>CAADRB010000030.1:1025638-1135878 GCA_900708905.1 Hymenolepis diminuta
TCTGATGCCAATTCGTGTCTGTTAACTAAGACACTCTTTTCTGGTAAAAGTTAGGTAACCGCTTACAAGAAGCCCGTTGCATGGACTGTGAATAAACGAATTTTTATATAGTCATTTCAGTAAGTTAGTAATATGATTTGCCTTCTGAATAGTGTTTTAAGAACGTGAGAGACTAGGAGGTGGTCCCTTTGAAAAAAAGTTCCAAAAATGAGACATTAAGACCTGCCAGTAAGGTACCTTGCAATCCGTTATTTATTTATTTCAACCTGAAAATTTGATACGTCATATTTCCGGTTCTATGTAAATAAATTATCTTTATCGTAATAAAGGGCGAAATTGATTTGTAGCAGGATACGTTGGAGCTTTCAGAGGGAGCTAGTGTTTGCACACTCATGTAATGCTTTGTTACTACTTAAGTTGCTACAGATACAGTCAATTAAAGATGACTAAATACATCTGAAACTGGATGAAGTCCTCTTCCTCTAAAGTAATTTTGAAACTTAACAAAGACTACTTATTGAAATGAAAATCCCTTCGTACATTTGATGTAAGTTTTACCCAGACCAACTCTCAATATGTACTGCTTGCACCCATATACTGGTAAGATTGACAGGCCACTTGAAGATCTCTTGCGGGATGTGACTGCTTATCCTGAGACAAAACACAGATTTTGTGACCGTGTCAGATACATTTGCTGGTGTCGATTATCCTATTTGGTGTACTCTACAATATAAGGGACGTTTCTATACAAAACGCAATCTCAAATTCATGACGATCTACAGATAGTTTTTTGGTACTCAGGCTATCGATGTCGGACAACATGATAAACTCTCTTTGAGACATGGGGATTTGAGTATGGTTGGCCTTTCCCTGTCCTCAAATATGCCCCGTTTGTCTATCTAATCAGCAGTTATAATTGACACAATATAAAACTACGTGAAATAGACAGAAGCTTTCCTCCATAGGGTCTTCTGGAATTTAGTACGCGGTTTCAAATACATTACAACTATTATTAGAAGAATTGAAATTAGTAACTGCTAGATGTATAACCACATTTTGGTCCAAATTTTAGTTCATTCGCATTCGATTTTCGAGGTGTTTTCTTCTGTGAAAATCGGTGCGCTTTCACACAGTTAAAGCGTGACCGGATGTTAGGATGACAGCTTTGCAAATTGATGTTTAACATAAACATCAAATTGGATCAGAGAACCCTTACTTATTGACTTTAAATCAGTTATATGTTGGTGAAAGTTTGATTTCTTGAGGGCTTGAAATTCCAGCTATTCAGGATAATTCATATTACAAAAGGAAACGAATTAAGCCATTTAAATAATGAAAACTAACACTCATTTGTCAATTTACGTCTCAAACGGCAGTTTTTCTTATAGGACAAGGCGTCCAAAAACCATGACACCAATGTTTTGGTAGCTGTGTTGTTATATTTTTTATGTTAATGAATGAAATAAATTTGATGGAAGGCCCATTTTAACAAAACACCACATTATTTAAAGAGGTGTTTGAAATTAATTTTTACTAACTCTACAACATTACATAAAAATCATATGAAGAAGGGTGACTTAAAAGTAAATCCATATAAAGACCCCCAACGTTTAAATGTTTAAAAAAGAGCCAAATTAACGAAATAAAATGGATTTCTGGGTTTAAGAAATGAACTATGGATCTGACACGGTTCAATAATTGTGTTCCGGGCCGTTTGATAAGTAGTTCAAATTTTAAATAAAAATTCATATCCTATTTTAACCTTTCCCATACCACTTTGTTAAAAAACAACTGCGTACTAATTAATTTAATCGATTTTAAGGCAGGGAGTTACTTCTCGATTACTCCCGTAAAAGGAGTATAAAGCCTACAATCGTAGAGATGGAAAATATATCCTTCACTGTTATTACTACCATTGTTAAAATGCTGTCAAGTTACCTAAGATAGCACTCAGTTTAACCGCATGGCAAGGACTGAGTAATTATATAATCAGCCAAATAAATGCCAATAAAGTTTATCGTTTTCTCCTTTTTTACTAGCACGGCTTAAGCGTAGGCAGAGCGTGGCCCGATAGAACTATTTTAAGATGAATTAATGAATGAGTAGTTGCTTCTTTCCGCCCACGTTATGCCCCTACGGAAGAAAACAAATCGGTTGTAGTAGAAGTACGACTGATATCGCGTCATATGAACAAAGGCCGGATAACATCAGAGAGTTTCGGTGGCGTAGCAACAGTGCATGTCTGCCACGAATGAAACGAGCAATAACCAATAATTCGCTTAGCCACATCTGTAGTGGTTTGTTGCTGCTGCCGTAACTACGTTATTTTCCCACATCCCTTTTTTGAAGTCAACAAAGATGGAAGGAAGCTACGGTGGCAGCGGCTATCCCAAAAAGCCGCTTGCAAGTTTAAGTCCGGCGTGTGTTTGGACGGAGATATACAGCTACCCGGAAAAGGTGGCTTCCTGCTTTGAATTTACAACATTTACTGTATACAAATACATAAATGAAATGATTCTGTTTGCCTGTTTGTAGTTTAATGGCTAATAGGAGGAAAAGAAGTTTTTATTTATCCCGCCTCAAATTCAAAATACACCTAACCTTTCTATAAGAATCTGAATAGCTAAGACTTTATGAAATAGACTGCTAATATTCATTCGGACTTAAGATGGCTGATTAAAATCGCTCAGCAATTATATAATTCATCTTGAATAAATGACTCATTACTGACCCATATTCGTTAAAGAAAAGTATTGTATAAAGGGCAAAGATTTCTAATTTTCTAGAAATTATAAGAATATAATTTATTTATACTCCGAATCCCGATTTTCAAACGAAATTATTTGTTATAGAGAAGATTATGCAGTAATTTAAGGTTCAAGTCCTGGTTTAAAAATAATAAAATGAAGTTGAATAATTGTTTTGCGTTTATTTTTAGAATGAATATTAGCAGGAACCACTTTAATGATATCCATAATTAGGAAATTAGAAATAAGCAAGCTAGTTAACAATTAGAGAAATTTATATTACATGCATGGAGATTGAAAAATAACCGCCTATAAATTCTCTATGTATTTAAATGCTCAAACAGTGTGCTGAGTTACTGGTACACTGGGAAGTTCGAAAACTGGCTATTATTCGATTGCACAGATGGTGCTGGTTCATTACAAGAGTATTAACTCAGATTGATGGAGAGACTGTCAGGAGCTGCCATACAATTCTTAAGGCATCTTTTCAATAAAGGAGTGTCGAGCTTTTAAGAAACTTCAGGTAAATGTCTATGTGCAATTTGAATTTCAGATAAACCTAATGTTTTGTGTATTCTTTGAACATTTCTTCTATAAGTAAACTGATAAATTATTATTATCCACAGTGATACAAAAAATGTAATTTCTTAATTGTGGGAAACAAATGAAATCGGTTAACAGAGAGTGCGTCAAGTTATCAGGGAGTCTTACTTCATTCGATTGCCGGATTCGGCTTGTACAATATTTTCTAAGTGGCAGTTCAAGTTCCGAAACTCAAATTTCACTTTTCATGGATTGGCAACAAACGCTTGTCTAAGATATCCAGTGGTTATTGTTTAATATTGATGGTCGGCCTTACTACTTCAGTTCATTTTCTTCTTCCAGTGATTGAGAAGACAAAATGATCTCACAGGATATTCTGCAGCATACAGAAATGGAATAGGTAAAATTTTAAGCAAGTAGAACTCCACTAGCTGTGTTCACCCAAGATGTACGATCATTGTAATCGGATGCAAAATTTAAGCTGTACATAGAGGATAGCACAAATCATGGAACCTAATGTTCAGTTAACTAACTAACTTACTTACCGGTTAATAATTAAGTTCGTTATTTTTTCAAGCTTCGAGTAATTTCTAGAACACAATATCAAATTGTGTTTGTGTAACAATAGTTAATTAGAAAATGATAAAATCAAGGCGTTTAGTTCAGTTGTAAAGTATATTTTAGGTGAAATCCATGTAATTTCATATTCACAGCCACTCCTAAAATATGCTTTTACTGGTAACCACTGTGACGTTTTTTCCGCACATTTTTCTTGTTTGTTTGTCATAACAACTATTTGTGACATTGAAAATTGTGAAGATGTCATTCTGTAGTATAGCATGTTTCGGTCATTCAGTGAAGAAAAGATGGAGTGAAATCCGCCATGTCAGTCGAAATTTTTTCGTTAAAACACAAGAGCGTGTAGTTTTGGAATATCATTTATTAACTTGAATGTCAGTTTGTTATCTTGTCAAATTAACCAATGCGCTTACTCGTTTAACACAGGGGAAGTTGAGGAAGGTTGCATGAAGTATTATCTTTGATCATGACAATATTGGCATTCCCCTAACGATCAAGACTTCAAATAATCAGACTATCGCGAAATCATGACATCGTCAAAAATGCAGATATTTTAAAATTATTTATGTGCAGAACCTGTAGTAATGTAGAAAATGTAACCATTTTTCCTTAAGCGGCTCAAATCGCGTCAGTAAAGGTCGATAAGAAATAAGTTAAGGGAGTCGATTTGGGCTGTGGAACATTCACTTAATTGCCTCAAGTTCTAAATTTCATAAAGCGTCCCCTGAATTTCTGGGAAAATTCTTTCCTACAATCTTGAGTCTTTTTTAGAGTGGTTGTTTAATTATGATTACAAGTCTTGCCGCTTGAATGCATTTATATTTTCAAAGGTCGAGAAAGCTGCATGATATCACATGATCTTAGCAGAGCTCACGGAGCAGAATTTACTTAAGGTGAACTGGAATAATAACATGTTTTTATATTTGCATATTATATAAACACGTCTGAAGCAGATAAACTGCTATCTAACTTGATTTTCCCATCTTCTCATTGGAAGCTCAAGAAAATCAAAAAAGAAAATGGGGTACAAAGGAGAAATTTTCTTTTCTCTAATTCACCGCCCGTACGTTATTTTTGTTATTGCAATTCATTTCTTATATTCATTATACTATATGTGACCAGCGGCTGAAACCAGGTTAAATAAGAAACATCATATCCTTTCTACCGGACATATGAAAGGTAGAATACATGTTTTGTTATTTTACAGTGAATCATATGGGCAGATTCTCGCCAAGTAATACGTACAGATATCCCTCACATGTAACAATAATAATAAAATTATAAAGATGCGGTCCCATAAACTCTAGAATTGTTTGATATCGTTTTAATATCACCAAGAAAGTATGCAGGAGAGTTGCTATGCATTCGCTCTTTCAAACACTATTAAATACCACTGAATAGAGAGGAGACGGGGATAGTGGTATATTATTTATATTATTAACGAACAACTTTCTCAACCGAAAAGTGAATATCTGAGGTTGGGTAGCATAGTAACCTTCAATAAGCAGAAGTTCGGTAATGAGAAACTCAACAAACAACTCAAACACCGATGGATGAATCATAAGCAGAAGTGAATGAAAATCAGTATTTCGTTTTCAACAGGGTTAAATCAATAAACAGCCATAGATAAATCATTAAATCGAAGAAATGTCAATACTCTTATTTGAATGCAAATAATATTTAGCTTCAGTATTTCGATACAGTGCTCCATTTTTTAACTCTTCGTTTAGCTGTTGTGTATTTGTGGCTTGTTGGTAACGGACTAGTTACGCTAACTTGAAGATTAATGACCTCATTATAATGGATCACTTGAAATGTAAGATCTCTCTATTGATGTAAGGGCAAACGATTTATATTCATTTATTAACACAATTTCTGCAAACACTGACCTTAGGTACACGTGGGAATGCTAACATCTCTTACACAGCTCTATCTCGATCAAATCTTGTCAGGTTTTGATGCATCCTAATTTTACGATTCAAGGCAAGTCTAAGAGAACCCTTGTCCTTTCACTTTTAATGAAATATACATTGCGTATTTTGCCCGAACTCGATCATATAAATTGTCCCAGTTTTGTCCAATTGCTGGAACACTTCCCGTTAGAGGTGGGTGGTATTACGGATCAGGTAGTTCTTTTGCGTAATTCGTACAAATATTAATACAGAAAAGAAGATGAAAATGCAACGGTTTTATGTCATAGAAAGGTAGGGACATGAATTTCCATTCTTCATGAATATTTAAATTTGAAATGGTTTGAAAAACTGCAAGAACTCCACTATAATATTGGATACACTAACCATATATTGTATAAAAGACATTTTATATTTAAAAAATCAACTTAATTTCGGCTTGTTCTTCCTTAATGCTAAGAATAACTGTATGAATAGATCCAATCCGTCCATTAAGGGGCTTGAAGATAAACAAGTATTCTCCGGTTTTGGTAATTGTGCTCCAGTTATACACATTGAGCGTATCCAGTTGAGTTGATTATTCCATCAATATATTGGACTGCTCCGCATAAATACCAGCGATATTTAAATCTGTAAGGTTCTTCGGTCATTATGAATAATTAAGGAAAAGAAGAAAATTTTCTTTCAGTGGATCTTTAATCTTGGCGGAGCCAACAACGGAAGAAATATTTCAATAATGAGAAGTGAAATAAGTTCAATTCGATTTAAATCTTCATATTTCATACTAGTAAGTAGTATGAAATAGTAGTAAACTTTCTTCTTAAAGGAAATACATTCGAAAAATTAGTAAGCTGAAAGTTGACTAGAAGACTTATGAGTAATAATGCACGATTTTTTTGCTTAGATCATTCTACTTAAGAATGACACTTTTGCGAAAAGTTAATTATGTAGTTATACACCATGTTGTCTCCTTAAAGAACAGCAGAATCTGGGTACTACATTTAATGTTGCACTTCTGTCTCATTAGCCGAAGAATGCATTCAACAGCTTTGTGCAACAGAGCTTCTTCAAGTCCGCAAACGAGTTTATTGCTTAGCTGGAGTGAATCAGAACGAGACAGAGAGAGCTGGTTGCGAATTGCCAGATGCGGTTTGTGTCCCAGTTCCAGACCTAAAACGTGCTCGTTCGTGTTCGCAGACAAATACAAACGCAGAAAATAGCACACGTGGAATCAAGGAGAGTGACGCCTAGTGCTATATCTCTAGTGGTTCCAGGTGTGCTGAGCCAAACTGGAGGGGGGAGGAGGGTAGTAACTGAGTGGGTGAGCCCTGAACATAATTGGATACCCCTCTTTCAAACCCACACCTCCCCCTCCCTCACTTGCTACCACTGTGCAAAAGCGTTCGCGTGCACCTTCTCGTTGTATGACTGTGGAGTTGTGCGTGTAGATTAGAACTACCTGCATTTTAAAGTATTCACATAAATGAAGAATTTCTAGCTCCTTCTCACCCCCCCCCTCAGCCTAAATCCTCATCATCACATCAAAACTACAATATGGCCGTAATTTGGCACGTTGTTGCTCGATTTGTTTACATTCTTTCATCTTACAAACAAAAAGGAAGACGTCTTCAGAAAACGCTGATAACTTCTTGATATTACAGCGCAGTGTTAAGTAATTTATTCTAAGTAGAAATGATTAATGAGAATTGGCATACCTATTTCAAATGAATTATTTGATCGTTTCATAGCGGCTTAAGGAAATGACCATGTATTATCATCATGATGCACTAAAATAGAAGTCTCTGCTTTGGTCGACAATAGAGGATGTATAAATCATTGGTAAAGCATGACAATTGCATGGGCTTAAACTGGTTGAAGTATATTACCATTTGTCATGCAGTTGATAAAATTCACCAGGAGTATCCTTCGTATGTCACCACAAATCTTTAAATTCGCAGTTACCACATTTGTTACTCTAATTTTATTTTCCTTAGTTTGTAAGTTATATTCTTTATCGTCGACTGTACCGGCCACTAAACACATTTATTTAAACAAGAAATTCCACGAATATATATACATGCTTCAGTTTAATCAAAACAAAGTCAAATAAATGAAATATGCATTAAACAGAATAGAATAACATACCTCAACGATGACTGTAACTGCTGCGGTTGAAGTTCTTGAAATTCCGTCAATCGGTCCTTTATCAACAGCGATGACATTGAATGTATAGTTTGCATAAGCTTCCCTGTCCAAGGGCCCAGTGGTTCTTAGCTGCCCAGAAGCTGAATGGATAGTGAAGGCGTTTTCTACATAAGCTGGGGTCCCCGGAGCGAATTGAATTGTGACTCCTTTAGGAGACCGTGAGCCATCAGCTGCTGTGCCATTATTAATAGGACTAATAGATCCCCAGAAGCTCACGTCTGGATCAATAGAGCTGATCCGACCGACAAGAGTATAAGCAGGAAGGTTTTCCTTGATTGAGAACTGATAGGAATCAACTGTTGACGGCTCATCAAGAATACTAGGGGCATAGAGTTGTAGATTGTGTTGATCGTTATCCAACACTTGATGAAACACCGGAGACCAATCATTCATGTCAAAAATCTGCACAAAAACACTTGCAGTACCAGTATGTGATTGGGCAGATGGATCTGACGGCTGATCTACTGCAATAACCTTCAATTTAATTAGCTTCTCTTTCTCTGCGTCGAACGATCGCAGTGCAAAAAGCTCTCCTGTGATTGAATCAATTCGGAATATTTCTGAAGCTTGAGTTGGATAACTTTCTTGGTCATAGTCACTGAGAGGGAATAAGCTAGGTCGCATTTTGGGCTCTTCAATTTCTATGGTTGGCAGGAGGCCATACATAATTTTCGCATTATCCCCCTCATCCTTGTCGTAAGCTATCACCCGCCCAATTCTGTAACCCTGTAGAGTTCCGTTTGGCCCATTGACTGTTGGAGGTATTTTGGTATTTTCGTTGACGGAAAAATAGAACACAGGCCAAAGGAAGGTGGGGACCTCATCATTGACATCCAAAACACGGATGTTAATCAGCTTATCTGCAGTGTTGTTAGCCTCATCGACACAGTGTATTCGTACTTGAAGCATTTTTGTAGTTTCTCGATCCACAGGCTCCTCAAGGCTAAGAAGAAAGTCATTGTTATTTGATGACATGCTCATATCGTCGCCGGACTGTCGATGAGTTAAAGGTGCTACGCGTTTGAGGGAGAGATTCTCATTGTCTGGAACAGTGCATTCTACACGATCCCGACCTTCAAAATCTGGGTCTCGGGCTTGTATATAGGCCAGTCGAACCGGAACTGTGGAGTTTTCTGTTATAACGCCTAAAGTTACAGGGATGTCATCATTAATTTTTATGCGAATTTTCGTCTTGCTGATCTGCTAAATTACTCTCTCCAATTTTTACTAAATAAGTACGTCTAATCGTACGGAGTAAAGGTGTGTACAGTTTCCTAACTAACTTGCTTTGTGACGCATTACCTCAAATCGTAAATAAAGGTAAACTAAGAATATCACATGAGGTGCAAGCTTGATATACACAAAGAAACTTTCTTTTGTTCGACTTGTGTTTATCTCTTAAAGTGACTAGAGATCGGTCAACTGTTTTAAAAATATGACGCGCCAAATGGAAGGCAATTAATTTAAAAATCGGCTAATTATTCTTTCACGGTTTAAAACGAAATAATATGATCATAAGCGAAAAAGAAAAGAAATAAATGTTTGGAGAGACTATTTCTTCAAATGAAATAACTGACTGAAGGTCAATAATTAACGGCAAACATAAAAGTGACTGAGTGAAAAGCTCTCATGGATTTTCAGCATCCTTATAAAATGTGCTCGATAGGCCTTAATATTGTCCGTTAACCCATTGAATAATTCTCTGGATTTATTTGACTTTGATTCAGCGAAATGAATAAGGAGAATACTTAGATTCAGCACCACTAAGACTATTTAATTGCTAAATAATGGGTCTACTAAAGGCAACAGTTATGTTAATTCGTCTTTTCTAGACGAACTATGAAGATGTTAAGAGCTGCGTGTGCATTCGTAACTCTTATCAACAGTTAGAATAGCAAATGATCCAGAAACTGTCCGCTCATCTGGAGACAAGGCGTTGATGTTTCAAGTCATATTTGTAAGCATCCTAATCCACTGAAATACAATTTAAAAGTTGACACTTCCTGATTTTGGAAAAGATGAAAACCTATTATAGTTTATTAACTTAGCAATTTCGTTTCTTTGTTTCATTTTTGGAGTCTATTTGCATCGGTAAATAGAAGAAATAAGTCTCTTGTTACAAACACTGTAATTTTTCGAATAAACAAAAGGATTGGGTTATAAGATGCGAAATCAGAGTATCTATAAATGGGGAGCCTCATGATTAAAGGGACTCTGAATTTGAGAAATTGGTAAAGGCAAAAGTTATGAAGTTAATAGTGAAAAAGGACTTTTTTATAGCAACTTTCCAACACATTTTTAAATTTTTAAGTTTATTTACGCTTATTCCGGAGGACAAAAGAACAGATTTCACCCATTTTCAAATTCATAATTAAATCAAAACACCTTTTTCATTCTTAAAATAAGAAGAGTTGGATTATGCAAAATATGCAGACTAAATCCCATATAACCTTTGAACTGTTTAAGAAAACTATATGTAGAACACAGTTACCATAACTTGAGATCAGATTTCATTTGAGGCAGGCATTTTCTATTTCAAGGAGTTGGTAAAAGAAAGAGTATGATAAACCGATAAAATAGTCCATTATTGGAGAAGTGTTCATAATAAAAAGTTCTCATAATACATAACGAATCTTTAACCGTTTTTGCTTTTCTTTCACATCCATAACTGATCATACATTAAATTGACGAAGACCTATTTAATCATCACTCACCTTCTCGCCGACTGCTTTCTACTCTATCCATTATATTCAACTCATTGTTGACCCCACTCTAGGTCGGCTGTAAGTTAATATCCCGTGGTAAGAAAACTTCCAAAAGGTAGATCTTTCTTGCATTCAACTTATTCAGTCGCACTTTCAGTTCTCGGCCTCGGACACATTGGAGCCAATAGTTGAACGGCTCTAAAATGAACCCATGGCCATCCCAGGCTTTCTCCTATCCACTTGATACTTTATACATCCCAGTTAGCAATAGTATGAAGTGCACTATATCTGATTATTATAGAAGGCGATATTGAATGAACAAAGCAGAAAAACGATTTTGTGAGATTTATAGATATGTAAAATAAATCTTATTTGTCTGTCTTAAGCAAAACATTTGCAAATATATACTAATCGGCGTCTATATTAACACAGCTGTAGTATTATTGCAAGCATCTTCATTTAGAAGTTACCTCTATCTCATATTTTATTTATTTGTACTAGAAAAATATGATGTAATATGGTGCAACTTCATGTCTAGCCTTGTAAGAGAATACGGAAATAGTGAATACGACAACGTTTCAACGAATAAACACATACTCAACTTTTACATGCGACATTTTGTTAACTATTTGTACGTGCAATATGAACATGACATTATGGAAAAAAAGCATTCACAGGTATTCAAATGACTAATTCCCTGTGGATTAAAATATTTTTCACAATCGAAGTAACATTCAATCTTGTCAATATAGAGGGTGTATTCCCCAAGTATTAATCACAAGAATAACGCAGTGACTTGGTGAGTAAAGCTCTCATACTCCCCGAAGTAATCAGCAGACGTAATGGTGAGAATAATTACTAGACTTTATGATATCGATGGAAATGTGCTGATCTAAGCATCCATTTCCAAACGTTATTTAAGACTCTTTATACCGAAACTCTAAGATAACAAAATATTTAAAAATCGAATTAATGCTAATAGTAACTCTTCTCAAACAACGTTTAATAAGAATGTTAAATATTTCCATAATTTTAAATATATTGTTGTCCCCAACGTATTTGCACTGTTTTGTGAAAGAAAGAAATGAAAATGAATAATTTCTGAATAAATACCAGGTTGAATTTCAAAATGATTCAATCATTAATCGAATGGAAATAATAATAAAAATCAATTTGTAGTTATTTTTAGTATGATTAAACAAAATATTACATTATTTACCAAAACATTCACTAATTTTAACTAAAATTCATTATTATCATTTTCATATCGTTATGTTTTCATTAGCGAAATAATTTCGGCAAAAGATGAATTTAACATTTAATGAATTTAAGTTTTGAGCTTCAAGATAGTTTGAGTACAATTCTCAAAGTTCAGGAAGCAACTTATAACGTCTTTAAAACATTTGTAATCATACTTTCGAATTTAATTCAAATCCTTCTTTCTTAATGACCAATGTCCAATCAAGCTATTCAACTACTTTTATTAAATAGTTATAATCCCGAATAGGTAAGTATTTTTACACCATGAAACGATATCTAACATTGTATTTGTGATTTAATAAGCAGATTATTAAATTCCTTAAAAACAAATGTTTACCTGCTTCACCATGTTTAACGAGATCAGGCGATCCCAGAAATCGTGAGCTAATGATTGGTCTTTCATCGTTCTCATCAATAATAGGAATAACAACCAGCGCCGTTCCTGTTTTTTCATAGGGTGGAGGTGCAGAATCCGTTGCTTTTACAAAGAATGCAAATTGTTTCCCTTTAGAGGGAGGTGCCTCACGTAGAGCTTGCGTAGAACTAGCCATATGCGTCGGTTCCAGGGTTTCGTAATCCAACCAATGTCGAAGTATAATCCTGCCATCCGGATGCACTGAGAAAATTTCGCCAATCTGCCGATTGGAGCTGGGAACCATTGAGTAAGTGAGACGCGAATTTCGTTCTGAAGCATCTCCATCCACAGCGGTAACATTGAGAATGACATTTCCAGGTTGTGTGCGTTCCGAAATACCCTGGTCACCGGGGGGAGTAAAAATCTGTTGAGTAAAAACTGGGGCTTCATCATTTACGTCGATTACGTTAACTCGTAAATGCGCTTTCCCCACATTCGGGGGTTTGCCATCATCTGATGCAATTACGAGAAGGTCATAGACACTCTGCTTTTCATAGTCGATGGGTTGAAATGGTGTCAGTTGTAGCATTCCACCAACCGGTCCGCTGATGGTAAATGGAGCTGGCCCCTGATCTTGATTTGGCAAATCATCACCAGATGGATTCCGGTAGTTCTCAAGGCGGTAGGAGATCTCACCATTTAGACCAGAATCGGGATCATATGCCGCCGGAACCTGGACTTTACTTCCAGAAGCCTGTTCAAGAATGCTGGCCTCAAGAATCGGAAGACCGTCTAGTTTTTTAGCAGCAGAATTCCAAGATGGAGCGTTGTCGTTCACGTCCAGAATCACAAATTTAACAGGAATTGTCTGAACTGAGACTTCTTGATCTTGGTGCACGGTAGCTAAGACACTGATCTGCTTCATACATGAAGTATCTGGATCAATGTAGGATAGAGAAATGCCTGAGGATTGTGGACAAATGGCTTCTCGATCGATTCTATTATCTACATAAAGTCGACCGGTCTGTGACTCGATTTTCAACAAACGGGTGAGCATTTCATGCGAATCAAGCAGCTGATAGGTTGCCTTAGAACCTGGTCCAACGGCATTGTGGAGATATTCAGATACTCCTATAATTTCTGTACCGTTAGGAGACTCCTCAATGATTTGGAAAAGTTGAGAATGGGAATCAGTGTAGGCGTACGGGCTTGCAGATACCAACCCAACGTTTGATATCACAGCTAAGATTGTCAAAATAAACATCTAAAAAAAAAAATTTTTTCATTTTTTATGTGAAAACGAATCATTCAATCTCTTTCTTAGTTTGTGGACGTTATCTTTAAGAGCGGTATTCAAATTGGAATTAATAATGTGAGGACTTTGGGCCGTTTTCTTTTCTTATTTCATTTAACCTATTTTCTTAAAATGTACTATAGCAGCAACTGTTCATTTTGCATATATTAGCAAATTAACTGAAAGTAGGTTCAGATTTTGAAAAAAATATTCTTAACGTGGCTTCATCATTGACATGGAATGAGTCATAATAACTTCGCATTCACTTTTTATACGGTGCATCGAAGCTGAAAATCTTCAGCTTTACTTTGTGTCTAATTTAAAAAGACAAAAATTAATTCAAACGCTTTCTTTTGTAACAATTAAAGATGATAATTCAGAATCAAACCATCGTAAAAAATGTAAAATTAGTATTTTGACATAAATTGTTTCGTGTCAAGATATCTAGTACAAAGAAGCAAAATCCATAACCGGGAAAATCCCTATTTTCCTCTTTCTTATCTCCTCATTCTCGGAAGTAACTCCCAATTTTTTTAGATCGCAGACTTATATGTTTGGATTTATTAAATGGTTTAGTTTAGTTTCAGTTTACTTAAGCATACACCAGGAGTTCCCTATATAATCCTAGAGTCTGCGTTACGCAAGTCAACTCCTACAGGTCTTGGCAGCCTTTGCATCGATCTAAGTACGTACTTATATAAGTATCCATCACCGTCTTTGCAATGGAACTTAATAATGTGTCGATGGCTTGGTACATTCATAAACATGTAAACATTTGGATGCCTTTATTGTGCTGAATTGTGCTGTCCATCTCGTATCTTTCAATAGAATATTAACTTTGGACTGAATGTGATTAGAATAGGTTAAATACATCATGAAGACTGGGTTTTATTTTAATCTCCATAAAATTATAGGTCTTTAATCAAAATTCAAAGCGTTTCACACCCTCACGTCAGAGCTATAAATCGAGGAATTTTATAGTATTTGGTTAATTTGGCAAACAATTAGAGCTAATTGGAGATGACATCGATAAATAAACCCAAACTCCGGCGTTAGCTATTCTGCGGACTTAGAATATTACATATTTCTTCATTTGATGACTGGATTTAGTAAAAATATACTTGAAAAAGTCTCCGGTTTTCGAAAAGGGCTTTAATTTCCTATTTTATAAATTAATTATATTTTTTAAGGAGAAAATTACCGCTCACCTTGAAGGAAATAGGAGTGAGAAAATTGTATAATTCACAGTGTGTTTTATGAGGCATGGATTTCACTTAGGTTCCTCGTTTCGGGTCTGGATGATCATTAGATAATGTTAAGGAGATGTACAGAGGGGGAGGATGTTCAAATGCTAGATGCCCTGCCCTGCATGTGAAGATTGAATGCTCGTTTGCTCGGTTTGTGCCAAGTTTGTGCACACATATTTGTAAGTGCACCCACGGCCGCACGACGCACGCATGCAGGTTCACGCGCACAATGCAGACCACAAGGGCCAATCACGGCGTAGTAAATTTACACCTGTGCCGGACATGTGGTCAGCCAATCATCACTGCTGCAATCCGTCAGGCTGTGAATTGCGTTCTCTTCATTCGCTCTCATTAGCCAGGCTATCACCCATACTAACCCATACATTCATTCGTTTACATCGTGTGCGTTTGCGAATGCGTTTTCCATTTCATTATTAATGACAACCGCGTCATTGACATAGCGTTTACATTTAGTTAAATTCGCCAAGCGCATTCGCTTTTTTGGCGGTTTGTAAAGGGAATTATCATTTACCAAAGAAATGAAAATACACCTCAGGAGTTATAAGAGATTTATTACTGCTATGATAAAGGTCAGATAAGAAAATAAAGTTAATCAATTTGGGAAACAAATGAAATCGGATAAAAGTAAATTTCAATAAGGGATAAGGGAGAGGGGATTGGAAATATGTTGAGAATGAAATTAGGGTATCAAAAAAGTCTTCCTTCATTTGAATTTCTGCTTCGAGTTGTATATTATTTACTTGATGGCTAGTTTACGTTCCGAAATTCAAATGGCATGATTTATCTCCTGGATTGCTAATCAAATTCTTGTCCATGATGTTCGGTGCTATTTAATCAGTTAGTTAATCAGGATAGTCCGTCTTACCTCCTCAACTCATTTTCTCCTTCAAAAGTCAGATAAAGCTGAATGATCTCGTATGATCCTAAGCAATCTATATGATCTTAACAGCATAGCTGACCCAAATTCACTCAATGCGAACAAATATATAAATATATATTTCTGGATATATTTCTGACTTTACGTGAGCTAGCTCCATGAACATCTTACTAGAATGCAAAAAATAGGCAGAATTAACATTAGTACTGGTTAAACAATTCAGAGGGCAAGAACGCAGTATTAGAAGTAGTCTGCAGTTTAGGAGTCGCAGACTTGCTGAGCTATCGGTCACTAACGAAGTAAAAAGAAGACGGAGGAAGTAAAGTAGATAATTGCATTGCGAGAGGAGAAAGAAGATGGCCGTCTAGCCTATAGTAAAGTGAAATATTTGTAGGGATTGATCAGAAAGGAATGTCTACGGGAGAGTTCGATAACTGGGACATTAGAATAGTTAACAGTGGTCATGTAGCAGGAACATTGTGAGAGCTTGTAATTCATATATAATCAGGCTTAATGGGGAAAGTCAAGCGTACACCTACAAAATCAAGTCGGAAATTTTGGCATTGATAGGTGATATGGCAGATGCGATAAATATTTAATCTTTAGGACATATAGGGTTGAATGGTCTATGGAAAAAATACTGACATGGCACATAAATCACGTGTTATAAAATCACATAAATGTTATTCACTTCTAATGTGGACAGGAAGGTGTCAATCCAGAATCTTGGCAAATATAATATTTTTAAAGAGCGGAGAAATACTTGAGGAAGGGGAAATTTACAACAACAAAAGGGAAATATGTGATATTAAGGATCTTGATTATTATTATTATTATTATTGAAAGTTTTGTTTATCTAAAATGTTTCAGATTAAAACAAGAATTTCTTGTCTTGTCGCCACTATAGAATTGAATACACTCTTTAATAAAGGTATACTTGACTGAAACTTCGACAAATCGCAACATTCATTTAAGCAGACTGTGGTCATACTTTTTTCCACTTTTGACGAAACTTTAACTCTAGTCAAAACAGATTTCATCGTAAATGCCTAATGACATGACGAATTTAATGGTCTCCCATAAAATAGGACCAGATTTGTCTCGTTATATGCAAAAAATTTGAACAGTTTTACAAACTGTTTTTGCATAATTTTATAATCACAGAATAACTTAAATGGGTAGATTTTTTCTCTTAAATTTTCAATATTATAAACCAAAATTTAAAATGTTCTTTAAAAATTGTCTCTTTTTCAATGGAATCAGACTGTTTTGAACACATTTTTAGTGGTTCAATTTTCTTCCCATTTTCCACCGTTTGATTTAATCAAAGTTTCATCATTTTCAATCTTAAACGACATGCTTGTCGAATTGTGATATTATATCTTTTTCTTTTTTCTATATATTTTAATAGTTTCATTTTATCCACACTCATGCATGCATTCTCGCTTTTCAGTTGTCCATACTAACAACGAAGATGTCAACAGCAAAGTAAAAGAATGACAGACGACCCGGAAATTACCTGTGGATCATAATTAACCATTTCAAGACAAAGCGTAAGTTCTGTTTCATTTAGACATGTCTGTTGGCATCCTATCACTTGTACGGGCAGAACAGAAGAACCTGAGGATTTAGAAAATACGGTTAATAAAGCACAGGATTTCGTGGGCAGAAATTTGCTCAGTAATCCGACAAAAAGATTCATGAAATTTGTGCAATTCGAATAAATTAAATGAAATATTACTCTTCTGATTTTTGAACTCCATTCATAGTAACTTTCGATTTCTTCCCTTTGTCTCTTATTGGACTTTAGCATTATCCGAGTTCTAACGATCAAAATCGTATTCGTTTTGCCAATCCGTAAGGTATAACAATAATAAATTATATGCTTCACATAATATAGCTGGGTGCCTAGGAGTAGTCATCACAGCTCAAAATATTCGAAATTATCTCGGCTAACGACGACCGATTGCTATTTTATCTTCTTATAACAGTATCAATATGCATCACAATACATATATACTAGGTAAAAATAGCTACACCTACCTAAAATCAGGATGATTCTTTAAAATAGTGAATCGCAAATAAATTCGGTAATTGAATGATTTATGGCCAAACTATGAATAACAAGAATCATGATATTTGGCTAGAGTATGAAATGACTTTTCCTTTAGTTTGAGAAGTTATCCATCCAACTGAAGTTTCCGTATAGACAACATTAGACGATGCCAAAAACGATGATGATGAAACTGTTAATCAAAATGTCTTCGGGCGGAAATATTAGGTACATGCCCATTCCTTGGCTTATGATTGCCCCTCACATGAATTCAGAAAACCGATAGAGGGCATAAATAGTGGTTGTGTGCATGTTTGCCAGTATATGCTTTATATGCGCGGGAGGAGGAGGAGGAGGAATGGGGAGGGTTAGAGAGCGAGAAATGTTTACGCGAAAACCTAGACACTACGAGCGCCAAAGAGGAAAATGTCAGTATAATAATATGGGTGCAATAAGCGCCCAACCACTAACCCCTCATTACATAACCAGAGTTTTTTTCTATGCACGTCATTCTCGTTATATGCTGCCTTCTCTAATTTTTACTACAGGTCCGAAGCCCAATCTTAACAGATACATTATAAAATACACATTGCTAATACCTTCCTAGTATCAGAAGATGTTATAAATACCTGAAGTTGATGTCACAAACCTTATTGCCATATCTTAGCGAGAACCGGTTCTTATCACAATTCGCTACTATCTACGGTAACCGAATTGGTTCTGTTGATGCAACTAGTCCTAGAGAAAGAAGATTTGCAACTCAGTGACTGTTTTCATTTCATTATTATGAAAGTGTAAATACTCCTACTTTAAAAAGATGCGATAATAGTCTCCAAAGAACGAAATCGGTTCAGAGAATTTCATGAATGTTGTTCAGCGCACCAAAAATATTCGATGGGACTTTAGCCGTTCCAGGGCTTAAGGTTAGTAGTTTAGTACTGTATACGTTCCATTCAACACTACTAAGCGCTAACCACACTGAACAATAAAATATCTGCAAATTCTTATTTTTTTACTAAGTTATAAAATAGAAAATCTTGTGTAAATTCAATTGACAAGCTTAGGCGAAAATTGTCATTTTTTAATCCCATAAATGTAGAAGGATCTACATTTCGGATATCTGTCACTATTCAGAGTAGATAATTAACATGTTCGAACTTTGATTTCCGATGTTTGTTTAAATATCACTGTTAAGAAAAGTGATCAAGGTCATTGAGGCCAGATGTGTTATCATCAGGTGCAAAATATTTAAAAATTAAGAAAAATGCAGTGTTGTTAAACATATGTGGATGGAAATGTTCTCTTTAAGCAATATTAGATAATCAATATAAATCAGTTAATTTTACAAGGCCTCTTCATTAAGCGTAAGGCAATTATTAGGTATATGGGAAAATATGTTAGGCTTACTATTTGTTAAGAAAAAATATCCTTTTTCTTTGAGAGTATATACGTTTGATCAAAATGATGATTGCTTCATCATGCCAAACAAATTTTTTTGAGTTTAAATCTCGAGAGAGCATTTGAATAAGGGGAAAGTGAATGAGTCGGATAAGTTAAGGGAGGAGATCAGGAGGAAGTAGATAATAAATTCATGGCATCAAGATTCATGTTTTGAATTATGAAAACATTGAATTGTTCCTATTCTCATTTGAAGCATAATTACTGTGTTGTGTCATAATTTGCCTCTCAGGTTCATGGGTGAGATTATATCCTCGACATTTAAGGCTTGTTGACCGGCTAATTGATACGCGTCATTATCGCAAAGTAGCAACTATTCATTAGGTAATGTAGCAATTAATCCTTGTTTTCCATAATAAAATTCAAGAACATTTCGTGTAATTTTAGCTCAATTGGTTAGGCTGGGCAGGTTTACGAAATGTGCAATTATGAAAGGATAAATAAAAGGGAACTGGCGTTCTAAATAATTCTTATTCATTTCAATTTTCCACTATATGTACTCCAAGTCTACATTTAATCTAAATATAATGCTCTAAAGAATTTGATATTAAGAAGATCAAAATCAACAGAAATTTTCATGGACCAAAATTTTTAAATGTCAGTTCTCCGTCCATCCAGTAAATAATAAATGTAAAGTTGTACATCTTCCTATTCATTTGGTATCTTTTGTGTCCAGCTATTTTGGGTCAACTAAACTTTGTGTATTTGCATCCATTCATCTAATTAACATAGTGTCATTGGCTAGGGAGTAATGACCGAGATCAAGAGGTCGAAACTCAGGTATTGCAATAGCAAATCGCTTTTGTTAATATTGACAAGTAAACTCTGTGAAAGTTGGGTTTCCTTATCAGAAAAGATCTCAGTTATCTGATCCTCTATTCAGATAGTAGGGATTATGATAAAGTGATTTTGTGAAACTAATAGTAATCCAGGTAAAATAATAGATATAGTATTAAAAGGTCGAAATATTTGGTGTTTAACTCAAAGCGGACGAAAGATTGCACATCTTCGCATGCTCACAGCTGATCCTATTTTTTCCATAATTTTCCCATAATCCCCTTATTGTCCTCAAACAAATCACAGAATTTCGTCACATTTATAAATTAGAATCAGACTTGTTACAGATGCGACTGTAATTGTAAATGGACGCCCTTATCAAATTAGATCTTGGAATTTAATGAGTTAAATTTTTTCAAATGAATTAATGTTCAATGCTACCTAATCATTCCCTCAGACAGCAGATCACTTGATGGCGTAGGATTATCACTCAACTTAACCCAATCATAACCCTAATAAGCAATGTTATACTCCAGAGACGACGTTGTACAGATTGCGTTTAATAACGCAGCGGAGATCGCTTCTCCCCGGCTGTCAGTTATCGCGTTGTGACAGCTTGATGAAAATGACGATGCTCGATAAATATACCTTCTCAAAACACTGATTCATTTGATTTCTCGCAGAGTGAATAATCGGAAATCCCTTTAACATGCATAGACCGTTTTTTTTCTTGGTTAGTAAAATAATGCTACTTAATCTTTATCCGGCATAGGAAGGTTATATGGATCTGCCCAATATATTTAAATTATATATCAAGAAGAACAGTCAGGAGGTGGCTGGGAAACCACCCCAATTATATACTCCATATATAAGTCTGGGCACCATCACTTATGCGCAATCAGTGACATTTCAACATGATCCTAAATCCTGTCAACTTAGACAAGGGCGAAAAATGAACATTGTTAATAAGTTTTCTCGTTTTTATTTACCACATGTGGTTTTCAATTTAGTACACCACTTATTCATATGTATTTAATTAAAAGGATATGAAATTCCCTTCACTAGCAAGCAAATACAATTTTGACATCAACGTCTCTAGTATTTTTAGACCATCATACCAGAAAAAATGATTTTATTTTTACTTCACTAGAAAGTGAATATGTAGGCCAGTAACAACGCTGAAAAGGCGAATTACCTCGCCAATGTGCACATCCTTGAAATGTCGTTTTTGAGCTTCGGCAGGGCGACATTTTGGAGCCTGTGTATTTTTTAAAGATTGTTCCATCTGTTAAACTAAACAAATGACGCATCGAGTCCCACACAATCACAGTGGAGGTTCATACTGGACTGTGAGTTGTAATTCGCAAATAGTTATTGATATGAATTACAAACCACTTACTACAGCTTTATTAAGTTAATATGCCCTCCCGGGGTACCACTCTTTTAGAGGTATGTCGATACTGATGTATTACAGGCCGTCCACCGAAGATGCACTAGGCTACCAATACTATGGACGAAAGAGGCAGCACAAACGAAGTGGGGAAATACTTTTGATTTTATAGGCATCTACATGTAGGAAATGGTTGGTTGCGTGGTTACCTAATAATTACAGCAGTGGTGAGCTTGCATTTCCCTGCAGAAGCATACAAAAAAGTAATCAACAAATCAGTGAGCAGGTGAAAAGCCTGTGAATACCTCATCGAAAATATTCGATACCTTTTACTATCAAAAGCCTATTTTCTAAGTGTTTCAGATTCTCAATAACTGAATCTGATAGGATGAAACAAGAAATAGATTGGTAAATTTGTGAGCATGCATTACTCCTAATCTCCAGCTTACCAATGGATGATGACGAGAGCATGACAGGCATATGTAATACATAGCAGCAGTGCCTCCATGTTGGCTGTCATCTCTAGTGGTCTTAGTTATTCCGACGTATGACGTTTCAAAAGGTATGAGCAGTTACTAAATTTTGGAAAATGTTTTATCAAAAATTCCTTTGCGATACAACATGTCACAGGTATCTCAATATCTCATGTCAATATCTCAGCTTCTCACTCCAGTCACTTGATATCACTATGAATTTCATTAAACTTCCCAATAACATGAAAGAAAGTTCTAGCAAATCTTTTATGAACATATGATATGATATGTTCATATGATATGATATGATCTTTTATGATATGTCACGCATCATAATTTCAACTTCCTCCCGATTTAAGAAAAATTTTGTATCCCGTCTTACATCTAGGACAAATTATGACCTAGAAGACCCCCTTTGTTTATGAGTCAAAACGGTGGAAAACAGACCCCCAAGACAGTTCCTTTTGTACTTAATTTGAATAGATTTATTCAGACATGTTTCAGTCAGTTGACTAGCAGCCTAAAACTGTGAGGAATCTTAGAAGCAGTATAAAGGTTTAATCATGTGCCGCGACACTGCATATATTGAAAATCCCCAATTGGAAGAAATTAAGTGTCTGGACGGCCACATGTCAATAATAGTAACCAACTACACGTGTCTGACTTTGACTATTCTCCCCTGTATGTCCTAGAAATTGACAACTTGTATCGAGTTGCATACTGATTCTCCTCATGTAAAATCGTCATGTCATTTTAACCAGAAAAACCTACTAGTAAAGGGCGAATAAGGCTCATTCTCCATTCACCAAGAATTTTCTTGAATAGTACCTCTTATTCAAAGATTGTATGGAGGATACGAATTGGACAATAGGATGCACAGCTTTAGTACATTGACTATGATTACCCAGTCTGCATTTTGACATTCTTTTCCATCTTGGAATTGTAATGTTTGGTTCTGAAGTACATTTCGTTAAATAGGTCTGAGTTTGGAATGATTAAACGAAAGTACACATTCGGTATCTCAAAATATAAGAGTGGTTACATGGCCCAATTGTTCTTTACATCCTTGATGTTGTTTAGGCTAACAGATCTCATCAGCGTTTGAATATTAGCCAGATTACTACTGAACCCTTATTTAACCATTTTATTACTCTTTATTGAGTTCTAGTGAGCTAGGTCACCTATGAAATATCTTTGCCATTCTCACCTACCTGCCCATGGCTCTAAGACATAAGTTCATCGAGGTGGCATGGCCAACCACATAATTAAATCAACCCATCTGAATATTAAGGACAAAAATCCGGGAGCCAAGTCATTACACCTGAAAACAAAAACGTTAAAAAATGAACTGCTCACACTATGAAAATATGGAAAGCTCCGAATTTTACCATTACCTCTCGCGTTTAGGTACTTTCCGTAATTATTTACCTCATTCAGGGGGTAGTGATAATAATCTGGAATGACCGCACTTCTTTGTACTACGTCAGTAAATAGTCAATAAATATAATTTCTTTTCCTTTCAACGATATATTATTCTTCAACCTATTTTAACGGCGAATTAAAGACTAAATAAGGGAAGCGGTTCAAAAACCGTTGAAACAAGCAAAACATAGTATTCAAAAGACTGTTAAACACTTCTTAATTAAATATAAGCATTTTAGTGTGCGTCGGTGTGGCAGTTAGCGAGATAATGGCACCGAAATGCAGTTGTTCGAGATATGTCCAAGAAATGAGGATGGTACATATAAAATTAGGAAAGTTGAAAGGGAGAAATTAAGACGAATCACAATGAGATATGGAGGGAGAAAGGGATAGAGAGAATGTACATGATATTTTCACGAGAGCGTCAGCGTTCGTGCTGTGATAGTAGCGTTATGTACACTAATCAAACATTGTTTAATCATAAATCACCATATTCTAGAAACACGACCGGTTTAGCTAGGCATTCCGGGTTCTCAATCAACTGAGCCAGTTCCACCTGTGATTTTTGATCGATTGGAGATTCTTGCTGATGTTGTTGTCTTCGTGCCAACGTACCAGTTTGCAGCTGAGAAAATGAAGTCACTGGGTTCAAATAGCTGGAGTCTGAGGATGTGGCCTTCCGTCGACCAATCAGACCACCGAGAGAAGATGCAGCCGGATTTTCATTGGCAGATGGCACTCTGCGTCGATGAGCAGATAATGATCTAAATAATTCATATTTTAATAACAGAAATAATTACTTTATTTATTTAAAATATTCGATGCAGAAAATAAGTAAATGAAAACATATAGCTATGAAATGTCAAGGTAAAAATATGATTACGAACAATTATTGAACATTTTCCACTGACGAAATTTGCTTTATTTTGTGCTTTCTTCCCATTATTATTGAGCATAACGCTTATCCCTTAAATTGATTACATAAACTATTACGAATTACATTATAATGCTCAAATTTCGATTTAAACAGTAATAAGTTTTCGCTATAACAATGAGAACTTACGCTTTCCTATACCAGCTTGTAAATCGTAAAGAGAAAATTTGGTGCTTCGAAGGATTGATCATTGGTTTAAACTTAGCTTTGAAGTTAATTGAGAGAAAACTATACTAGATGCCGATTTTAAAAGACGAAGGTTTGCATTCATTTGAACCTAAATTGGCACTACCATTTATACTCTTATAGAGCTGTAAATTTGTATTTACAGCCAGCAAAAGATAAAATTAACTTAATTTAAATCAGACAACTCAGAGTTCATTCTTTGTAAACTTCAGCGGTCTAATTTCCATATTTAACGTAGATAAAAGCAAAAAATTCGTACCATATGCATTTACTATCTGGCTTCATGTCAAAGTAATCTGATGTTCTAACGATAAAAATTTCAGGCATGCTCAATTCATTAAATGTTCTTATAGAATATTTTAAAAAAGTCATAACCTTTTCAACTTTCACTCAGAAAAAAATCAATTTAAATAAATAACGAGAAAGTAGAACGACTGTAAGTCACAACCACGTTGATACCGAGCATTTAGAAACAGGCTCGTAATCTTATTAGCCCGAACAGACGCATTTGCCTGCACATAGAGCGGTCACTGGCTGAGTTATGAAGAATACATGCCTATGGATAAATAAGATAATATCAAGGCAAAATGGCCGTTTCTTCTCACCCTTTAAACTCTTTTTGTTTTTTAGTCCTTACTTCCATCATTCATACATCTTATAGAATTTACGCCCTATTATATTACTTACCTTTTCTAATAAGACGTCCCTTAATAAAAATTCACATAAACCACCCTCCCCATATAATGCGGACAAACAACTCAAGGTTACAGAGTTCATGCGAAGTAGCAGGATGGGTAATTCACTTTCTATTAGAGGTCTCCCAGTAGTCTATCAGCCTGATCAATATGTGGGAGCATGCTTTACTAGAAATCTGGGCAGTGAGTCTAGAAAAAATTCATCCAGACACTGGATTGACCTCCAAATATTAACTTTATGAGGGAGGATCTAATTCCTTTAAACAGACCTTCTCTACTTCTCTCTTGATCAGAGTCAACTGTAGCCTAGCAATATCTAGTGGATATCCAGATCACAACAACAAAAACCACAAAGAAACGGCAGCTGAGCTCTACAATTACTTACGGAGTCTTCTGAAGGTTTAAACCACCATTAGTGAGTGGTTCCATGAATGAATTTCGATCCTGTGTTGAGAAATTAGTAAGAGAGCTTGTCTTTCCCAAGATGGCTTTCCTATGAGAAGGTACAATTGGATTTGGTATGTACGCCTCGATCCCTAGAATGACAAAGAAAGTAGCATTAAATCTTGTGGTTTGAAAAGATTAATATGTGATTTAAGCTACCAGTATGCGCCTAATGCATGCAAGAAACTCACAAATCCCTGCTATTATTGCAAATAAGAGGTTTGAAAATACCGAATACACAGTAAAGTGATGAATGGAATGGAACTCACGATCTTCTTCAGATCTGTCCGTGGTTGGAAAATGTGGAGATGATTGTAAACGCAATGAAAGGCTTGAGTTTTCTAGAAATTTCGAAAATAATCAATACTACAAATAGTATTTTATTGATAGTTTGTTTCATACTATTTCCAAACATTCTATTACCTGTATACTCAGAATCGGTGCTGGACCCATTTCGTATATTTCTCCCCTGCTGGTCTGAGAGACATCTTCTGGGTAAAGGAGCAGAATTAATTGATGGCGGTCTCGAGAGAGGCTTTGAGTCACATACTTGAGTTTCATTATACGCCTAGCATCAATGACAAAATTATAAATCACTTGCTACTTATTAATGTCAGTAGAAATGTCAAAGAGAACTTGCAGGGCTGAAACTCATCTGCCGCTTTTCCAAGTTGTTAATGAAATTCTGAAAGTCCTTGAGGTATCCATCATCAAAGTCACCGTCGTCTTCAGCATTATTTCGAGGTGCAGAAAGAAGGTCAATTTGTTTGATTGCTAAATACATAAATACGAACAATTAGTCTTTAGTTTTAACGAAGAAGTTAGAGAGTATTTATTAAAATCAGATCGTTTATCGAAGAATCGAATATATTTCTAGTGACTGAAGAAGATGACACTTTAGAACAACTTGAATAACACTCCTGATGAACTTTAGTTTAAAAAATGCCACAGATCTCACCTGGTTCAATCTTATTTTTGGCCACCAACCGACTATTATCGAGTTTGTAAACATCATGATCCTAAAAGTTAAGGGAAATAGGAAGTATTGTGGAATAATAACGTAATAATACTACTTGTGCAACTAAACTACAAACCGTGGATGCTAAATCGCTACCTTTATGGCTTCATTGCGTCGCAAGTGGGCTTGAATTATTGCATTTGACTAATGACCAAAGATTCGAGTTTTCTGCTTATCAATTTTCCATCCAAGGTTTCATTTTAAAATTATACTCACCTTTACGAGAGCATCACGAGCTTTCTGAAGAAAGCTGATTGTAGACTTGGCCCTAGTAAAGTAAGATAAAAAAGAATTATCAGATTTGGTATTTTACCTTCTCTTTAAAATTAGTGCGAGTCATCTCTGTAATCGAATTCATTTGTGAGCTGGATTCTTTCATCCTTCCATCCCATACAAAATGTTGCATCAAATTAAGGTTATTTCAATTAAACCGATTATGATAAAGGCACCAATTTTTGAAGCGACAGGTGCGTATGTGAACAACCAGTAGAAAGACATTGGAAAATTCACGAGAAAAATCACATAGATCGAAAAACAGGTTAATGCAATGACGCCGTCAAGTATAGCGGTTATGTAAGTTCGTGACTACTGGCCTCAAAATTGATTAAAGGTACCGCATGACAGGGACTACTGGCTAAAGCGTATCCTTTCTTATTTCACTGTAGGAAACGGAACATGTATTCCCTTAAACCCCGACTTTTTATTTAAGTACATTTGGCTAAAAGGCTAATTTTAACACATTGTTATATTCCTGCAGCCTGGTAGAGCAGGTAAATGAGACTAGCAAGCAAGTACCAACCAGCTTTCACGAAATTTAAAAGGTTTACATAGTGTGGTAATGTCGACCATTCTAATTAACCGACCGGTTAATAAGCACTGGAAGTTACTCGCAATCCAGGAAACGATTCATGAAATTTGGATATCGTAAAATAAAGCAGTTGAGCACGTATTTGGAAGGTATTGTACAACCTCAATTCGAACATTTTGATCAAAGTAGGGCTATTATATACTGACTTTATTTTCAATAGTTTTTCAATCTTCTCCTTTATCCCTTATTGGACAGTTAAAAAATTTCGGTCGCCTTCCTACGGCAGAAATCATAAAATGCTTACACTTTCCTTGAGTTATGATAATAATAAAAGAACGATTAAAAAACGTAAGCTGGACAGGAAGATGCATAGTTGTGAATATAGCATATATTGGAAGAAGAGTGAAACTGCAAACCTCCGTTTTGAATGTGTTTAATTGTTCTTTCTTCGATAATTCATTCCTCTTTCGTCCAGATGAAATAAATTAGGATGAAGCCCGTTTTGAAGGCTGTTAGGGGAAAAATCGCATTTGCCAAGAAGATTAAATTTCCTATTGAATCATTATGATCACGTATTTCACAAAACAAAAGGAGGTTAACTTATGAATATATACAAGATTAGAAGACCCATCCTGTATTCACAGATACAGAGCTAAGTATTATTGCATCTCGATATCTTTTTTTAAATGGTACTTGTGTATCATCATAGTAGTCTGCGTTCATATTTATCCGGTTTTATCTTACTATCTAAGCAATGATATCCTGGGAATCCATCATTTCGTTAGGTGCTAAGTTATCCTGTCTGCTTTTAAATGCTACAACACAACATATCTAGAACCTTTTAAGAATCAGGTGAGTACAAGTATTATCTGAAAAAAATAAATTTTAGAGGTAATACTTCGCACTGTTTTACGTACTTTTTAGGCGAGGGCAAATTCTTGTAATGTTCAAGTAGTTTCTGCTCTAAGCGATCCCTGTAGCGTTTAATTGTTTCCAACTCATCACTAAAAAGTAAATAAATCATATTTAATAAATTCATATTGAATAAGCAATCAGACATCATTAGCCTGTGGCCATACCAACGATTTGAGGTGAATAGAGAGATAATGCTGTGTTTTTATTGGAGGCAGAAGAGATGAGAATTAAACATGAAGATCGCAGTCTTGAAATGCAAAAGCATTTCTCATCATTATTTGTTTTTAAGGCCTTACTGAGTTCAGAGTCCGTCAAGTTCAACCGGAGCACAATTTGGAGAAGAAAATGAACGGGATGCTAGACCTTCAGGATTCAAATCTTCCGTTCTTTTCCACTTACGTAATCGTTCATTTCTCTATTAAGTTCTAATTAGTTTCAATAGTACATGTCGAAATTTAATATTAGTACATTGGGACTAAAACCTGCTCAGTATCTCGGTATCTTTGACTTGTATCTCTCCCCTAACTGTCAATGAACAAAGAACGCGAAATTGATCAACCATCTCGTACCTCATTCTCTCTGGTCCTCGCAATCCGGATTGTTCTCGCTAAGTACTGACGCCTCCTCCTCCTTCCTCCCAATTTCCCCTTCTATCACTTCATCATTTTCTCCTCCCATTCATTTCCAATTGTCAAATACACGGTTTTTTAACCCAACTCTTGGTCTTCTCACTTATTAAACGTTGCTGTTTCCTGTTAGGTTCAGTAAGAAGATTGAGATATTCTTCACGAAAATGCGTTAATTTTTCGGCTTTATGTCACCCTGACTCAAACCACCATCCATGTCTAGATGAGTTTATAAATTCTCCTTTTTTACTACAACTGCCCCGTTTCATTTAGAAGAATACATGCACCCGTACCCTCAAGATCGTCCATGCCCAAGTGACCCATGAACTGTCTTTATATCTCACTAACGTACATACAAGCTTGACATTTGTCTGCTCGCACGCTTCGCGCCCGTCTCTCTTTTACTCTCTTGAATCCTCATTGTGATTTATTCAATAAACTGGTCCTTGTGCTATAATTTTTAAAACTGTTGTTTGCTTCTACGAGTAGTTCTGATTCATTAATTCCTACAATTTGGCGACTCTACCATTCTAATTTGCTCGGACTCTTAAATAAACTTTACTCATGAAAAAAGCTACTTTTACTAAATTTGGCAGATTCATATTGTTTCAGATGTTCAGTTAAATTATGGACGGGGATATTTTCTGATACTTCATTAACAGCTGATGCAAAATTTTTAACCTCAAACGGAAGTGAATCTTGTACTTTAAGGTATCTCCGTTTGTAATTAACATCTGAAAAATGTCAATTCTTGACATATAAATCAGAAAGAGGGCAAAGGTAGAGGTTGGTCAATTAACTTGAAATTAAAGTAGTTAGAAAGACGCGTCAATTTTAAAGCAACAATTAAAGCGACTATCTTCAAAAAATGGTTGGAATTAGTGGGGAAAAAAACAAGAGTTAATCTGAAGTTCTTTCGTGATTTCGCCGGGTCTTCGGATTTTGTTTTAATTAGACAAAAAAGTCTAGACGAACTGGATTATGCATTTCGGCAAATCTGAATTTTAGACGATGTCTTGAGGTCAAAATTAACGGAAAATATGTAAGGTAAGTTTTTAGGTGATAATTTTATTAGGCAAAATTAAGGACTACTCTCGTACGAGTCAATTGTTTGAATGAAATTATTCGCGTTGGGAGAGATCCAAAACCGCCAGCTTCATAATATCCTAAATTGGATTATGATATTAACTGACTGTTATTTAAGCGGAAAAAGTTATCAGACATACATTTACTTATAAATGTTTACGAAGCATTTATTCCAGCTTTATTCCTTATTAATTTATTTTGCTAAATTATAAATTTTGCTAAATCTATAAAAATTTACATGAACTCTAAATAATAATTATTTTAATTAACAAAAAAATAACGAAAAATATATTTCCCATCTACATTTATGAATTGAAAGTTCAGGCAATAAATAACTAATAATTATCCAAAATTGTGAAATTTATAAAACCGATAACTAATAAGAATTGGCAATTTATTCCATGTAATTTTATTAGTAAATTTAGGAAAATTAATCACGTTTATTCCCGTCAAGATCTTTATATTCCGATAGATTATAAATGACTAATTGAGATTCAGAAAGGTAATTACAAAATGCAGATTTCAAACTAATAATATCCATACCATAGGCAAATTCAATTGGAATGCTGATGACATTAAAACAAAATTACAGGCACATTCTTACCGAAGAGCTAGTTTTTCCCGATAATGGCACTCGTTATTCTCAAGAGCTTCTGTAACAACACCTTGGTTTTGGGATAATAATGATCTTAGTTGTAGTAAAAGGGTGCGGTTCTCTTTCTCCAAATAGGCATTCCTCTTCTCGTATTCCTAAAATGAAAAAAAATAATTTACTTATATATAGCGACTAAGTTCAGTTTTAATCTTAAGTTATGAATAATGGCAATAATAATGATAATAACTGCAACATTTATTTTGAAAGACACCCGACAGTAAAGTCAGCGTACTCTTCGTTTTAGTTTTTCGGCTTAACTTGTATAATTTTACTTAATGGGCAGCTTATGTTCCAAAATTTTAATTTCCTAAATCGTCTCTCGGACCACTGAGCAAGTTCTCCTTTATGATATTCAGTGCTTATTGACTTGTTATTTAATTATCACAGTCGGTCCCGCTTTTCCTTTCAAATGTTGAGAAAGCAGAATGATCTAGCATGATATTAAGTAGCTTGTATGATCTAAGCATGTCAGGACTGAGACCAAATAATATGATAATTGTTGTTAGAAATTAGAAATTCTAGAAGTGTGGTGCCATAAATCCGTGAAACTATGATTATATAGGAATCTCGACTGGATTTAGAGGCGAGACAAAATAACACCCAAATCTGTTGAAAGGGCGGTGTCTTCAAACATTCTTCGGTATTCTGAAGGTGTTCAGATGTTCTATCATTCCTCTATTGGCTACTACGAATTTAGTACCGAACGTGTGAATTCTAACTTAATCGCCAATTCATGAGAAAATCAAAATCGACTGGCGAACTTAAATAAGTCAATGTATATTTTCATAATGTTCAAAAATGGAACCTAAAGAGATTGTAATAAGTAAAACTACAAATAACTCAAGAACAAAACAAAAGTCACTCAGATGTAGCCTTTTACAAGCTCATATAGATGAGTTAATTTGTAATTGACAGGTTCTAGAGAGAAGCATGTCGCTTGGAAATGTATCCTGCCTCTTATAAACATTAAGTTGAATAGATTATCGTTTTCAGTAATTTAGCAAATAAAAATTTGCCAGATGACAAGCTCTTCCCTGGGAAATTTTCATGTCTTCTCATAAATTACAACCAGCAATAAGGTAAATTCAAAACAGAAGAGAGCGTGCACATGTGTAAGTGGATTAGAAATGGAAGTCATTGTTTGCTGTTCTAAATTTGATACCACAAGACGAGCTCATAGCCAGGCACTTCTCCTGCTACACAGCGAAGCGATGACTCACACCGAATGAATGCATCCATGAAGGCATTGTGTATGCACAATTCGTCGGCCTGCAGATTATTGCAGGCGGTCTTTCTGCCTCCCTCGGTAATGATAATGGCGCGCAATAGTGATTGTAATTAAATCACATAAGATCGGTATCAGCATTACAATGATCGGGCAGATATAACGTACTATGTGCTGCTGATAAATGTTCAAGCACTTAGGTTCTGGACAGTAAATTCTTGACCAAGTATTTTTTTCTTCCACAGTTGTAATTAACGCAATATAGACTAAGAAGTGATCTATTAAATTCATGTTTTCTATGAGGTATTTCGGGTCTTTTATACTACCTTATTGTCACGATACAGTATTCATAAGTTTTTTGAGAACCCATCCCACATAACTGAACTAATTCAAGTAAATGGAACAGATTTAACATTTGCATGCACGTGAGAATTAATAGAAGGTTGCTCCCAATCTGTTTAATTTGCTTACCGTGACTCCAAAAGAGAGAATATGTAATGGTTTATGAATATACTTTTATGTCTGCTTACAAAAGTGACATCATTTTAAAATTTCTGATGAATCATTCCCAAAGAGATAAGTGAAACTCTTTACAGAAGTTTATTACATAGTCGATAGCTTAGAGTTCATATCATAAACGACAACTGAGCAAAAGTATTCTCTCCTGCCAAAGTTTGGAATTTCAGAAAGAGGGTGAGTCTTCTGCTATTTTGTGACTAAGAGGGACTTGGTCTATTAAAGCCTTCTTTAAACCATTCAACCGGGAATTACTCAGAGAGAAGAGGTGGTTTTCCACGATTAAAAGGCTATGCTTGGACATTTAGGTGAAAACTTGCGCACATCGTGTATTTTATCAACCAATCATTAGCTAAATTCGATAATACATGTTTACAAAAGGACGTATATCAAATCGAAAAGATGAGAACACCTACTTTTCTTCCTTTCTCATTTTATATGATACTAATCAATTTTAAATCCATCGAAAAGTAATAGAATAAAAGAATATTTAAATAAGAGATATGAACATAAATAAGATCATCACTTTTTTAATATCGTCGATTTACTCAGAGTAATGATAAGGTCCACTTTAACCAGACAAAGCATCGCCTACTGAATAGCGTTTTTTATATATCTCACAATATTGTCATATCTTAGTGAGAACCAACCGTTGAAACCTATTAATGCTAATCCCAGCAACCATTTGAGTTCTAGCAAACTTGTAACCTAACGACGGCTTCCAATTATTTGAAAAAGCAAAATCGATTGCATATTTATAGCTTTGGATTATCTGTCCGAGTATCCAATGAAGTAACGGTGATGAGACTTCATTACCTGGATGGATGGTATGGATGTTCAGTAGTAAAAAATCCAGTATCTGATGAACGAATCTCGTCAACAGAATTTTACGAATTCCGTTCAGGGTATTGAAAATACTTGATTCTACTTGCTCTCAAATATCGACACCTCTCCTTCTTTAAAAGCTATTAACAATTATCATTGCCCACAGTAATATAAAAAATTATCAACTTTAATTGTGGAAAGCTATTAGTAATATTAATTTAAGCCATTAAACAACTTTGCCAATTTCACGGCTTATGGGATAAAGCACGTATATGTAAAAAATGCATTCATATGTGCGAGAAAAAAATACACTTGAATTTCCACCCTGAATTATTTACAGAATCGTAATAAATTACTGAGAGGTTAAAACTTCCCCCATTTTATCTTGAGTAATAAATCCACTTAGAGTCAATGTGGAAAATATAACCGGATAACTTAGTTTCCAAGTCTAAAGCTCATCTCGTTCTCGTAAATACCTCTGCAACTTAATCTGCGATAGTAAAAAACATTGAATGTCAAATTCCGCGAATTTTATCCTCTTGTGCACAACCAAGGATTTGGATAAGCACAGATATAAAGTGCTTCTAAGATTGAGAGAGTTCACTTATGCTTTAGCAGTCCCATTTCTTATCATTGTTCAAAACTGCTACTTAATAGGTACATTAAACCAAATATGTCTCGGTGATGCATTTGTTAACATGCTCGTCCGTGAAGTCGGAGGTACACACTCAATGAGTGGGAATGACCACCCGCACTGGTTAAGTCAGGCTAATGCAAGGTGACAGAAGTCTTTTACCAGGAAGACTCCATGATACCACTCCTCTATTCAAGATGAGTGTTACAAAACGATTTTCTTGATGAGCTTGGGAGTAATTTATCAAATCAAACTAAGGCCGATGCTGTAACACTGTAAAATGGTGTATTTTTAATGTAAATTCTACCATAGTTAAAAGACAGCCACGCCTATCCCGTTTCGTAAGACTGGATAGGGACAATAAGAGGGCAAGACTGGATAGGGAAAAACTTGCTGAGGGAAGGCAGATGAGTCACTGGCTGAGCAATTCCGACACGCCCTGGGCGAAATCACCAGCGGCCACACCCTAGATGATGAGGAAGGCAGTTGCTCAATGGCATTGCCAATAGCACATCACAAATTATGTCAACATTAGCAACAACTCCTTACGATAAATAGGAAAGAATTACCGTAATTGTTCGGGGAAGATAGCGGTTGACAATGCCTAGGACTTTCATTTGTCAGTATAACACTTTATTTGAGGTCAAGTGTCACAGACTGCAATGAGCTCAGAAAATGTAGCTTGGCATTTGTACTTAAAAACGTCTACACTTCTTTCAAATGAAACAAAATAAAATTTACTTGCAATTACTGATTAAAATAGCATAGATTTGAGTTTCTGAGAAAAATGGCATTGGGAGAAGATAGTGGAGTTTAAAATTCAATAGACCATAAATAGTATTAAAAAAGAAATTTGAAAAAGGATACAAACGTATTTAGTACGGAACTCATCAAATAATAAAACCGCTTCAAATGGATAACACATATGATAAACTCTACATTCGATAATATAGCATATAGGAAATATATGTAAATAAATATATTATAAGTGATGTAAACAGTTAAGTTGTCGGGTAAGAGATGAATCAATGTGCCTATACTGGTAAGTTTTGTACTCATATAAATAAGATGCAATGGTATTGAGACGTGGTTATTTTAATAAGAAAGATTAAAAGCAGCTGTATCGGAAGTAAATTTTTCGAACATTAAATCACTCACAGAATAGCCTGGGGCGCAGTAGATTTGGGGAGTTATAAACGAACATTAATAACTGACTAATTCCATTTTTCCCGTTACTCCACGCTATTTATAATCAATCACCCTGGCTTAAATGGAGTCATGGGATCTATAAAACATGAATTCCGATTTTAAGACATAAATAAAGCTGACTAGAAGAATATAGGCGCGCATCGGACACAAAGCTTTTACTATTTTAAGCCTACTTTAGGGATTTAGGCTTGAACTGTAGGGAGCATTTGTATGACTAGACCAGCAAACAGGAGTGAAGATGTTTTGTAAAAGGAAAATTTAATCCCAGCGCACAATTGATTGATATTTTGTTAATATATCACCGCTTCCTAAGTTAGAAATTCGAACGAAACCTTTAGAACATACAATTTAATTTTTCCCACCTATTTTAGTATCAGAAACAGTGAGGGAATAGCGAAGTTTAAACGGTTTTTAGAAAGATGACTTGTCTGTGTATCTAAAAAAATAAACTGTGAACATTCGAAAATTGAAGTCGTACTACTGCCCACTTTCCCAAAAGTATATCATCTAACTCGATTTCATAAAGTTACAGCTGATCGGTAAAGCACATGGAGAATGAAAACATTTAATAAAGATTTAATTTCTAGTCTTAAAATTTCGTAAGTTTCCAATCAGCTCTTTCTTTAGATTCTAACATGACACATCATTTCAACAGAGGGAGCTCCAAAACCAAATTTAGTTTAAAAAACAGGTCTGTACTCATCCTTTATGAGACGCCTACATCGAAGACAAGAAAATACTTGATAATAATCACCTAAGCATTTATGTTGTACGGCTCTAATGCTGTAGTAAACCATACAATATTCGCTAATACATTATTGCTTAACCTCCTTGTTAAGAATTTACCTGGGATAGTATTATCAGCCGTTCATATAGAGTCCCTTACCTTGAGAAAGTCTCTGCAATGTTCCAGTTCGTGTTGAGTTGATTTCAACAGTTCATTCACTTCATCCTTCTCCCTCGTAAGCGAAGCTATGCGTCCTTTCGCCTCAGAAACTTGCAGAAGGGCCGTTCTGACGGCTTCATTAGGAGCAGTCTGTATTGGACCCATTATTGGCGGGGTATTTACACCCTGATGAGTGACACGTGTCATCTTTGGACCGATTCCGTTCTCAGTGCCTGCAATAAGAAGGGAGGAGGGCAAAGATTAGACACCATTTTCTACTTCTTCCAGAGTACTGGTTCTATATCCCCACAGTTTGAATTAACTTCCGACTCTGTCAATTTAGGCACTCGTCTTTTTTTACTCCTCAGACCTGATAAGACTATGTAAATTAAGTAAAGGTTGGGACACCTCTTTTTAAGCATGTCTGTGTATGTTTGTCTGGATCGGAAATAAACGAGACACCAGTTGCTTTTTCTTTCATAAAAACGAAAATGAAAACAAAACCGCGACGCTAATGAACCGACGCGACACGTCGTGTTGCAAAATATGTCATCCATTTACTAAAAAAGATTAATAAATTCAAATTAAACTCGTTTGTAAATTTGAATTCTTCTGTATATTCTACTTCTAATTTCTTGAAAATGTTAAATTGCAGCATCTAATTGCAAACGTCGCCAGTAAGTGAGTGAGTGAAAGGGATATTACCTGATATCTGCATTCTGCTTGGTTGTACGACACGTAATTGAAGAGGTGTTCCAAATTGATTGCATACTCTGTAGGGACGAGAACCTCTATTTACAGCCGCTTCTGGTTGATATTCACCCGTCGTCTGGCACTCAGATTCCTTGCAGGTCTACAAATAAAATAATGTGCAATGTATTTTCTTCCGTTAACTGATCAAAGACATAATGGCTTATTAGACCTATCAATTACTATCTATAAAAATAGAGTTTTTTCTTTTGGTTTAAGTTCAATTGGACTAGTGTTGTTCAAAGATAAATGTCGTATTCGAAATCTCTCGCAATTCAAGTATGTTTTATTAAGCCAACTATTCTAAGTGTCTACATTCTACTGTCTATCACGGTATAAATAGTAAAGTTCAGCAATAACATCATCGAAGGTTGCAACTGGAGTATCTACAGATTGAAATTCCTTCTTAAGAAGCGACAAAAATAGAAGAAAGAGAAGGGTGCAAACAGGCACTGGAACATAGACCATGCCTCGTTTACGGCCCGAGTTTGCTCATAATTGGATATAATCCTAACAACGGATTCTAATTTGAATTACGACTTTTCTTACCAATCTTAAGTTATCATAATCAATCGTTCATTATAGAGTCTTTTAGAGTCACTAAAGGGGAATATTTGCCCTGGAAAATACCCATGAGCGGATTATTTAATCCAACTTATAGTGAGTACGGAACTTTAGCGAGTAATATCAATCTATTCTTGGAGCCACAAATTCCACCATACATTCTTCTAAAATTACATTCTGTCAAATACATCTGTATATTCTGCCTAAATATAGGCAGCATTTGTTAGTAGTGGTTATCAAAATACATGTGAATCATAATGAGTGAATAAAGCCAAAATGTTGGGGTTTAAATGTTGATTTTAAGGACTGATTAATATTGACGTTATAGATATATCTAACCAAAGAAAACGCCCGCGATCGTTTTTGAAATCATTGGAAGGTTAAATCGGCAAACTTTCAGATTAAGAGTCATGTCCAATCAACCAGATCAACGAATTACGTTGGATACAACAACTTTCCAAACCTATTATGAAGAGCGTTAGCAGTACCCTACACTGGTAGAGAAAAGGTATTCTGGAGCTGCGTTTTATAAAAATCTCGTATTCTATCGACCCTTCTATTTGGCCAATAACACAGCTATTTATTTACAGTGATTATACACACTATGATATTTGGACAAGTGGGGATATAATCTAGGGAGAGGGGCAAAGATATTTGATTTATGAGATTTTAGCTCTTTGAATCTCCACCACACAGCTCAGAAAATGATGTGCTGCTTTTTTTCAAAAGATACTATAAAGAGACTAGCATTGATTCTAATATCAACGTAGAGGATGACATTTTGATACGTAGCATCTCAACCATCCCCGTCTTTTGAAAGTTGGGCACTAGAAGTCTCTGCTGATTACCGTTCTTGAAGAATAGTAATCTCGTCCAAGGTTTAAAAAGCATTGCTTCCTTTTCTGTGAGCATTCACTTACAATTGACAGCCTCCTACTTCAATGTTTTGAGGTAGTGAAATTGAACTTCTAGAGACAGGAATCGAAATTGTTGACTATTTTGGCTTTAACATTAATTGCTTGGCCATGACATTGTACAGGCTTCCCTTCTAGTTCTTGACACCTGATGACTCAAAAGAAGTTTCAGGGAGGGAAACTAAAGACTTTTCCTAGCAGCCCAAGGGCGATGGGAAAAATCCATTACTAGATTCGCACCGTTGAGTATGGATTTCGGAAGTGTATATTGACCACCTCGCCTACAGAGTAGAAATGAATAGATTTCGTAAACTGAGAATAATAGTTAAGTTTAAAGAAATCCTGATATATTAAGTCAATGATGTATGATTATAGCTAATGAAAATTTCCAGCAATGGTTAAGTAGTTGTTGCGACTTACATAGAGACCAGAGGTCTGAGTGTACTTAGCAGCCTGATCTGGTTTGCGTTCAAGTTGATCCATGGCAAAGCCAATATTCGCCTTTAGCTCTTGATGCATTGCGTCGGTGAGAATATCACGCAATGACTCGGCACTGTCCTGAAAGGTCGACTGCGCTGATTTCATACTCGTTCTCAATCCATCCGACGACTGCTCAAACGCCCTTTCGTCTATCCGCGGTAAGATGTCCTCTGTTTGCACAAGCATTGGCCGTGTGCTACGTTTCTCTTGTCTAAAGGAAGAGGAACGGAATTTTAAAAACGGATATCTTTAAAAAAGACACATCCATCAGAGATCGATAAAAAATTAACTTTTCAAGTTTAAATAGGTATTTAAATTAATATATTTGGTCATATCATGCTTATTTTTTCATGCAAATTTCTACAAACTTACAACTTATTTTTAAAATAATTAATAATAAAAAATAATTAAAACAATAAAAATAAGAGCATCACCGAAAACGATATTCATTTAGTATCTTATTAATACAAATAATGAGTCAACAATTTAAAAGATAAATCAAAATATACAAAATAATTTGTTTAATTTTTAAAAGTTAACATTATTTCTTACCTTTTTTTCTCCAAATCAGCAAGTTTTTTGTCGTTTTCTCCAATCGCAGTGATGACATCGAGAATTGCCTGTTCAAGATCCACCATGAGACATTCAACACGACAGCCGATGTTGTCATCATCTTTGCTCTTCTGGGTAGGTGAAGGTTCGACCTTCTCTTTTCCACTAATGGAATCGAGTTTAGATCGAATTCGGTCCAAATGGGAAGCACAGCGTTCAACCGTCTGTTCCAATTCCTATTTGAAATGAGAATAAAACATCAGAATGATCAGAATATATTTTAGAATAAAACAGACAGATAAATCTATGGAATTCCCAAAATACCAACCAAATAACTCGTAGCATAATGACAAACACAAAATTATTATTAAACGTAGCGAAGCAAAAAACTCACGATTCTTATTTACAGGAAAACATACAAATTAGAGAAACAACAACCTTATAAGGGTAGGAAGTTAGATTAGAAATAGAAAATAAAATCACGGAATGTAAAGAGTCTTCCCTGGAATTCTGATTTCATTTAGGCATTGTTCACCGAATTATATAATCGAGTGGTTGATTATGCCATCTCAATAAACACCACTTTTCTAGCCAAGAACAAGTAGTTAATTTGGACAATGACGTTTTTAATGTAGCGAATTTTATTAGAATTCACTCAAGGTGAAATCTATAATCAGTAATATAATGCTAAAGACCTGATATCAGTGGCTAATGAAGATCTGACACCGAAAATATGAACTGTACTTCTACCTTACAATCACATGGAACCAAAGCAAATTATACGTGCCATTACGGGAGTGACCCGATGTCCTGATCAGACGGGACTATCCTTAGAAAAAGTCAAGGTTTAAGATTCTAGAGAACTCAGACATGGAAAAAGATCTTGAATGGAAGTAAAATGAAGTTCCAGTTGACTTTCTATCCTTTTTTTAATTTAATCACATCAGCTTCGCATGCTGAACCGAGACTTACAAAATGAATCATGTAGGTTGTCTCAATAAACCAAGAGCAGATAGAGATAGAGGATGTAATTTCTATTTGTCTTAATGCCGACGTTTCTCTTAAAGAGATTCTCCTTTTTAACTCCTTTCTTTTAAGGAGTAAGCGAAAATTGCATTCTGTAATCAGTCCAAGTAATATATAATTTATGATAAGCGATCTAATAAAATCATTTTAACAATGTTGCAAATTTTGACTTGGTTCAAATAATCACCCAAGAAGGCCAACATATTTCTCCCTATTACCATTTAGAGATCAGTACAAAAATTTAAGCATTCTATAAAGTTTTCCGGATTTGTTGATTATTTAATATCAAACAGATCCTCCTAATTCAGAATACTCAGATATTGACTTGCTTTCTGCCCAAGTAGAAACATTATGTAAATGACTGTTAAATCTGTTACTGAATGATACTAAATAAGTGTGAACCATGCATATGAAATTTTATTTCCTATCATATAATGAGCTTAATGACTTTTTGATTATTTAAAAGAAATGACTAAGAAGTGTGTTTTCAAATTATTATTATGATTAGAGATAACCCAATCAACTTGTATTGATCCACTCTAACCAGTGAGTTTAATTAAAGCTTCCAACTTGAGTGAACCCTAGTGGACTCTAATGTGCTAAAAAGATTTTAGTAAGTGCCAACAAGCTACTAACTAGAAGAGACAATGATATGGAAATTATATAACGAACCACTCTATCTAGTCAACTCCAAAAATCCCGTACACGAACCCATCCAGGGACCTAGAGGTTAAAACCGAAAATTTGAACTTCTGAGCCAGTGAGATATAGTCATTTAGTAAAAAGTGAAAAACTTGGTGACTGCAGATTTCCTTTAACGGTCTGACTTTATCTTCTACATTCACTCAACGCTCTCTCATTCATGCCTGAGTTACCTACGATCAGATGCTTTCCTAAGATTAAAAAATTGTGAAATTATCATAGATTACCATGGATAGTAATAACAAGTACCTGGTGGATAGGTAGCAGCATGTTTCAAACCCATACCATCTGAAGTGACAGCTAAGCCACTGTAGACTTTCATTTGTTTACGCAAATGCATATTGATTTTAGATGATCGCTCATGACTGGCAGGTTACTGCGCGTCAGTGATGAAGTCGTCAACTCATAGTCGACATTGTACATCCAGTAGTTAGAATGACCTCCCGCACTGAGCAAGGAATATATAAAAATCCTTAAATTCTAAAATTGCTTAGTACAGTAAGTATAAGAAGGTGCTAGCATCAAGAGATCTGCTTAATTAGCATGTAAGTTCATTATGCTTTCTCAATCGTAGAAGAAAAATTGACTGAAGTGGCAAGACCGACCATTATATTTTAAATAACGGGTTAATAAACATCGCGTAGGTCATAAAATTTGAATCTTGGGATGTGAACTACCCATTAAGTAAATATGGTACAATCCGAATTTAAAAATTAAATAAAGTGAGGCTCTTTGATATCTCGACTGTTCTCCCAATATCTTTTCAAACCCCTCCCCTTTACCATTTATTTTGCTTACCGTTAACGGAGAGATGTACCGGGTGGTTATAACCAGTCTCTCAGTTCAACCTACTAATCAAACAATACCACATACTGTGAACATGTACCATGACTCCAGTAAAGATAATGATGCTGAACCCAATGTTCTGACTAAAATTCTAAGTATCAAACCACTGATGCAACCACTTAAGCACAAACCCATCAAATTGATAAATACAATTGTCAATGTCACAAAAGTCCTTAGATTCCTTGAAATGCCTTCTCTTTTCCCTATCCTTCGCTCTCTATTTAAACTCTCTTGCTTTTTCTCCTCTTTGAGTGAAAAAAATTGCACTTTTTGCTTTATTGTGATTGAAATAGGACTATTTCCTGCAAGATTTCCAATTATAAAAAATTAAATTTCGAATTGCGTTTCCCATCAAAATAGACAACATGGGATTTTGTTGTGATTGAGACTAAGACCTTAAAATTCGACTGAAATAAGGGGAGAAGAGTCTGGATTACAAGTAGAATTTAGCGTAGGGTTAAATAGGGGAAAGGGAGGAGTGAACTAGAGAGGTCTTTATAAAAGGGTCACCAAATTTTATGATCGGACACCGCAGCACACAGGCGGTCAACCTGTCCATCACACGATTAAATGGGGCACGATGACTAATCTGTTCACCGACCGCTGCTAACTCCAAATTCGACACCATTAAAGCTAGCCACTTCAGCGTCATGTAAATTTATCTCTCTCAGCTTTGAGTCATATCAGGTTTGAATCTGTGCCTACGTTCACACACCAGGGTGACATGCAAGAAGAAATTTAACACGTTTCCAAAATGATTTCTTTATACTCTTTAAAATAGTTAACTTCAGTAGGTAAGGATTGAATCTTAACTGTTGTATTGATTTGACTAGTATCAATTGGAGATTTTATAAATTTGAAAGCAGAAAGAGACTATGGGTGCCACAATCAGCTTGAGCGTATGCTTCAACGCTCTCATTTAAGAGGTCATGTGAAAAATAACTTCACACAACAAAACCATTCAGTCTTTCATAACGAACGAGACTGCATTTAGTCAACGTCACTCTATAGAGATTGGAAACTACCAATTTGATTATAAAGATAGTGATTTTTCTTTACAGAAATACACGCTCATATCGATGGAAAGATCATTAAGAACTGTCACACAAGACCGCAGATTTATCTGTAATGGAGTCTCGTGTGGTTTGAGAAACTACGAGTGAATGTTAATGTACTGATCGTAGTTCAAATAAAGTCCCATGTTATGTAAATTATATCCATGCCTAATTTTAATTGATTTTTAAACTTAGGAATTGCCTCCCGATTACCAGAATTTCGAAGAGAACAGTACAATTTCTTTGTAACAAGTGCGTTAAGAAATTTTAAGAGCGAGACTTCAAAGATATCCACCTTCAATGAAGATAAAAGCTTTACTAGAAAATACGTTCCTCCCTAACAATGTAAACTAGTTGTGTCTGATGCAGAAAGACTCAAAATACAAGACCAAACTAAGAAACATATGATAGACATTACCAAAACGCGAATGGATGACGTTTAATGCTGGTAAGATATACATTCACATTTGTCTGCTAGACTGTGAATCTTGTAAATACAATTTATTGCGATTATACATATATGCAATGGCATTGAAGGATTGTCTCTAAATGTGTTTCGAAAATATGGGTATGGATGACAGCCGTTAGTTATTCCTCTTAATTTAAACACGCCACTTGTCCATCTTAACTTTCGTTCTTCTGATTTGAGAAAGGTCACCGAGACAAACTCAGTCAGATTATAAAAGTAGCTTTACCAGGGATAAGAGTTTCTTTACGGCTCCCCTAACCTACAATTGACTCATTGAGTTTGACAAAATCACGACAGATGCACGTAGTTCTCAAGGCCGGTGTCAAAAATGCCGGCTGACACCGCTAACCGGATTGAAGATATAGCCGTGGAGATTGATCCGTGTTTACAATCACGCTTTAGGATTCATTCCGATCCTCAAATTCTTTATTAATACAGTAAAAATTGATCTGATGCCTCAACCTCAATCACTTCCATCATCATTCAGAGATCTCGCCCGTCTATGTAAAACTTCAGGACTGGAGAGGTCACTGGGACCAGGGTTACAGATGAAAAGGATTAGATCTCACATGATATGACCACATTCAAAATAACCCTATTCTCTTATCCCACAAGCTGACGGACATTACTTTGATGTAAATCAACAGAATATATTATTCAGCACACCGACTAAGCGATGTAAAAAGTATTCACTTTTAAATGATACAGATATTCACAGATTCAGCAAATAAGGAAGTGGTATTCTACAAACAAAGAAAAGAATAAATCTCAACATTATTCACCGAGGAAGTAATTTGCATGCGTTAACTTTACTCATTGAATGTATGTATGTATGCGAGTATAATTTATCCAAGCAGAGTGGGGAGAAAATTTAAAGAATTTTAATGCAAATTGCGAACATACAAACTTTAAGGCAGACAGAATTTTAAATAGACAGGGAGACCTCTTGAATTCAGAAATTATCCGTATTGTTAAGGATTCATAAAGTGGTCGAATGAATACATGAGGATACAAGATAAAACAAAACATACATCTGGAAATCATCAGTATTATAGCACATAAAACCTACTATAACTGCTCGAAATATGCTATTTCGCAATCACATTTTTGCCCTCCTATTCGAAAGTCTTAGATTCGAAATAAAGTCTGAAGAGGTTGACCATTGCAGTAACGTTATATCTCTACAGATCTCCAAAAGACCTTCAGACCATTTAAGTGATCAAAAAGTTGTCAAATTATCGGCACTTTATGAAAATCGGTAATTAGTTGTCCCACCTCAATGAAAGTGGTAAATCACCATAGAAGTATATATCCAGACCGTCAAAAATGTAAGGCAAAGCTCTAGAATGAAGTTCCTAGTTATTTATGCAACTACAAGCGAATGCATGAGTAAAATGTTCTTTTATTCCGCTAAAAAATAATACTATTTAAAATATTTTATTTTGAGTCTAGAAAAATGCTCCTCAATCACTGTATGCAAGAGTATGAAATCAATTCTTTCATGCGCGACCGAGATTCAGTAAAATGTATTAAAGCGTTCAACAAATTGTCAAACTTTCATTGTGGTAACTGCCAAACGAGCTCGCAAAAATTGCCCACAACTGTTAAATTGTTTAGAGAACTATGGAATTCCTCTGATTTAGTGGCTCATTTAGCCAATGAACTACGTGATACAATATCAATTAGTGTGCATTTGGTCATCTCATTAACTGAATGTGCATTAATGGGCATTAAGAGTCATTGTGTCTGATGCTGTAGACACATTATCATCAAGCTATCGCCATGAGGAGGAAAAGTTGGCATCAGAGATTTTCAACAGAGTTGCTTTAGGCAATATGAGTGATCATATTAACGGAGCCTGAAAACCCATGTCATATGAATGGACAGCTTGTTGGGGTCAGGGTAACTACTAAGAATTGGTAGCTAATGCCAGGAAAAACAGTTACGGACCAGAACGCCAAGACCTGACCGGGCCACAATGAGAGTTAAAGTCGGCAAGAGATAGAGGCCAAGGGCGATGGGAGGGCAGCGTAGGAGCAGTGTATGACCAACGCGCGTCTGTGCGTGTGTGAGAGTACAAAGGTAGTTTATAAGTCACTTGGGCAAGGACGCGCATGAAGTATGAGTGCGGATATACTTTCAAATGAAATGGGACAATTACAGAAAAAAGGAGAATCGATAACCTTGTTAAGATATGACAGCAGTTTCATAAAAAAATGTGATCAAAGGAGTAATTTTTGGAAAATGCACAGTCATCCTTCAAGCTTCGAAATGACTCTTATTGGATTACCAGTCCCTCTATTCTCTAATATTCTGCATTTTCAGGCTGCATTAATATCCGCTTAATTATAATTAATTGATCCTTATTCTCAAATTGATTAACAAGCTCATTATTAGCCCGAATTTCACTCTCGATTTGTAATCACAGCACAGTGCCCAATTTCGCTCATGGATCTATTATCAATGGGGCTTTCTCAAAACTTTTTTACCAACATTTCATAACACATTTTCAGCTAGCTTAAGTAAGGATCTACTCATATCGAGCTCGTGTCTTTTTTCACCCAGTAGATTATGTGAGTGTTACTAGTGTGGAAACATTAACAGTCAATAGCCTTCCTATTTAAGAGCGATCCTAAGTAGCTCTCCTGTGTCATTCACATTTGAAGCTAGTAGTGTTGAATTTTAACTATACTAACGAGATAACTTAATGTTAAAGTGCTGGTAGAAGCAAAACCTCTGAAAAACCTCGCCGTACAACTACAAAAACGTGAACTTTCTGTGTACGTCTTCGCATGGAAGACGATACAATGCTAAACTAATATTACCGGAAGTAGGACAAAATAAGATTTCTTACACAAAGAGTTAGCGTCGACAAATCTGGTGGTTGGTGAGAGAGAGGATTTGAACTGTAAACGGAAATTCATCGAAATTAGAAGATCGAGAGATGGAAAGGGGGTTATCGGCTACTCACAAATGAGTGTGGGACGAGAAGGCACTGTGACACTGACCGTCATAAGAAAACTACAAATAGATGCAATCCCTTGTCATATAGACGACTGTGAAATGAGGATGATTACGAAACCATTTAAGATCGTGGCATTGTTAAAATATATCATCAAAAGGGGAAAACATGAAAATGCAAACACACCGAAGATACACGATTCAGATGTATTAGTTAAACTTCTTCTGCCGTCCCTTTTGCTTAGATCTTACCCACATTTAAATGCGTCAAATATATCTGATTCGGTCATAATCCACATAAGATTTTCGTCTAAAGATTGAGATAAGCAAATTTAAGGAAACATGTTAATTAGCTCTTTAACTGATGTTAAAAAACGGTAGCAATGTGAAAATTGCCCCAGAGTTGATTAGTTTCTGGACTGACAAATCATGACTAATTGGATTCTCAGAAATTGGAGCCATACAGGAGAAAGAGGTTTAGAATTAAAGAATCAGCGAGAGAAATGTTCAAAATGTGCAAATTTACGACGACGACGACAGAGAGCAAGATTCGAAATTTCCAATGCGGATAAATTTTTTTGAATACAAAACCCAAAATGCATACTAATTTGGGTGGGTGCGCGAGTGGAAATACATGAGTGAGACTGAAAATGATGGCATACGAATGATAAACGAGTCTAAAGTATCTATCGTTTACTGATTTCTTTCAAAGTTGATGTCATGATAAAGGAATCAAGAACACATTCATAGTTTGGAAAGAGGCCTAGAGCCTACTGTTCCACGGTTAGGAATTAAATTATCTAGGATTGAGGAACTTTGTGTGGAGTTATTCATTCTTCTCACAACTTTATCACCTTATCTTAACTCAGTCGATGCTTAACTTACTCTCTGAATTTTAATCGTATTCTCATCGAGGATTTCTTTAGTTTGACTGGCCTCCGTTTTAGGCGGATGGATGAGAATGAGATCAGATGAGGAGGTTTCACTCTGAAGACTGGGGAGTCGACATAGTATATCCTTTTCATCTTCTTCAGATAAAATTGGACTGGTGAGACTTTTCCGTGATGCATTCAAAGCGTCGATTCGAGTTTCAGTAACCTCATTCTTGAGTCGGCAGATTTCTTCAAGATCCTTTTCTCGTTGCTACAATGAACGAAACCGGTAATAGGACTATAGATTCCATGCGTGTGTTAGCTTGTTGAAACGATCATAAACTCACCGATTCCAGCTCTAATATTCTCTGGGTCTTCTCTATCAACTTCTCATCTAGAGATCGGATCTTTGATTGCTCATCTTGTTGCTCGGAAAGACGATTTTCAAGGTCATCGCGCTCTTTGATGAGAGATTCCAATTCCTCGCTCAATTCTTGACATCGGATCTGGAAAGAGAATAGTCATTATTGAATAGTGACTTACTCGATAATAGAGTGCAGCTTCAAGGTTTTGTTTGAGTTTTTCACAGGTGCGTTCAGATTCACGGAGCTGGATGATGGCTTGTTGACCGGCGTCAGCTTCATCTCTCCAATGCCTGGCCGAAGCTGCCGCATCTGCAAGTCTGGCTCGTTCTGTTCTCAATCGGTCTGCTTCTGCTCGAACTTCCGTAAGTTGTGAATGAACCTCCTCTAATTGGTCTGCCTGTTCGGAACTGAAGATGAAACAAATATTGTATTTCGGCATAGATTAGATTATTTGAGATCTGCGTGAAGACTTTCTACTACTAATGGTACCGAAATCTCGCTTGAACACAACTACTCTTTCACAAAATTATTAGGTGAGACTAACTTACTCAAAAGATCCCAATTTTCCATAATGCAACGACTGTGGTGTAAAGAAGAGACTTGCGACTGAGAAATAATGAAACTCAGTAGGAAGTGACTGAAAGATCCAGTCAAACGGTAACCTTTAGTGATGTAATACAAATGTAACCAACTCCAAAGATCTCTCAATCATTCTCTGAATATTTCAAATTTATAAACGGGAAGAGCGGTTAAGGCGTTAATTAGCCGAATGTCATGTTCGATCCTTAGCTGATGATGACATAATACCCAAGAAAATTGTTTGGATAGACACATCTAATCGATGTCGTAGAAAGTTTAGCTATTGATTGCAACTAGCTCAACGGTAAGCCACGGTTCACTAATAAAATTCACATTCTAGGAGACTAAAATTATGCTATTACACCATGGATGAAAGTAACTAACAAAAATTGAGAGTCTTCTCCCAAACAGAATCCAATCCCTGTTCTCGTCTTTCTTTAAAATAGAGACACTTTTAAAAGACTGTATATACCAATTCATGTAATAATTAACAATTTCCAATATGGAACTACTATCTAAGAATCTAAAGTTTCCACAAAAGCTGATGAGGTAAACAACTATGAATTGACTCCCCTAAGACTTGTTTACCTGATGCAGTAAACCATTTGCCTCGAATTACGTTAATGACTAACGTCGACTCCCTTCTAATTTATATGTTCAAGGCAAATGGAAAAATTAGCATTATCAGAGAAAAATTATAAACATGCCTTACATAAATACTCAATTACAAAAAATGGAAGTTTAGAAAGAATATTACGATTATGTGACAATGTAAAAGCAAAATATTCATACTTGTCGTAACTATAGGCCAAATATATTATCAAATACTTATAAATTAAAACATTTTCGTTAAATCAAAAAAGACTCAAAGTGAGCATCAGATTCTAAAAGAAAATATTCTGTATCTAAAAGGCATTAGGTCATCGAAAAAAATTGATGTGCAAGCTTAAGTATTTCTCTTAATTCAACTTAGACTTGCTGTAACTTAATTTTACAAGAAAAATCATAATTACCAGAAGAAAGTTTTCTTATTTTTCTGCCATTATATTTCTGAAAAGAGGATTTTCCATAAATATAAATATTATCCAGTGTAACCTACATGATCAAAGATTGTTGCCGTAATTTGGCTTTCGCTTTATTGATCTGTTCGACGATTTCCTTTTTCTCCTCCCCATCATTTATAATCTGGCTTTCCATCATACCAAGGACATTGTCCAAATCTCTGTGTTCACCAGGCTCTGATCGTTCCTTCATTGGTTTATCAGTAGGTGGTCGACTCTCATACCCCGTCTCAGAGGTAGCAGCTGTGTCAGTTTCAATGCTTTGTGGACTCTTTGAAATGTCACACCTCTCTTCACCATTTCGCTTAAAAGCAACGCCAATGAGATCCAGCGAGGAGGCCAAGGAACGACTACGTGCAATTTTGACACCGTAGGCCTTTTCAATTTCCTTCACATGTTGGGCAGAGGTAAGTGATCTGCTTGGTGACCAGTCGGGATGATGATCACAGATTCGATGTAGAACTTCCTCAGCTAACTATAAGAATGTCAGAAGCAAAACTATGATGGAAAATGACAAACATACCAGAAAATACAACTCGACCCGACTTGAGAGAGCTTTTCGAAGGCTGTATCTCATTTCTGGGGATAGTTCATACGGTCCGGTTAAACTCACAGTCGTATCTGGAAACTCCGTTAACTGTAAAAGGGAAAGACATGCATGTTATATACTTTGAAAAATAAATATAAAATGTCTAATAAACATTTACACTAGTAATTGATTCCATGATGCCTTTCTGAGTTTCGGTACTGAGATTACCCATAATGTCCCGAATATATTGTTCACGTCTTTTGCATTTAATTGCAGCGAGAAGAAGGAGCAAAGTTACCCTTTCTAACTCAGCTTTGGTTGAGGCTAAAATTTAAAGAGATATTTTTAAATGAAGATATTATAAGTTGGAAATGAAGAATAACCCATAATACTTACGTGAGTCTGGAGAAAAAACTATTTCAAAAATACTAGGAGGAGCAATCATCACTAGATGCTGAAGTTCTTCCTGAAATTTAATAAGTTCCTTCATAACATAAACCTATCAAATGAAAAATTTCAAGAAATATTTCTGAACTCACGATAAAATATTCCTCTAAGTTCTTTACAAGCATCTTCCAATTTTGAAGACGGGTGAATATACTTGCATTACTCAATAATGGTTCTACAGTAATCCAGTCATATTCAGCTCTAAAGTAAAAACTGTCTTCAGTTCAGAAAATTCTTTGATTTCAAAATATTTCCTTCAAGTAAATAAACACTATCTTAAAGAATATTGCAAAAGAAAATGAATCATCACTTACATTTCACAAAATACCCGATTTAGGAATATCCCATCTGTAAAATCTTTCAATTGGATTGGCAAATCATTACTCCAAAATGTAGTGCACCAAACAATTATATCCGAATTCAGGAAATCGTCCATGGCAAATCAAGGTGAGTGATGAGATGAAAATGCGAATAAACTCACATAGAGCTGCGCCTGTAAAATTCCAAAAGCGCGGATTGATTTGTGACCCTACTTTAGTAAACTTATCGAGTTGATTAAAACAAATTTGATATTAATTGCACAATTTTAATTCTGCATTTGCAAGCATATAATAAAAGCTTAATATATGTTACTATTTACTTTAATTGCTATGCGATGTTTTTGCAGCTTATGATATTCCAAAGTAGTTAATGCAGTTCAAATAAAATGGCCTATTTTCTGTAAAGCTGCCTTGGGTTCCATATTTTTATAGTAGAATTACAACAATACAAAATGCGTTAAAATCTAAGGCATCCGTTATTTTGTTTAGCTACTTTATTAATTCCCTAGTCAAATCCGGTAAACTGTAGACAGCGACTGAAGCAGTTAGAAGAATACTTATAAAAGGGTTATATTCAATATTTCTATTTAAAAGGAACGAGAATAATTCAGTTACATTTTTTTCGTCTATGTCAATTAATGACTGCTTCTATATATTTATATCCAAAATCATAATGACGGAACTCTGAATGGCCACTCAAATGGCTGTTGTTCTGTTACCCATAAGAAAGTAATATTTTTCCTAAAATAATTTTTACATGTAAGTTTCTTTATTTTCCACCTTTTAATTCGTACTTCTTTTAAGTTCCCTTTATTCGTACGAATTTATTTACATTACGGCTGTAAATGACGCATAATATAAATTAATTTATCGATACGCAAACGTGTCTTATTTAGATATAGTGGTTTGGGTCATTTTGTATTGTGGTGTTGTCGGGTCGTATTTGTAACTATTGCAATGTCTTAGGGAATCTAAGAGTCAATTATGGTATCCTATTGAGAAGAGCAGATTATAACAAATTCCAAAACATCAAAACGTGAAACTAGAATCATAGATAGATAACGTCTCTTGATACATCATTATTTTCTTTCTTTTCTTTAAGTAATATGAAGAAGATTGCCAATAATGTGGATTGCATTTTTACTATTAGACATGAACAGATATTAATCTTTTTTCGCGTATTAATGCGGGAAGATGTTTTGCAATTTTGCAAGATAATCTGCCGGCTATAGCAGCTATTATATCCTGTTGTTTAAAAATACAATTGTATTCCCCTAGTACATTAAGGAAAATGTTTTCCAACCTTGGTCTCAGACAAGAATTTAGTATCACGAAGCCAATATGATGAAAACTAACCCTCCTCCTCTTTTATTAGTCACTGCAATCGGCCATTATACTCACTGGGTGAACACCGACAGACGTTGAAATACTGACTTCCGACCTTGAAGGCAGTCACGTTAACTACTTCGCTAATACCAAAAGCTACTATGAACATAAATTATGGGAGACATATTTTGAACGTCTCGTGCTCCTCAGATTACAATCGAGCATGTTTGCTCTATAAACGGTTGGACTTTTTCCTTCATCTGTAAATATAATAGATTTTGTAGTACAAAAATGTACATTAACCTAGTTTGAAATGATGCTTTGGTCTAGTTACGTTTAGTTAATAAAGAAGAGTGACAGAGTTTAAAATTTGAGTTTCTTACCATAATAGATCCATAATACCAACCCTACATTCAAGATAAGTAATGGAAAACAGAACTTATGAAAAACAGACACCTTATAAAAACAACATAATGCAACTGATTTAAAATTTTCAATCGGATATAGAGCTCAATTGAATGCATTTAAGTCGACACATTACTTCTATCGTTATATTTATCAAAAATATATTCTTGTTCTTGATTGAAATATAAACAGAGAATTTATCCTTTGTCATTTATAGTCTGATAATCCCAAATACACAAGTTAAAATTTTAAAATTCAACTGCCTCATCTACTCAAATACAAAGTCTCTACTAAGAATAATGTAATTTATTAGGGACAATAAATGACAGTGTAATAACCTTTTTAACTTCCAAAATATCCAAAAATTCCAGAACTAAATAAAAACACGTAATTACGCTAATGGTATGCTTTACTCCAAAAACTATGCAAGGCAACGTCCTGCAATTTAGCACATTTTAACAAATATGCTTTTTTATGAATAATTAGCTATAATTTGTTAAGTAAATTTTTCTTAAATAGAAGTAATTCATCTTTACCTAACATCCCTGGAAAAATTTGTCTTCCATGCGTTTGAGCTTTGGATCCACCTTAAATCTCCTCCGAGGTCTTCTGGAGTGTGCTGAGTGATGATTGTTTCAATGATTGTATTGAGTCTTTGGAGTTTCGGGATCCCAAGGCAGAGGAAGATCACACATGTTCAGATAGATCTTCGTCGGATTCGTTTTCAGTTCGAAAAATACGATGCCGTACCGAGAATGGAGATGCTTGAAAGGGCGCGCCCTGATCTGAATACCAACATGAGATGTTGTTCAGTATCTTAACTGTAAATAAGTAAGAATCTCTTCACCTTTCTCCTCCTCTTTTGACATGAGAAAATGCCTTTTCTCATTGTCAAGCTGCCCATCCAGACTCCTAAGATTAGGCAGTGTAAAAGTAAAATAGTGAGACTACGACGTAAGTCCTCAAATCGAATAAAATTAAAATGAATAACATTTCTGGACAGAATAACTTTTGATGCATCTTAATTAGCAAATATCTGGTGGAGCCTGTCAATGACGGACTGATAGTGTCAGACTTTAAATGCGAATCAACCAGGATTAGATAGAAGATTTCTCGGGTGGGCCGAGCATGACTAGCATTATTGTGAGAGCATATAAAATCCTGATAACTAGGAAGTGCAGCCTCGTCCGCATTCTGTACAACCTGTTTTTCCATTGATTCATTTGTTAGAGAAACAGGCTTTGCGATATCAATTTATCATTCACCAGTGCCGATCGCTTAGGACGAAGAACGAGCTTTGGTTTAGTTCGGGTATGGTTTCACTAACAAAGATATTATGGAGACTTGTTTTTGGTGGATGATTTAGGAGTTCTGGGGGAGGCAACAGTACAACAGCCTTCTTTCTGTCCCTTTAGGCAGCATATTTGATTTGTTTGGTGAGCAACCAGACATGACTATGGTACTGATTGTTGCTTGGCCACGGTTGGTTCAGAGATAAGTCGTGTTGGAACGACCTTAGGCATGGAAGATTCCACGGAGTACCTGGGATTCGTTACTTTTATACTAGAAATAGAATTGCAGTAGTCTTCCCGTTAACATGCCTATTGATAAAAAGACGTTTGCATATACCATAATGTTCATAACTCGTCAGAATAATATTAGGATATGATCTATTCAAGATGCGTTGTCTTTGAGTTTTAATGTGCATTCCCTATTATACCACATTAGGTTAAAACCATATTTATCTAACGCTTTTAAAGGAAATTGTAGTTTGCTTTACATCATCCGTAAATAACAAAATTCAATGTTCTATCAATGTTTTATCTTCCAACTTGATATAGTTATTCTTTGTGGCTCTGATCCATTCAACGTAATATCCCCTTTCTTTAATTTAATGCTCCAGTGAAAGCTTTTTCCTCACTATCTAATGGGAAAACATGCATATGAAAGATCATTCTGTGTATACCCTCAAATGTTATTTTCTGAAAAATGTTAATTTGTGTATGGTTTTATGATGCTCTGTGTTCGAGTGCTTGCGTGAACCGAGTGCGCGAATCCCCTTCAAGATCGATTATTGGTTTGTCCTCGCAATACTGAGCCATGATTCACTTCATATGCTAGGGTTTTACCCATCCGTGCATTTCTTTACACTAAGGGTACTTTCTTACCTATTCCTTAATTCAGTTCAAGGCTTTAGTTGGCCACCTAGCAGATCCTTATCATCTTAAGGGGTTTAATAAGTCAAACAGATTTGAGCTCCACAAAAAAGGTGATCCTAGGCACTATACACCAGTTTTTATTAGTGATCATGTGAACGAGTAATTCTAATCAATGGTCATTGACGATATGGAGTCATATACAACTAGGAAATGGGTATAAGAAACGAACTATTGGACTAATCACCATAAGATTGACTCCAATACAATTGATAGTGATCACGAGTCTAGGTTACAACTGACGTCGACAGTATCTGCTCTTATCTTGAATTTATGAGTCAGCTGCAAATCGGGATAACGATATTTATTAAGATACACAATTTTTTGTCTAAATAAGTATTTATTAAAATGCCATTTACACAGAAGGCAACGTAAAATAAAAGAGTAGAAACTTCAATAAGAGAAGGAAAAAGAGGACAAAAATGAGAGAAAGCAACTGTCATGCCACGATCTTCTATTGCAGCATGGAATTGTGGTTGAACACATCCCACATCCAAGCATCTCATTTGTTCACTCTGTACTCATATTGACTGACAATATTGCTAGCTTGGTCTACTTCCAAGATGGTAGAAGGATTACACTACTCATCGATTTTTCCAATTTAATAAAATTCGGCCCAACTACCAGAGGAAAGCGTTTTTCAACGGTTCACCTTGTGGAAGAGGAGTGGCACCATGAGGTGGTCCGAAATATTCAGTATAATCCTCTCCCACGGGTACATTCTCAGCTTACTAATTTGAATTGGGACCTTTTCTTTCCCCTCCTAACAGAAGTATCCACCAATGGTTTTCTTCTATTTCCTCTCTTGAACGTGTCAGTTTGGTAGGGGAAAGACTTAGCAAATTCAGTTTACATTGCCTTGATTGTCTCTAAGCTGTAGCGTCCATGCTATACTTCCTCATTATCAGTAAAAAATCCTTCCCCGCACTGTCCATTAATATCAGGTCAGACAACATCATCAATCGCTATTAGGGTATAAAACAAAAGTAAACGATCATCCACTTCCATGGCATTTTGTTTCTAGAATATGCACGTATAAAAAAGCGACCCAAAGGAAAATCTTGACAGAAAGAGCCATAGTAATAATTACAAAAAAGAATACCAGGAGAATGTGCGGAATGAAGGGAAGAGGCATCCTCTCTCTTAACAACAAAAGAGATAGAGAAGAAGGAAAGACTTCAAATTAATCCAGCACTGAAGAAGGCACTTTGACAAAACTCTACACTCGGTTTCTTCGCAGTGGTCTCATTTTGGCATACAGTGGTCCAGTAGAGTGTCTTGAAGAAGAAACGATGAATTAGGTTATACAGCATGAAGAGAGAGATAAAAATGAAGAAGCCTATTCGTAGACGGATTTTAAACCAATCTGGCTGGCGAATTGTCGTGGAAGATTGCTTCTCCCCTATTCGCTCACAATCGTATGGCAGCAAATTGGGTTCTACAAGAGGAAGAGTAAGAAAAGGGCATAAATTATAGCACGTCTATAAAAGACGAGAGAACAAAAAAAAACAACTAGCTGCGAGTATCTGTTCAAAGCATACCTGAGCAGCTAAGTATTCTGTGAGCTAAAAAAATATACAGCAGACAGCATAATAAAATTAAGTGGTCAAGCAACAATTCCAACTGTTATACTCTGAGGATCCATTTAAGAAGAGGTAGTCCAGTTCATGTAAGGAAGTAGAAAGATGGGAACGGCCTGAACTACGAGTAATAAGTAAACAGTGGTGGATGAGCTCGTCTTCGAAGTAAAAAGTGAGTGGGCAGAATGTTTAACCGCACTAGTTCTAGTCCCTTGCCAGGGGATCCATGGTACTACCTCTCAACTAAAGTTTACGTATAGTTTGAATTTCGAAAAACCTCATATTTTGTGAGTTACTCGCAAATTCTTTTTCTACAAAATACGAGAAAATATGATCTCAAGTATGGGGGAATCGATAAAGTGGGAAATGATTCCCTTCATAGATTGTTGCCTAAAGGCCTAAAAACGATAAAGTTAGTTTGGTTCAGTGATCTGAGTAATGAGATTACGGACCCCAACAACAATTCTGGCATTTAGAAGATGCGTAGCAGAAATATACCTAGAAACAAACAAAAAGATCAGCAATCTTACGAAGCCCATATCCTCCAGAGGCACGATCGACCAGATATTGAGAACGCTGGTCGAATCTACAGCATAGACTTCACGACTTGATTAGGTTTAGCTTCTTCTTGTCTTCGAATTTATTACGCTTTTCCACAGTTGTAACCGAATAGCACACCAAGTCAAAATGTCTTCTTGTTGGGCCTTAATGTTAAGTTCCCAAAATGATAAACAAACGAGTACTATAGAAATGAGACTCACATACTGAAAAAATCGACAGCCCTTTTTCCATCCCCTTAATTTCGATAAAAAATCTAGAAGTGTAAGAAAAAAGGCAAAATTTCATGCTCATTTTTCTAAGCTATGTCGCTTTATTTGTCACCATTGTATTCTCCTTATAATTATATTATTAAAACCTATGATAGATTTGAAAAAAATTATGACCCCCGAAATATAATATAAGATATATGATCTGATTCCACCAACAAACAGTTGGAAATGAGAGTGGCACCACTACTGGATCTTTTAAATTTGCTTAATTTCTGAGGTACGTTTTCTTTTGGTTTTTTTACGAAGTGCAAATCTTCGATCGTGAGAACCGACATCCAAAATCGCCTTCAGAATGAAACTCTAATCGAACTAACAATTCCCAACTTTCTCTAATCAAGGAGGATCAAAGAACAAAGAGGTGCCAAAATCAACTGGCAAAATCTTCATATTTCAAGTTCCTCTCCCATTCAAACAACAAAATTAAAATTATTTCCTTTTGATTAAATGAGATATAAAGAGAAAGTAAAATATACAATTTTCCACTCCACCTGAGAAATTTCAAGTTGATCTTGACTACTTTATGAACGGATTTTAGTCGAATTAAATCAGAGGATGTGCGAGTAAACGGAAACGAAACATCGAGGGAATTAGACAAACTGTGCCAATAAAAAAATAGTGCCATGAGCTTTTTGAGCAGCAGTGTCACAAAGTAGAAGTTCCAGCGTATCTTTCTGAAGTCGACGGCGCATACTAATCAAGATTTTAAAAAGCACCAGCGTTAAGTTCCATTAAATTCGGACTATGAAAAAAATTATTCAAGTTTACGATCTAACCCCTCTTGATTTTATTTAAAAACTGGCAATTAGCAGAGTAATTTCAAAATAGCTTACCATAAAAATTTCCGATCGTTTAATTGCCAAAAATGCGTCAATATATCAGTATACTACGAAGTTCAGAAACTAGTTACAGGAGTGAAAAATTTTGATGGATCGTTACAGAAGCACATGCTCAGACCGGTGTAAGGACTACCCACAGATTTTATAATGGAATCTTAGGCGATTTAAAAAAACTACAGGCGAATACCTGGGTTAATTTTTAAATAAAAACCTCATATTGTGTGCTCTTTTTTAAAGAATAATCAATGGTTAAATTTTTTGCACAGATTCATTAAATGGTCTAGGAGACTAGCTTATACTTCTACTGCTACCTCAAATCTGAGGATGTTAAGACTAAGAAACAACAGAATTATGCAACTTTGCGCTACGTGTAACACGTCATTACGTGCTATCACTCATAAAACTGTGCAAATTTAGCTAGAATTGCTCTTTAGAAAGAAGGGAGAAAGATCATAAATGAAAGATATAGAGAAATTATTTGACGTTTGATGGTAAAAGACTTGTAACTGTTTACGTAAAACATCGGACAAACGAATGCCATATTAGGCAGTAACACAGCAGTGATGAGACTTCTTGAGTACAATGAAACAATATTTGATAAATTTAGAAGCACAACGGACAACGTACAGAACTGCCAAGTCAGAGGTTACGAGATCAATGCCCATCGGTGCGCGTCCAGTTGCGTGGATGACCAATCGTTCTGGTTAATTCTAGTCAATAAGCGGGAGAGTAGAGGGCCAATTTTTTAGGCTCCAGGATACCTTAACTTTATCCTTGTCAAGTGTTGTGAACACTTCGTCAAGTAACGAATTTCATTCAAAAAACTTTATGAATTCTGCTCAGCGCATCAAAAATAATCGAGAAACGATCAAGATTAATCGATTTTTGGGAGTCCACTTCAAGTGTTTATGTGATACATAAAGATACACAGATTGTGTTTATAAGTAACGAACTCTTAAACTGTAAATATACTTGCGTTGCAGCTACTATATGGTTCAGAGACTCCCAACGTTGTTTAAATGTGGTCAGAGACGGATGCGCTTCAGCTCAAAACTCTTGGATATTACCAGAGGCACAATCTTAAAATTACATTCTGGCATGCGAAGAACTTGCTCAGTAGATACCTCTAGGAAATCCCGCGGTCACGCCAAAAAAATTCTTAACCTTTGCTATGAAAAACCCGCCTAAGTTCCCAGATATCGCAAATTTCCCAGACTAATAGACATCTACAGGAACTATAAAGAAAGCACACATAAAGTCTAAGAACCCAAAAAAGTCTCGGGCAATGTCTGTTTATTTTACTTTCATGCTATGAGAAAGTCAATCTCAGAGAAATTCGTGGTAGAATAGAGAAATGTAACGTTGTGAGTGGCATATGAGCACGAAAGAAAGTAATTACCTTCCTTAAAGAGGGATCATTGTAAAACGAATACAGGGAGGTCGAACGAATTCAAATACCTAATTACAGGTTGCTTCAAATCCCATAAAACAATGATGATTTGATGCGTAATTTATTAAAACATCATCCTCAGTCCTGATACTTTCGCCGGAAAGCATATCTAACGTGGAATGAAACCGATGGATAAAAAATACTCCAAAATGACGAAATTGCCGACGCAAGTTCTCCAGCCTCCAAGTTCAATAACGAAGAGGAGAAAATCCCGTGTTTCACAAACCGAAATCCCCTCCTCTAAATTAATATGGACCCACATGTAAAATGTGTACAATAACCATAAAAAGGGGCAATTATCTCACCTTTGTACCCATTTGGAAGACCCTCGGAATATTGTCGCACGTTGTTCAATGCCTGGGTAAGGGAAAAATAAGTAAAAATCTTGGAAAAAGCTGTCCCCTTCTCTGAGCTAATAAAGCATGAAAACTGCAAAACACATCACTCTCGAAGAAAAAGCGTAATGAAATAAGTAAGAGTTAGGATAATTTGAACGCCCTAATAGTGGCAGTCGCTATATTGTGAGTGAGAAAAACATTAAAACATAATCATTTTGTAAGTACCAAACACGTTGATACTGCGGCTAAGGTAACAGTCAAGCCAGCCACTATGAACGTACTTGCATGCAGGCAGTCTTACATGAGTGTAGTGTGGAAAAATATGGGAGAACAGTGGCCATTGACTAGGTCAAGAGACACTTATATTCATGCCCCTTGCTGAGTTAGAGGAATGTGGCTATAAGGCAAGATAATCGCTTTTGGTTACTCTTTTTATTCGTTATGCTTCTTAACCCACCATTACGTTTCACACAATCCTCTCCCCCTTCTTCCTTTAGGAGAACCATACGTCTGTTAATGAAGGGGTGTCATAGTTTGTGTTGTTTAGACACTCGGGGTTTAGATATAGGTTAATACCTTGGCCAGGCCTTCTCTCAACAGTACACAGCTGTAGTTTACCAAAATTGCAATTTAATTAGATCTAGTCAAGACTTGTTCTTTCCATGGCCCTATGCGTAATTTCCAATACATTGATATATCTACCAATTTTGTCTCAGACACCTGTGCCTTTACTAATACATACATTTATCTTGCTACTTTTGCCTTCTTCCTATCTGGTTTGTGTGAAAACCTAAGAAACTTGTGGATTTAATAGCTTAGCAAGATTTTCCCCATAATACGCTAATGATTCTTAAGCCACGAATGAATGACCAAAATAACAGGATTTGTCAATGTAAAGGACTATAGTTAATAAAGTTCTAGTCATTTAGTGCTAATAAAGAACAGAGAAACAGATTATAAATCGAAGGATGTTCTTCCTTAATACCTCCTAATCACCCATTCTAAAACTATCACAAACAAAATTTTCAAAGTTGATAAGATGGCCGAAGGCGTAACTGGCATTTGACGTAATATTTGAAGTGTGATTGGCACACTCAAATATAGAATTCCGTAATAGTAACGGTGAAGAATAAATAGAATTGTCACATGAGCATAAATGTCAAAGCAATGGTGTCAGTTCATCGACTTTATGAGAAAAGGCTCAATTTGATTCGTTAATGAAATGGACTACAAATTTCTCCTTACCCTTCTTGATTGTTCTTTCCAATCCGTTTTGAAAGCGAAGAAAGTATAGACACAGTCCGTTAGGAAGAATCCCGTTGCAAGTCCCATCCACATACCTAAAGGAAAACAAGAAGGGTTTGTTGTAAAAAATCACATATCAAGCCGATGAAATTGTACATAAGTAGTATTTAACACATGAATGAGCTGTCGAGGCACATTAGTATTGTTATAGAATAGTGCTCTGTGTTAGATAGCGGGGGAAATCGATAAGCTTCTTAAAGGCCAGAAAAGAGGGTGAAGAGGTGACATATGAAGAACTTGATTAAAAAATCGACAAGCGAATCGAGATAACCAACAATGAAGATAGGAGATAAGGTCAAAACAGGTCTCTACAACTAAGCTTCGTGGTCAAATATGTCAAGCTAAAGATTTAAACACGCAAGCTAATGGAAAAATTCATACTTCAAAAAGATTAAAATCTGTTAATTTGCTTCTACTTACTCCCAATAAATATGATGCCAAATAATAGCGATCTTTCGATTCAACTCATATCTTTGATAACTGATCTAATAAAAGATAATGAGAATGTTTTTTGTTAATATTAAAAACCAACTGTTATAATACTACTGATAGAACTCAAACTTAACCACTTAAACTATATAACTAAGCAGCTATATGACTATATGACTAAGAGCTCTCGTTAAAAATAGCAGCACGTTGGTACCTACAAGAATTTAGATTCTTCGAATACACAGGGTGATTGAAACTTAACTCCCTATAAATGTCTCAAGAACGTGTCAAGTTATCGGAAAACTATATAGATAAGAAACAAGCGATTCAAATGCAAAGATGGATGTAGGATATAGCATAAGTGAATGGTCAGATTTTTTAAATGGAGAGTTACTTCTTAGTAGAAATGTACATAAACAGAAAAAAACATGTTGACATAAAAAATATGCGAAAAAAATTTCGAAGAAGCCTCCATCTTTGCAGATGAAGATAACTTTGTGAAGTATACACAAAAAAGATAAGCATTGACGATTAAAAGACTTTTTAAGAATGTGCTCCTGAAATCTAAAACAGTCAAAATAATCCGCATTTAAACATCAAGGGCTCTATCACTACTAAGGTACACATTCTTATTGGAAAATATAGTGTAAGAACTAAACTTAGGCGAATCAGGAGCTCTGATACGTTTAATGTTTTTGGCGATAAGGGGAGACAAATGAATCAATGTCAAATGACCAACCGTTCAGCTCAATCAACTGGCCAAGAGGCTACGAATATCACGAGCATAAACTCACTCAGCTACCCAGAAATCAAATCATGAAAACGGAATCTTGGGATACTTGGTTACTACAAGGTTAATAAAATGCTTTATGAGAGAATGAACAACTCAATGCTTCTAGAAATCAGATAAATTAAGACTGATATCGACCTCAATATACACCCTTATTTGACTATATTTCATCTGGAATTGAATTATTTTCTAATTCCCCTGTTCAGATGTAATCCTATGATCAAAGCTTGTAAAAGATCTTCTACTGCCATTAGTAATATTAATAAATCCAACTTCTTATATACTCGAGTATGTAATCTACCCCCCCTCCCCCCCTTCCTTAGATTTAATGAAACATTACAAGTCAACTTAATTTAAACTGACAATTAATAATCGATAAATAATTGGAAGTTAGGGAAAATTATTTTGTGCATATTTTTAAGAATTTTACGATTTTTCAATCCAATTCCCAAATGGCTTGTGAACATTGTGAGAAGCTTAAAAATATTTATTTTTATTTATGTATGCTGGGTAGCTACAAATCTAACTAGCTTCACTATTACGCAAAAGAAAAAATACTTTTACAAGCTTCGAGACTGTCGATGTATGACGAAGTCGATCGAATACACCAAATGTAACTTGTCTTTGTGGGGAAGCTGAATATTGCACTAGAAGTGCAATATTGGTTGCAAGCCAATGGTTAAACATCCAGTCGGGTCACGGCATGGTGAGATCAACCTTCATTCATTGATTGGTTCATTATCCGAATAATCACATTCTGCTACATCGGATATGAAAGCCAATCAATAATAATGAGAGGTTCAATCTTCTTTGGCCAATCTTAACCCAATTCATTGGTATAAATCGTTACAAAATCAGATGAGTAAAGGCTTAGAAGCAATTCCAATTATCAAGCCCATTTAAGGTGTTTTCCAACGTTCATCTTGGATAGAGAGCGATATCATGGAGCCTTCCAAGTAAGAGATTTGAATTCCGTCATTCCTTATATCATCCTTATAAGGTAACAATATTAATATTTTCTATACTAAGGTGGGTAAGATCGTGTACGTACCAATGATCCCAAACTTGAGATTGAAAGTGAGAAAGAAGCCCAAAGGTAGACCAACACAATAATATCCGATGAATATTGTGATTGCACCCAAGAATTGTCGACCGCAGGCCAATAACACCGCCTCCGAAACGCCCTTTATAGGAATAAATATCAAAAACAAAAAATATGTAAAGTTCATGAGAAAAATATTCGGCTTACGTGATTAAGTCTCGATTCTATCAGAGCTCTAGGGAAACATAGCCGCATGTGACCACGAACTCCATATTAGTACTGATCGGAAATGCGACATCATTAAAGAGGCTTTTTAATTAAGTCGGCCATAGCGCAGACTTGTTAGGTAACATCTGTTTCGGTTCCACTGGCACAGGGTGAATTGAAGGTTTACGAAAGGAAAAGTGTTTTCTAGTAACAAAATGAAACCTCCCCTGGTAAGAATCTCGCATTCTACTACTCTTCTTGACAACCTGAGAAACTTTCCACATTATTAGATGGACCTAAATGAGCTTTGAATAAGAAGATATGTGTAGTGACCACTGCACGAACAGCAAATGATTTTTGATTAACTGAACGCCTCTGTATTAACCGGAACTGTGTTAGGGACCATTAATCACAAAACCACTATTAGTTATTAAAACACTGACATGTACTAACCCCTGATAAATCCTATACGTATACTCATTGAATATGCGTCAATGAGGTAGAAATCCTGAGATCACGGCTTCATACTTACCGTAAATGTAAGGGATTATTAACATAACTATTATTATTATTTTTACATACGCTTCAAAAGTACTACCGGACCATGTATTGACTCATACATCTTATCGCTTAACAGTCACACGATGAGGTTCAATTGATCACCTGTCTCGGAGTCAAGTCTGTTTGTCGTAACTTGATCTGTATGGCACATCCCAGCTCTTCTACTCACTGCAAACACATGTATCATCATCCATTCCTTTTCCTTCCTCTCCCTCTTGCACTTCATTAATATGAGATAATTACATTTCCGCTCTCCATTCAACTCTTAGTCTTTCGATTTTGAAAAAGGCTGTTTTTATGGTAGTCATGGTTTAATCAAGGTTCAAATGGACATACAGTGCTATTTGAATATTTTACTGAGAAATGACCATTTTCAACTACCGCTAATGGTTCCAATGGCTCGTAGAGATCCGGAGTAAGAAGGTATTTAATTTATCAAAACGTTACCTGCGCATTGAAATTGATTGTCAATATGGTTAGAGAGCAATATAGCAGCGAGGACATTTCATTATAAGGTATCAGTACGAAAGAACAATAATGAACCCCGATCATGGAATTTTTAAGAGTCCCGCTCGTACTCAAAGACCGTCGATATTGCCTCTTAGTGTGAATTTATCTGAGGGACTCAAGGAAGCCACTCCTCTCTCTTTAACAGACTTGGGAAAAATTATTTTAACATGATTAAAAACTGTATGTCATATATGGGAGCCTCCATTACGAGCCATCATCAGCCAATCAGAATGGCCGCAGCAGTTAACCATACCATCATTTTCTACACTATTTGAGTACCTCATCCCTTTCAGGAAGAACAGTCAACCAACATCTGAGGAGCTGGGGGTACTATCGAGAACCTCAAATGAGGGGTCAACGAAACCCGGGCTGCGTAGACCATCTAGTATACTTGTACTCCGTGTCTGCCCCGCTATTTACGTTCAGGCGCTTACATCCCATTACACTGTGTACATTTTCTCTAGGAAACACCTACTTTACTCAGACCACTTATAGGTGCTTGTTTTACTTCTTAGACTTGAAATGACAATTTCCGAGGTTTGTGTCTCGGGGTGAACAGTCCACATCTTACAAGTAACCTCTAAATCGTTCAGTCAGTCTTATTAAAAGGGGGGAGGAAACCGCTTCCAGCAGCTTGTCATTGATGCGGAGGTGGGTTGACCTTCAACTGTCCATTATACAAATGAACTAGATCTCGGGATAAATGTGCTTCAATATTTCCCTTTAAATTATACTGAGTCTGAGTCAATTGTAGCTTTGCCCAAAACCATTCTATCGGACGCATCGGTTGGCTCATATCTTCAATACCTTAATTGTCGAATGATTTTTTATATCCTATTCATCAGACGAGCACGAGACGTAAAACACTTAGCTTACTGTAATATGTTCTCTTTACTAATTCTGTTTCCACTCACGTTGTGATGATGATTATTTCTAATCTCTTAAATTTTAATTCATATCTTGCCTCCCCTGTGGTTGTCAATATTATCTTACTCCCGTTCAAATCATGGTCTTTGGTAGGGGAAGGCATTCGTTTTGGTTGACCTTTAAAAGACCATTAGTTTTGTAAAGAACTATTTCTAATTCCGAGTTCCTACTGACGGGGTTTAGTGCTATTTTAAACTTATTAGTGAGAGTAAAGACAATTATCTTTAACAATTTTGCACTTACACCCAGTCCTTCGCAGAACTGAAAGACCAAGAGCATTGGAAAGATTTTGACAGCCTCGTCGATAACTTCTCTAAAAAAGAATAATGAGCAATCAGGTGACCCATAACTATCCAATTAAAGGGTGTAAAGAATGAAAACAATAATAAGACAGAACAGAGCCCCAATTAAAACTCGAGAGGAGTCAAAAGGAAGAGTATTGATTAACTTACTTGTCAGACGTAAAGAGGTATGGTATTCGATGACGCATCAAAACCACGGGCACTGCCGTTGTGAACACGATGCCAACTAAATGTATTCACGAGCATGAGCAGAGAGAAAACATTATCAAATGAGAGAGAATTCACGAAAAGAATAGAGGGGGGAGAGAAAGGGGGAAAACGCATTCTATATATATATATATATAAGTATGTGCTTACTAACGGAGAAAAGAGCAGTCACATAAGTATGCTTGGCCCTTTGAGGATCAAAAGCTCCTAATCCTTGACCGACCCTTACGTTAACAGCAGTGCAGATACCTAGGGGAACCTAGAAAAGACAACCATTAATTGAATTGGTTTTATTATACAAAGCTAGCTATCTTAGCTCCGCTATGTTGCGATCATGTAAGCTGCTTAATAGCATGTGTAAGAGCATTCAGATTTTTCAAACTTTGGAAGAAAAAATAAGGTGAAATGGCTAGACTGACAGTCAAAATTAAATGACAAGTCAATAAGCACTGGATACGTGGACAAGTGCTTAGAAATCCAAGTGACTATTCATGAAATTTATATTTTGGGACGTGAACTACCCATCAAGGGAACATCGCACAACCCGAAAAAGAAAATCAAATGAGGTAAGACTCTTTGAAACGTTCCTATCAGCACCTTTATAACATACTAAACTGACTGTTAACCGATTTTAGTTGCTTTCCACGATGAAAAAGTGTATTTTTTGCTTTACTCTGAGTAAGAATAGAAACCCATTGTAATTATAGAAAGGCAACTGAATACGAAAACAGTAAAATTGTCCAATAAGAGTTGAAGAGGTGGAAGAGAAGCAGAGAATAATATCAGGGCTTGAAATGGATCTTATTTATGGGTTAATCAAGCTCTTCATATCCTACTTAATGAGTCTCGTTTACTGTGTAATGCCCCACTTACGGTATCTGGATCTTAAGATAAATTCCCATTGAAACATGATGATCTTGAATATGGTTGACTTCTCTCCTGCCGTCAGGTTTGTATTTAACCGGTTGAAACCGATTTTTTACCTTAAGTAACATTTGCAGTTTAGCCTTGTCCTGCTAAAAAGTAACAGAGTTCTAACTGATCTTAAGAAAAATTCAATAATAGTGTATGTCTTCTTCCTATCCTTTAGTATTTCAGTTTACAAAACTGGGAAGAAGCAATAGGGCTTGGTTAGTTTTCTCGATGTGGCTACTTTGACATCTCCTTATACAATAAGAAATCCTTAACATTCACTTACCATGTAGATGAATGATTGAATTTGAAAAACGATACCTTGTGCTCCTAATACAGCATCGCCGATTGTGCCTACGAATAAAGAAGTAGAGATTTGAACAAGATACACTGCCATTAAAAAATCGTTACTTTAATATAGTAATACATCCTCCGTCATACAAAAATGTGAAGAATCCTACTGAGTAAAAAGGAAAAAAAGACAAGTTTGGAGCCATTACTAAATCCTTGTGTAATCCATTTTTACACGTGCGGATATCCATTTGAACCACTCTGCGTAATTAGTGATACTACTTAAATTGAGCCTTCGGATTTTTGGTTTTACATAATATCCATGACTCCTTCTACCCGCAAATTGACCACGGAATAGACGCCTTTATACTCTTTCCTAATACAAGCATTTATGTCACACACTACCTTCTTATACGATTTTTAGTGACTGGAGAAGCCAGAGGAACAATACCTTATAAGAGATCACTATCACCATTATTGAATCCCAATCAGTACAATCTCAATGAATATGTCTTAAGTGCGGAACTTTAGGGTTTCATAAAAAGGTAAGAGCTCGAATGCTACCGACATTCATTTCGGGGAAAGGACCTTAGAGAAATACAGAAATAGTTGTGTAGTCTTCTGTAATTTTTTTCTACAATTCGAGAAGTCTAAAGGGGATATGCCTTCCATGAGGACTAATTAGCAGGTGATTAAAAGACAGCTCAATATAATAGACCCCTGAGAGTTATAACATTCAAGAATTTGACAAGTTATTAGCACAATGTGAAGAACGAAACTTAGTAATTCGAGTTCAAGGATGGGAATAAATCACTAAAGAAGTACATACTCAGATTGATGCTAACGATCGTCAAGAATTGTCATGAAAAGTTCTACGGCAGAGAATCCATAACGGAATCCCGTGCACTTACTAAAACTGCAGGCGAATGTTTAAAAAAAAGCACTATGTTATGTACGTTTCATAAATAAGCAAATTGATAATTGATAATTTGATAACTCGAACTACTTTTTAAGCACTCAAATAAGGGGTCACGAGATCGAAGTTCACCAGTGCAAATCCAGTGATGTGGACTGCTGGTTAACTCTAATCAGAAAGGAGATGGAGGGATACAAGTTTCCAATAAAGATCTTGGGAATGATCTTGGGAAGGTTGTTACAGATAGCCAAATTAATTATTAAGACATTATCAGAATGTCCTACTCTATTTGTGACAAATTAAATTTCCCTGTCTTTATCTCAAATTATTACGGAGAAAATCATGATTAACCAGAATTACAGAGAATTCCGATGACTCGGAACTCAAAATCTCGACACATTTTTCCAACTATGGGCTGAATAAAGAAAAATAGTGCAATGGTAAATCCAAATTTCACAGAACAGAGCCCCTTTTCAAACCCAAGACCATCAAGCCAGTCGAATCAGTGATATGTATACTTTAAAGTTATTAAGTGCCAAGGAGAATCAGAGAGAAAGCTTACACGAAGTCAAGATAAATAGAACAATTTGCTAGGCCAAATTTGTGTTATGGTTCAAACAGCAAACAATGTTGATTTTCTTCTGTAAAAGTCTGAACCTCCACTTAAAGAGAATTCAAGCGAAAACAGCGAAGTGTGAAGTTGCCAACAATGCCTTTGTACATCCAACAAGATCATAGATGCGATGATCAACAAGGACTTCTAGTGCCCAAGTTTTGGTTCCTTTAAGCCTTATAAAAGACGAGAGTGACTGAAACGCCATATATAAGAATGTAATCCTCAAGGTTAACACGGATTCAATGATCATGTGAGAAAACAAGAGCACATGTCCTTCTGAGATCAATAGTGGATAACTAAAAGGTCCGAATCCCGAGGACTAAATCTCTCTACCCTTTTCCCTAATTATTTTCTCATAGCTATAGCTATGCATGCGCCTGTCAAAATGGTACACTGCATACTATCTTTATAAATAAGCGGACATATAACATTTGTTCCGTTTGATTATTTTATAAATCAACGACTAACCTGCAATAAATGTACTGAGTTCAAGACACCACTCCTCGAAAGCAATCATGAAGATACCAGGAATGCCCAATCGAAAGAAAATACCCCATTCTGATAGAGCGGCAACGAAGTCCCATCCTGAAAAAAATAAAAATGCCACCATACCAAACCTCATTTCTTATAAAAAATAGTAACCGAATAAAGATACGAATTTACTGATAAGCAACTCCTTCCAGAAAACCCTTGAACCCCTCAGTAAACAAACACAGCGTCACTGAGACACAACCACCACTACCTCCAACAACTACACACCGTTCCAGCTCTCTTGGTCTTCCCCGTTTTCCATCCTCCAAGACTTCTGCTAATAAACCAACTTTTGTCAGCCATCTTCTCCCAATTCCTTTGCTGCAGTGAAGTTTGGTAGAAATTAGAAGGATAGCCAGGAGTCAAAATCAGACATTTTGTTGCTAAATACCTATGAGATATAACAACTCAACTTCTTAATAATATAGATTTCTGAAATGGATGAATGGAGGAAATGGTTGTCCAATTTAATCTTAAAAATAAGAAGGGAATGTGAGGAGACATGTAAAACAACATATAAAACACTCCCAAATTCAACCGATTTGAGTATTCTTTTAATCTCTAACAGAGAAAATTGAACATCTGGTTCCCAATAAGTACCTAAACAAATTCTTGTTTAACTGGACTGGTAGGAACAGTCACGAAGTTGCTTAAAATTGGAATGTCACGTGCAAATACAAAAACAATAGTAAGGATTTTGGGAATGCAGAAGGATTTGATAAATTATCGGACTATAGAGGAAAATTAAACAAAACACAAAACATAACGATTTGCTTGAGCAATATAATACACGAAAATATTACAGATAAGTTGTTGATTTGAATATTTTCGGAATCCTTAATGGACTTCATAAAATCCTATGAACACACTTCATTCCTCGGGTGCCGAGTTAGTAGATTACTGTTCTTGCACCCTCATACCTCGGAATGAAGTCCTGTCACCTCTACAACCAAGGCCATCATATATGAGCTTATATACATATATAAAAGGACGAGAAATCTTCGTTGAGTTACAAGTCCTCTGTCTTCTTCCTAATAAATTCGCATATATCCATGTTGAAAGACAGAAAGAAATAGAAATAGCATTTTGTTTCCCTTCCGATCGTCTAAAATAAAGATATCCAGGTGCGTCTCCGATTGGAAAATGCTTTGAGGCGATGATGGCATTCATCATTAGTTATCACTGAAAATGCAACGACGAAGCCCAAACATATCATTTGACATGCTTCACGCAAGCACAACGTTAGCGCTACGCCACTGATGAGAATAGTCATGTGTAATGCTACTGACACTAAGGTGGTAAAAAAACAGTACAAATACATCGCTTGCATGAGAAACTAATTTTAAAAAACAATGGGGAAGGAATACGCACAGCATTGACAATTCATACCTGCCCAAGTTTCAGAGTAGATTCGATAGAGGAATATGTAGAGGACTTCACAGAATAACATCACCGCGAAAGAACAGGAGAGGAAACATGCAGACGCTCTAGAATGTGGAAAAGGAAAGATATTAAGTTATTTATCTCAGGGGAAAAGTAGAATTCAGTACAAGATCTCCCATAGATCCGAATTATTTCCGTGAACGGAATTTATTTCTAGGGAAGTCGATTTCTTTCAACTACTGTTCCTCCGTACTTAGACCCGAGAATCAAGTCATTTATCAGTTGAATTACTGTCTAATCAAGCAGCTTATCTATCTCACACGTCAAAAGCCTTCTTTCTTCGAGTCTGGACGGATCGCAAAAAAGAAAGCGATAAGTGGAGAGAGATGTGCCAGTATGGCAGTAATGCAAATGTGTGTAAGCGGTTGTCCAAGAAAATAACTCAGAATTTAGCTCAAACCTCATTCAAAACAGAACTCCAGCCGAAATTGATATCCTCAAGTATCATATGTGTTATTATTCCCCAGGGATAATAAACTCAGCTACCGGTATACTGAAGAAGCTTTAAAATAAAACTATCGAAATAAATTGTCGGCGGGTTGCAAGCCTTTTGACTCCTAATGTTTCGCTTTAATTACTTAATGTAAATATTTACATTAATCGAATAAACGGACCACATCGAACGGGAGACACTTTATATTCTTGAAATCTCACTTAATTCACAAATCATTTTAGGTTAATTACCAAACGATGATTGAACAAATCGAGGTATCATGTGATACACCATGTGTGAGTATCCGATATTTATTCATTCATTAGACCAAGCCCATCCAATTCTATTGAATCTTCTTAGTTACACCTCCTTCCCAATACCCCCCTTGATTGGCCATGTTTATCATATTTCATAAAGCCTCCGTTAGACACAACTTTCAATTAGTCCATTGAATCGCAGAAGCTGGTAGAGCTAATATGGGAGTTAGAAATGGATATGAAACTTAGTACCCCTCTATATAATTGACGTAAACTTGTTGCAACCGTCCCGATGGGTGAAAAACATCGTTTTTGACTATAGAAAAACTGACCAACTATTAAATCAAGAGGGAGAGAATATTAAAACTGCAGATGTTGAGGAATATTCGAATCTAAACAATCACTCTTCAATAGTCATTCACTATGCGAATTGATTCGAAAGGAGTGTCAGCATTCGATGAATGTGAGGGTTAGTGATTTATCCTATTCCCACAAATCTTTGGGAAAAATTCAACTTGGCAACTGGGGGAAAGTTATATTAGAAAATCACCATCCCTACCCAGAATTAAGGAAGTGTAAGATAAAATCTCCCCTTAATTTACATGTGGAAATAGTTCAACTGGCCTACCTAAGTCCAAGTCCTAGACGGTAAACAAGAGGTTGAGTTAGGATGGTAAATACGGTTCCAGCGACAGCAGCAAGTGTCATGGGTTTCACGAGATTTTGACTAGTCAGATATCGTGAAAGTGTCATGAAGAGATAGTCACACTAAAAGCAAAAAAAGCAAATCGAAGTACGCTTGGTGAATGGGATGAGTACACTTCGAATAATCCCAAATTAGTGGTACAAATGAAAGGATTGATCCGGCTTTAAAATTGACTTAATTTATCAAAGCCACTAAATTAATACAGTTAATAGCAATTGTAAAACTGACTTTTACTTGTAAAGAAATCACAAGCCCATTTGTGGAAATCGTTTTCCAACGCCCATCTTGGGTGGAAAGATAGTTTTATAAAGCTTCTCCCTCTGGTTTGAAACTTGAATTCTATTATTCTCACTGTTATCCGAACTTAGCCAGTGCGATTGGCCACTCCACCCATCGGGAGAGCATCAAATTCGGTATTATCAAACAAGTATGTTAATTGCTGTGTGACTAACATTTTCATCTGATATTGCTATGAACTAATAGATTACCATCCCATCAGCTGTTCCTCCGTCTGCTAACATATTCCTTGTTAGCTGTTTATCAAAGCAATCTTAAATATATTCTGCTGTTCTATTTACTAAATACACGTACCACTAATGATTCGTGCTTAAGGGGTTCCTGGGTGTATCTTAGCTAAAACGGTTGTTCACCTCATTCACGTGTGTGCTTATGATTATCGATTCCAAGATAATAATTATATAACTCCTAAGCCTATTTAGGGAAGCCTTTTCCAACGCTAATCTTGGGTAGAAGGTAGCAATATGCACATTAGAATTCTGGCGTCCTCTATATTAGCCAGAGTTAACCAGTAGGGTTAACCATTTCGCTCACTGGTTGTGCGTCGGTGGGAATCGAACCAGTGCTTTCAAAGTGGTATGGTCGTTAACATCCATTACACGATATCAGACTTTGCACATTGATCGCTACGTCAGAAAGGTTAAACAATTAACCTTTCTGGACCACCTAAGTATTTACATATACTTCTAATAAATAGTGCAAAGGATAAACAAATGCAGAAATGAATGTGACATAAAAAACTCAACATACGTAGAGTCCGGGTAGGAAGCATAGAATATAATCGGCCGCCAATCTAGTATGCAAGAAGAAAGTGCAAAAAAAATTAGACACGAAAAGGAGTAGTTACACAGAAAGTGAGACTTACGATGAAATAAGCGGATCCTGCCGTGCTTTGAGAAGAAAGTATTCGATGTTTATGTGGAGACAAGCCAATGTGATAAAGATTAACGTCATGATAATCAGCGCTGAAAGGAGACATCGTAATAATAACACATTTACTTTTTTAAAATGATCAAAAGGAAAAGAGAAGGCTACTAACACCCACTCCATGCCATACTAAAAATATGAATCTTATAAAAGTGGGATGAACAAAATTTATTTTTCGGCAAAATGGCCTAATGGAAACTCATAGATTGAATCAGAAGTCACGGGTTCAAACATAGCGGTTTATATCCAGTGATTGAAAAACACTACTTGGTTCTTTTACAATAGAACTTCTTCCCAGCCACCGGTTACTAATGAAAATAGAAACAGGGCCGACAGAAAGTCACGGTCTAGGCAAATCAATCAAGACATCAAGCAAGTCTGACTTGACTGATTTATCATTGATAAAATAACCAAAAAGATCAATTTTCGTGTCTCAAAGTGAGAAATCTCACTAAAGAGCAGCGAAATACAACGCCAATTGTAGTCGAAAGTTAGCAGAAAAGAAAGAAATACCTTCGCACTACAAAAGTAATTACCGTCCCACAAGCATAATAATTAACCAGTGTCCAATTTTCAGAGGATTTTAGACCTTACAAAGACGAGAACAGTTGAATTATCATATATCACAGACTGATACTCCTAATGCTGAAATTAAATGGAATGCCAGTCTACCTCCAACAGATTTTTAAATTGATGAATATTGAAGACGGATAAACTTACAATATTCATAGAAGTAGCTAAAAATGACCACATATTCCTCAACCTAAGTCTGAACTCCCACGGACCGAATCATAAAATTAACGTTAAGCATCCGACTGTTTCAATAGCATAAAGTATACTATTTTTATAAAAAAGTGAAAAATTACTACCGTATAGACAATGGGAGGGTGAACGAATGCGAGTCAATCAATTTTCAAAAATTTCTTTTCCCTTTATGGAACATGTAAAATACTTTCTTTTGCATTTTGAATATAAAGCAGAATAGAGTTGAATACCAAATTAGGAAATACTCACTAAAATACATTGAATCAATTAAGAAACACGAAAATATATTTGTTTAAAGGAATAACGTTAAAGATTATGTGAAGACAATTAAGCCAATTATATACAACGAGGGTGGAGAAACCGATAGAAAATCGATACAAACACACGTGTGTTTAATATAAGGGCAATCAGGTGCGCGAACGAATGTCGGAATTCGATAGAAACAATAAGGCATAAATATGCACGAATATAGAAAATCGATCAAGAATTTGCGTAAACACACTTCATTGATTCAATGGGTTTATTCATTCCAAATAAATCCCGAATCAATAAGCAAAGAACAACTGCAAATCTTAACTCAAATCCGAACAAAACATAAAACCAGCAAATATTCCAAAACCCAAAAAACCTTCCTTTCTCTAAATTTCATATCACCGAAAAGTTGCATCCACATTTCCCCGGTTTGCTCGATTGTTTTTTTAATTTCAATGAATTTTATCACTCTGCCGAAAAAAAGTGACAAGCTTGAAGAATACACCCAATCATTAGAAACTTTGGATTTCCTATTGATTACATCTATAGCTTCATTACTCCGTTACACAAATTTTCACGATTCCCACCTTAACCAACAAAACAATTAATACATTGAATTCTAAAAATCCGTATTTACGTGAAAATCTTAATGTTTAAACAAGAAGCTTACCTCGCTGGAGAATAATTCCCATTAATTTCCTTTTTGAACTGCCATATGTCTGCACACAATTAAGATTAAAACAAATAAGCAGGCTTTAAAACAGTAAATGGAAAAAGCTCTATTAAATTACCTGACTAAATAAAGTTTCTGAGGCTGTTGAAAACCCCATATCAATGCAGAGACCGAGTACATTGATTACCTTAATGATAAAAGTGCATATAAGCAAGGAAAAGAGCAGGGATCTATTAAAAGATAGGCTCAGAAAGCAAACACACCGTGTTTGCTAAAGACGCGGCATCAAGTTCCTCTCGGCTGAAATGACCACAAATCACAATGCTCAAAAATGGACATATAAACCGGAGAAAATGAGTCACCATCTAGAAAGTAAAAAATTGACAAAAATCGGACAGATAATTGCTTTGCATACTGAAAAATAGTCAAGTAGAATAAAATTGAACATAACAACAAAATAACTTACCAAGGGACAGGCGAGCATTATAAGATTAAGCAACTCCTCTAGATGACTGTGATAAATGGCTGGCATCTGCATTTGTCAAGCACTGAAAAATAAAGGAAACATCATGATTTATTGGTAAGAAATAGACCAACGATACAAATCATAAAATATACTAATTCATATAATAATATTCGAGGCAAGAAATGAAATGGTGCGTAAAATATGCGGCATTAAATTACACGATTATTAAAATTTTGAATCTAAAATACAGGATTTTTAATGAATAAAACATGAGAAAATCACCTAAACTAAAGAATCTCATAAGTACCTAGACGATACTCGACAAACGCTACTAACCTTTAACTACTCTGTAGTACGAAAAAACAAAGTTTAAGCTAACACATAAATATCAATAAATCTCATTTTGAATAAAATTAATTGGGATACTAGTTTTATAGATCAAAAATAAATGAACAAATCGGATATAAGCATCGAAGCGAATATCATCTTTTTAAAATGCTGAAAAGTGCACAAGATATATTAATATTTAACGTGTCAAATATGCAAGTAGCAACTCACTTGTATCCATCAATTTAGGGAACGCTCATTTACTTTTAAGTCTTATCTTTTATAGATGGGTATATTGATACCTTACTCGAATAAATTTGACTTATGGACGTAAAAAAATTCCTCAGATATTGTAATCTACTATGTCCTTAGTATTTTGACATATTTCGAATATTTTAAAATAATATATAACATTCATTGGTGCTTTACTTTACCATTTGTCCTACTTCCAAAAGTAATTTTAAAATATACAGGTACTTGTTAAATATAATAAAATAGGATTTGTTATTGATATTCACAAGGCCATGATGTTATTTCCTGATTTTTTGGGAAACACGATTTACTTGACGTTAAGTGGTCAGTCCGCGCGCTTCTTAATAGTTATTCTGCTTTTTTGATATTTGCATTTGATCGTTAATTTCCCAATTACTATTCCGCTTCTATCAGATAAAAAGTTAAAGGTATGGTTTGGTTATTTTAATCCAAACTCTTCTGTCTCGTTCACTACTCTCCTTATCCATTTGTCTTTACAAAATTATAGTAGATTTTTTAACTGTTTAATATTAAATAACTTACACATTCTCTCCCAATCGCTTATAATTTTATATGTATAATCTATTATTAGAGACATTATGTCGGAAGAATATCACCAACTGTATCGTGGTACAACTATAGGAAGTACTCTTCAGGAATCTTTAGATGAGATGCTGGACCACAATCTTATCAAAAATCCACTAGCAATGAAGGTATACTAATGCACACTTTCCAAAATTTGAATTGCTTAGGTCATGAAGAAGTTCGATCAATGTATCTGCAATGCTTTGTCTACACAAGTAAAGAACCGACTAAATCTTCAAGGCTACCTTAATGCCTATCGTAATTGCGATAATGTCTGGACTTTAGTTCTCAACAATGTCGAAATCAAAGACGGCTCTTCAACAACCCATGTTGACAAGGTTAGTTCTCACCCAATTCCGTCTAATTCATTTGTTTAGATGAAAATAGTGGCTTGCGAAGGCAAGAAATCGAAGAATTCAGAGGCCCAAGGATCACAAAAGCAAAATATAAATCGGACTGGGCAGAATTTATCAGGACCTCAAGGCGATGGCGATCTCGACGAAGATTAGTGTAAATACTTTTAAGTTTTCTCACTTTTCCAAAAATCCCTTGTTCTACTCTCTTTTTATAAAAGCCAATTTATCGGTGCGAATCGACTTTATTTTCTAATGGAATAATTATTATTGAGTTTAATTGTGAGTGATGGGAAACTATAATTTAACATTAGTGAAAGGAGAAGGAGGATATTTATGTTATATTTGGACGTCTTCAAGCTTGATAGGTAGAAGCTGTCGTACTTCCACCAGTACCAGTCCAATCTGTGTGATGCCATTGGCCCGGCAGACCTTCTATTTCGTACATATGTGCCCCAAAGTAGTCGCGTTGAGCCTAAAAAAATAGAAATGGATACACGCAGTTAACAAGTTTCCACGTAGGAATCTAAATAGGAAAATTTGTACATTACCTGAATTAAATTAGCTGGCAAACGAGCGGATCTGAAGGCATCATAGAAAGCCAAAGCAGAACTAAATCCGGGTGCAGGAATGCCTGCTTGTACGCTCATACAGACAACTGAACGCCAACCAGCCTGAAAGAGGCGAAAAGATTAGCAAAAAACAGTATATGATATTTCTAATGTGTCCACTGTATCTTAAGTCAATTCACTAACCTGGCAATCAGTGACAACTTTATGGAAGAAGGGGTCCAAAAGCAAATTGGTAAGTTTAGGATTGCGGCTATAGGCTTCTTTGATGTCTTGTAGGAATCGACTATAATAAACATCACCTCGTGACTCAATGAGATTACGTAACATACCTGCGAATAATGCAACCTCCACGCCACATTAGAGCAATCGCTCCCAAATTCAACTCCCAACCAAAGTCATCACGAGCCTTTTGCAACAGCATGAAGCCTTGAGCATAAGACACGACCTTGGATGCGTAGAGAGCCTAAGAGAGGGACAAAATTACTCCAACTAGTAGTACTCTCTCGCGAGGAGGTGTTAAGAGAAGCAATAACAACCCTAACAACAAAATTGATCCCACCCTATCCGGATTCAGAAAAATAATAATAATGATGAGTGTATTAAATACCTACACAAGTGATGAGTAAAATTGGTTAAACCTGGCGTAATTCTCCGATGGGGAACATTCATTTGATGAGTGAGCTTTAGTAGCTACTCTGGCTACAAACCCACAAAATTAAGAATCGACTGTGATTCCAATAATTACGTCCACTGACTAAAGACAATGCGGATTTGAGAGTCCTGAATACTACGATTTCTGGAAAGATTAGTTAAAGTAACATCCAACACTTGAAAGCCTCTATTAGTCTATCCATCCTGAAAAGCAAGATAGGAACACGAATTGCATACACTATTTTTCCCTTTAGTTCCTCCTTTTTCAAGAAGGGAGTTGGGATGGCAGCTTACCCGTCTAATCTGTTCAATCACATCCTTCTTCTCTTCAAAAGAGGCTTTTTTGTACTTCTCAACTTCTGGAACATTCGTAGGACCTGTGAGTATCTTAGAAGCCTTCATACGTTCATCCTTCATTGCAGAAAGGTGTCTCGAGAAGACGGACTCAGCTGAAATCAAATTTTGGATTGATAGCATCCCAAAGAAAAAAATGTTCTTTCATTCAACACTTACCGATAAGAGTGATCGGGCTTCCCCGTTCAAGACCCGAAATGACGGTCCACTTTCCAGTGCCTTTCTAAAAAAGAAGAGTACATATTAAATCGAAGTTTATTGCGCGTTTACTGTCTCTACATAGGGCGTCGCAGGAAAAAAAAAGAAAATTGGATGTTATTTGATGGAAGAAAACTAAATTCTCTTTGTAGATAAAGAGTGCCTTCTAAAAAGTGATCACGGGAGCCGGATACTTCCCACGAGAATGACTATCTAACGACTTGGAGTGCACCTACTCTCAGCAGATTAAGTTATTGAACATCAAATAGTTATCATTTAATACATATCAAAGAGAGAACATCAAAATTAAAAAAACCAGCAGCCTACAACTTCAATGATCACCTCGTGCCTCAAACATTCCCCTTTTAACTTATCCAATCCTTACACTCTCGATGGGAAAGTTTTAACTTATCCAATTAACCTTAAGTTAACTCGCTCTGCGATTCCTGACCATAAAAATCGATGGACGCGATAGATGTTTAACGTATTTTTCAATAAATATTTGAAATTACCTATAGAGTATAGTAACAGACAAGTTTGATTTAAAAAAAAAACAAAAACTGTCCTACAATGAGTCTCACAAACGTATTTGTAAACAATCATTCCATGTAAATATAAACTTTAAAAAATGAAAAAAAAAATGTATCAGATGGTGGAGGAGGAATAAAAGTACACACCTATGCATTCACCTGTTAAGAACACGAAAGAGAGGATGAACTTCTAGTAAGGCGAAGGAAAAAACAAGTCCAAATCAAAAACAAACCATCAACCGTGTCTGTGGGATAAACTAAGGGCAATTTTGAATCTTACCTGACCAGAAGCATCACGAATTTTGTCAATGAGATAGCTTCCCGAACCATCCTTAAAACGCAAAATGTCGCGGGTGATTTCAATGAGATAGGACTCCAGTTCACCTTTATTCCACTCATCAAAAACTTGAGCAATTTCTTCCGACGAGAGGTTAAGGTAATTTGTGAAGAGGAAGTAGGCCTCAGAAATCAATTGCATATCGCCATATTCAATGCCATTGTGAACCATTTTAACAAAATGACCAGCACCGTCAGTTCCAGTCTGAAAAAAACAAAATAAAGAAAACGTGACGGACGGTTGGCAACACCTAAGGGGACAGTGTGATAAACAAGATGTGCACCGCCGACATTCTGTAAACATCAGATCAATATTTCGAATCTGGTAAAAAAGCGATTTGATTTGCTTACCCAATCACAGCAGGGTTCACCCGTGGGAGATTTAGCGGCAATTGACTGGAAGATGTCTTTGATGTGAGGCCTAAAATATCCGTAAACAGATATATAAATATGAAGTTTAGCAACCTAGCTGGTATGCATAGACATCAATAAGCAATTTTATTGATTTAAAACAACGAATTCGACCTGTAAAGTTGCGAAATATAAATGTGTACACTTCCTGCAGTAAAGGAATAAACAAGGCATCAAATTATTCAATAACTAATTCTTGAGCAATTTCCTGACACACCTATTTGGGCCTCCAAAATGAGAAACCTCAACTTAACAAGAGTGAGTGGGCTCCAAATCTTGGACATGTCTTCACATGCATGCATGCTGTGCCACCAACACTATCTGGCCGATTTTTTGATAGAAGCATTAATCAATTTAAGGAGGAAAGAAAAACATACCAAGCTGCAGAGTTACCTCCTGGCATAAGACTTGGTCCATGTCGAGCGCCTTCCTCACCTCCACTAACTCCACAACCAACGTAAAGTAGACCATTCGATTCGAGATGCTTACAACGCCGATTGGTGTCCTCAAAAGCTGAATTTCCCCCATCAATGATAATGTCACCCTTCTCAAGAAGAGGCAACTAAAAGAATCAAATAATATACATAAGCAGAGCGATTTCTGCTGATAATCAATCAATCATTTTTAATTCATGTCCCCAATGAAATTAAAACGCACCAATTTCTCGATAAATGCATCAACTGCTTCGCCAGCTTTAACGAGTAGCATAATTTTACGAGGTTTCACCAGGCAGGCAACAAGCTCTTGGGGAGATTTTGCGCCGCACAAATTCTTCCGAGATTTTTCTTGCTCGAGAAATTTGTCAATGGTTGCAACGGTGCGATTATGTACGCACACCTAAAGAGCTATTTACTCCGAATTTTTTGCGTACTTTAAAGCCGTGATCAAGCATATTTAACACCAAATTTTGGCCCATTACGGCCAAACCAATTAGACCAATGTCACAACTGAAATAAAAAAAGTCATAATATGATATATTATGTATGATTCGAACTCTGTTTAGACTAGAATTCAGCATTTAACTTAGAATCTTAAAATAACTTAGCAAAATTCGGGCGCTCACTCCTTGCAGCAACTCATTTTGAGACTTCCAATCAGATAGAGATCTGCATATGTACTAAGGTCGCACTAGAACAAATAATGTAAAACAAGACGTTAGTATATTTAATCAAACCTTTTGGCTATATCTTAAAATTATTATTCAATATTTTTAAGCTCCAAAAGTATTTTTTATTACTTTCGGTCATTAATTTTTAGCGAACATTTTCTTGTATTGTGTAATTCTACTTATTATTTTGTATGAAGCAACCTATTCATATGTAATTTTGTTAAACATCATGAAACTGTATTTATGTGATCACGTTTAGCATACTGAAAAGTAGCGCAATAAATGAATAACACAAGGTTTCATATCGTACCTTATTTACCTACTCTACCCATTTGAAAATAGGCACAAATTTTCTTGTAATTGATCGACGGACAAAATTCCCATTTTAAAGATCTAGTATACACACAACTTGTAATAGGACTATATTGAAAGCTTTTCAGAATTTTCACTAACGATATCAAAGGAAAGTCCTATGACGATCACATAGATGAGAAATTTATTTACTATTATTCTGACGAAATCTTTATTCCATATAATTAACACTTTGACTGCGACTCCCAAAATAGCCTGTATGCCTGTGGAGCGGCGTGTTCAAACCTGTATAACCTGTATTCTTTGCTTTGTGCAACTTATATTCTTCTGATTAAACTTTATAACCTTATTTTATGCTTTTATAATCCTTTTACACTATATTCTATCAATCGGTTATAAGAAGATGACCGTGGTTTACATCATATTTGATTTTTTAGAAAAGCTTATTTTTTACCGCGTGTACCGTATATGGCGCACGTCATAGTCACGCAGAAACAACTTGATTCATATTCATTCGCCGAAATCAAATCCTCCCAGGACTCAGCTCTAATTTACCATTTCGGACCCACTAAAGGTGCGACATGCAGTACGGCGATAAATTCACATGCGAAAGAGTCCAATGTTACTCTACTCTCGCCGACAACAGGCAAATCAACTATCCCTGTTTTCCATAAACTCATGGTGTACACAGATTAAATCTACAATTTGTCTAATCTTGATCCGACTGATCGATTATTCAACGAAGAGGATCTCTCGCCACATTAGGATAATCCGTTCCTCAGCGGAGTTTAGAAGTCAAGATTTGAGGACAGCGTGCGAAGAGAAGTTGTTGTCAAAACAACTTCGTGTTCCAGCAAAGTGTGACCCGATGCGTGCATACAGTGTAGGCGATCTTGTGTATGCCCTCAATCATAATTTAAATCACCAATAGACACCTGCCATGATCACCAAGCCACATGGCGGCGATATCTACGGAGAACGGAAAGGACACTTGATTTCTCGATTATAAACAACTCAGACCAGGAGGATTCTATATGCTGAATCATGAAATTATCATTCTTTAAATAGTCTGGAAGCTATTCATTTTTTTGTTCTATATCTTACAGTTCTGTAACTTCCGAACAGCGTCTGATCTCCGATGTAGTGCAACAACGCGAAACAAACGACTAAAATATTATCCCCCGTGTACCACCAGAGCTCGATGGCATTTCTCTCGTCTCCCAGTCGACCTTATGACAAAGACAGATGCGTGATTAAATCTACGAACGGGCGTATTACACATAAGAAAATAATATTTTCCTAAAAATAATTCTTGTATGTATGATTCTTTATTTTCCTCCTTTCAATTCCTGCTTCTTTTAATTCCTTTTTATTCGAACAAATTTTTTTAAATTGCGTTTGTAAATGACATAATATAAATCGACCTATTGATACGCTAACGCGAGTCTCAGAGTTTATGACTAGCCGATATAAGAGTGCGCATGTAATTTCAAATAAAACGGGACGATTCAATATGTAAAAATTGACAAGCGCTTGGTATAGTAAAAAATTAGAGACCTGTGACACCAGATGTACTTTTAAAATAGAGAGGAATAAAAAAACAATTAGGGGACAAATAGGTTGTGTAAATATGGCTATAATCCAAATGGTTATAATCTGATTTACCTCCTAGCATTGCCAACAAAAGCAACAACTCGAAAATGACTTCCAATTGCCATTACGCAGGTTACTGAAAATTATGCAAGCCAACGGCCCTGCAATTAGCACATTTTAACGAATACTCAAATTTTGTGAATAATTTCGATAAATTGCTAATCTAATTTTCTCAAATATAAGCCACCCCTTGAAATAATTAATAAGCGCAATTTGATTAATTACATAGAATTTTAAAATTTTAACAAATAATCGACATTGACATTTTTCAATTGGAAGGAAGAAGTCGACATCTATTGGTACACTTGTAAAAATGCATTAATAAGGGTTGATGAAAAATTAATTTTGACAAACCTTGAAGAAAAACAGGTTCGCATCTGGATTAAGCTCCATTCGAGCAAGTTCTGATCGGCTATGCAATAAGAAAATGTATTTTTGCTACTAAGGCTTCAACCAATAAGCACAAATTAGGAAACAAAATCAGTAAATATTTTGAAGAGATCAAAAGGGTAGGCATAATTAAATAAAAAATAGCTGAATAATAAAGAAATTTAATTTGGTTAGTTTAAACCTATCACTTTAATTAATGCATTTGGACTTATTGGGGCGCTTTTTGTGGACGCCTTGGCTTATCTGCATATCCTTTTGGCGAATTTCGATTGATTAATTTCTCAAAATGAACGAAAAAGTTGTTGTTCTATTCATTTTAGGAATGGGAGCTGTTAGGCTCTGTAAGTTTTCTTATTTCCTCTGAATACATACATTTAGATGAAGATTACGTAGATGAGGTGGATAGAGATGATGATGACGAAGAAGATCGGTTTAAAAAGAGGAAGATAAGCCGACGTGATGTTAGTGATGAACCCATACCACCTGTTAATACATTTGAGACGGTTGTAGAGGTCCAGCAAAATCGATTTTCAGGTAGATTAATGAAATCTTGTGATAATATTGATCCTCAAAATTGTTCTTGCAGGTAACATAGGTTATGTAATCAACCTTTTTAGTCGACTTTTCTGTTTTGGAGGGTACTGCCAAAAGCTGGAAAAATATCACCCGAAATCTTTGTTAAGTAAGAATATTAACGATATGCCCTTTTCTCTTACACTCAATCAGCCAGTTTGGGTTAAAATTTGTCGACAGACAATGTTATGGGGCCAAAATCTATGTGAATGTCGGCGATATCTTTCAAGCTGGAACGAAGTTAGAGGCAATCTTACCCTATTTGTGAATGGAAATGATTTTGTCATCTAATTTAAGTTACTTGCTACCTCCGTTTATTATTTCTCTTAAGTTACTTCCAAATATTTACTTGATTCGTTTATCTTGTAAGCAATGACGTCACTTATTCTAGTATTACATATTTTGATCATATATATTCAACAAACTTTTATTTTTTCTTTGCTTTTAATGCATTTCTCAATTCCATTTTCTTCGCAACAAGTACGTCTGTCGTGTGCACATTCATAATTCTCCAGTTTTGTATAAAAAGTTTGAAAAATGGACGAGAAGTATCGAATATCCTTTTAGTGAATGTTCGGCTATCCTTCAAACGCAGTCAATTCTTTAATTAATTATACATGTCAAAGAAATGTAGGATTCAATCATTTCATGGAGTGCTTTGGGGGTACAATTTGGCAACAAATAACGCCCAATAGTTCGTTGTTTCTCATCTCTTGTAGAAGTGTCCTACTATTTCATTTACTATTATCGGGAACCACAAACACAGCATTTGAGATGCTTTCAAGCGAAGGAAACAGCGAATATAGGAGATTAGGAGAGAATAATGGCGGTTCCTGGCTTGTAAAATGTGTTATGGAAAATAGACTATAGGTAGGTGGTGCACAAATGCTGAAAGCTTCACTATGAAAACATGGCTGTGAGAGAGTTGTTAATGATGGGCATTTTGCGGGCTAAATACTAGGGGTTCTAAATGCAAAGCTACAAATAGTAAGAAGATAGGGGATTTAGTCACTTAAGCATTATAATAAGATGGCATAGGGAGTGCTAAAAAGTAGAAGAGGTGGGAGAGGGTTCTGACAGGAATTTGAGAGAAGAGATACCGAATTCGGGCCAAGGGCAAAATTGCACCTGTATAATGTATAGAAAAAGGAGTTGGTAAAGATAGTTGGAAGTTAGAGATAAAACATGACGGTTTAAGAGTAGAGCAGAGAAAAGTAATTTATGATGACCGTTGGAGTCTTCCTAGGAGCTTTGGGGAGGGGGGCGTTTTGATGCATGTATAGCAATCAAATCTCACCGATTATTTTTGATTCTAGTAATTCTTCTCGTAAAGCTGGAGGAACTCATTGACTCAGGTTAAAAGGAGCAATCGATCATGAAAAACTGATGAAAATATAACTGGAAAATATTTATTAAGTTAATTTCAAATGTATGTGCCTTAGTTCTATAATAATTTGCCTCATTGTGTTCATTTGATTGAGATTTGGCCGAAATTTGAGGACTCTTCTGTAAGTAACTCTGAAAACTGGAGATACAAGTAAAGATATACGAAAAACTGCACACTTCCAAAATCAGCATAATCCACCTTTTTATATTAATAATTAATTGACAAGGGCAGTATAAAAATGTCTTGTAATAAGTCCATAAAGCGACTTCATTTCTTAAATCTCCCGGATCCACTCGTATTTAATTATACTTACCTCGCCCCTTAACGTAGCTAGAGGACGGTTTTTAAATCCTATTATAAGCTGGATTTTAAAATAAAATATCATCTGATCATTAATCATTTTTAATGAAGTGGCTCAACATGAAGGGAAAAGGCGAAGTCATTTATGTTGCTAGATCACTACGAAGGTGGTCGGAATAGAAATCCCAGTTTACTGATCAACGGACTAGGTTTAAATACAAACAATTCCTTGTGAGATGTCAATTATGTTTGGTCGTTAATGACTGTGTGACAATTAGCATCTGTGTAAACATCTATGTGTGCACACTAGAACCGCCTATGGTGGGATGCTCATGAAGAAGTCTTTACCGTACTCAATCGCCGATAGCGGGTAATTTTTAAGTTGAATTCCTGAACGCCCAACAACGAAGTTGCCATTGTCAGAAGATATGCTATCTGAACAAGTTGAAGGGGTGAACATTTAATAGCAGATTAATGAGGTTCAGGGTCAAATAGAAGAAATAAATCAAGTCGCACAGTTCGGAGATGGCCGAAAAGCCAAGCCCAATTTATTGATAATAAATTAGGGTTTGAGTACAAAACCATTCTTTGTTTGGCATAAATCATGTTATCGATGATGATTGGCATCAGTGTTGGTATATATGTGCAAAAGCGCACATATATACCTGGATTTTCAATGGATACTGTAGTCAAGTCTTATCACTGAAATCTGTTGCCAATAGCATACTGCAAGATCACAATTATATTAAAACTGAAGAATTTCAAGTAACATTAGCTCGTAACCCCGTCACCAAATGGGGAAGCACCCGCAGGTATGCATGACAACATGGGCTCAAAGCGGATCGATGAAAAACAGGACGTAAAATAACTCAGATTTAGTTATATACTCTTGGAGATGGAGGTGCCATCAGTGGAAAGATGGTCGGTCTATCCATCAACCTTTCCAAAACTTAATGATATTTAAGTTCTTTCATTACATGTGGCCATGTTTACGAAAGTTTCTATTATAAATACTTTTTAGACTATGTTCCCTGTATTTTTTATTCAAACTGATATCTACATAGTGAATAAGGGTTATAATTTCAGGTCAACTCTAGTTAATATAACAATATAAATTCAAATATATGTAAATGTAATGAATGAACTCTTACTGAAAACAAACGATTAAAGGGGGTTAAATTCATACTTGCGGCATGACATCGACTTTTATGCAGGAAAAATTCATTCAAATAACCAGGGAAATAAACAGGAAATCTCCATGTATTTGCATTAGATTATAAAATAATTACAGGGCCGCCATTAATAGCAAACTAGATTATTATGCAGCATTAGCAATGACCTTTGACTTTTATTAAGAATAAAAAATTGATAAAATGTGAAGTTATTGGAGTCACTTTGGACATCATGAATTGCCTTGATTTGCATCACATCCAAGGTCACCGTGGCTTTGTATAAATTCACCCGTTGGACCAAACTGTTTGTAGAAGTTGATCTATTATGTCATGGCATACATTTCAAAAGACAATTTAAAATGCACGATTTGCAAAAATTTGTAAGTAAAATTAATCTTTTCAAAATAACTGATCTTATTAACGCGAGTATATGATATGTTAAAATCCTTTACACATTTTGCTTGATTTTGTGTTTTTTCATTTGTTAGATATGTTGATGTAGTATCACTACCATGTGCTCACAATTTCTGTAAAAAATGTATTCTTGCTCATCTGAGGGAAAAGCAAGCATGTCCTTCTTGTAATAAGCCCGCCGATATAAACAATGTAGAGCCCGATGAGATAATGCGACAGATCATAAATAACCTCCGTGCTCATCCAACGAAAAAACTGAACAGATGTGCAAATTGTGATAGTAATTTATGTGACGAGTGTCTTGAAAGGCACTTGGATAATGTAAGTAATTAATGTTTCAGTCATCACGAATAATTTTGCTCAATTATAGCTGAAGCGGGAGGACAAAATGGCGTTTATAAAGGAAGCACCGGAAAGGATGATGCAGTTGAAAAATTACCGTGATAGGCTTGATAAAGTTGAAACTCATATTTTTGAGTCCACAGAAAGTGCGGAGAATAGTTTGAGGCAGCATGAAGAAAGTTTGAACCAAAAATTAGGTAAAATGCTACATTGTGGACTAGATGTTGGATCGCCCTTAACACAACAACTCAAGGAGGCTAATGGTCTTTCGAAAAGAATCAAAGATCTTATCGAGGAATCATATAGAGGCGTACGTCAGCCATATTTTACACTACATTTATTCAGACCATTTTAGATTCGACTGAGATAAATAATCTTCTTTCAAATGTGGATAATTTGGAGCTCAGATTTAAAGAGCTTCAAAATGATCTGGAAAGCCGATCTCCCGAATTACCACTAAACGAACACGTAAGTGATTTAGAATAAATACGCTCTGTTGTATCCTAATTATATGTCTAACTCAAATGATTTTTAATAATTGTGACAGAGGATTATTTAAAATCATAAGTGGATTAACAAATTGCACTTTTTTTGTTATTGGGTACTTGAACAGTGGAGAAAGATAAAACAAGGGGGTATATTAGGGGACATGTTTTGGTTGGTTAGTCGGTTACCGATCCTAATAATTAAATTCTTGGGACAAAAAAGACATTGGAATTGAATAAATGCAGGTTAAAATTATGCTCAAATAAGTAATTAAGTGCTAGAAAGCAATTCCATGGATAAATTATAATTAAATATTCATGGCCACTTTAGTATATTTGATGAGTTTAAACATTCTTAAAAATGTTTGCTTGTGTAAATTATTTTTTCCCCAATTTTTAGGCAGCTCAATGTCTACGCGATTTCGATGATCTCGAAAAGAGGCGACTGGCATAATCTATCGATCCTTACCAAAGAAAAGGAAACATTTAACTGACATTGATTTATTTTGGAATAGCTTTCAATATCGTAAATAATGAAAGCCTATATTTGCACTAAGCGCAATTGATAAATAGTGACTATTTTATGGGGCCAAAATGATCGCACTCAGATTTGCGGTGTGAGCTAACGATTGTTGATTTGAGAAATCGAATCTGATAATTTTGGCGCACTCAAGTGAAACCCATAGTATTCATCCCTTGTGCACTGGACTTTCATACTCACACCTTATTTTCTTGTTTAGAATAAGCTGTGATTTGATTCTGTGACACTATGACAACAAAAAAGTCTTCATTTCATTAATCATTCATAGTCACAAAACTACTATCTGCGTCGATAACTAGTCACTATTTTGTAGTAAAACCACATTCAGATGTGCAGACCCCTAGGCGTGTAGCGAACCTGTTATGTAAACACCATTGCGATGCGTAGGCAATAGCAGATTGAGATCACACCTTGTGGAAGAGTTTGATTGGTTACACTATGACCTTAGTAGTGTCAGGTGATCTAACAATATTCGGCATTCGAACACTTATCCGAAAAGCCACTGATTAGAAAAGTACAACTATTTTAATTTTTGTAGACTTGAAGAAGGCATTTTATAACCTTCCCACATGAGCAATAATATAGCGTTTGAGTTGTCTGAAGTGTTCCTTGAACTTTGTGCACGGTGTCGGGAGTTTACTTTCAAAACCGATGGGCAGGCTTTGAAGCTCAACAAATGCCTTTACGACGTAACGAGGTCCCAAATAGGCCTTCTGCTCTTCAGCCTAACCTTTTAACACCTCAAATTGAATTGAATCAGATATAAAAGAGGTTTGGACCCTTGAATAAATTGTGTATGCCGATGATCTGTGCATGATGGTTAGTAATTACAGCTCTGCAAGAGATTTCACATAAATTCACACGGGTTCTATCTAAGTATTACAAGCAGATGGCTATAGATAAGAGATTCATCCTCGAGGAGATACAGAGGAAGAATTGCTACCTGTTGGAATAACAAAGTCTCAAAATTAGTCTCATCCACATTTCTAGGAATGCAAATTAGTGTAGATAGGGTATCAGCATGTTATAACAGAGGACAGCATCTACTAAGGCTAGAAAGTCCACAATTATCACTCAAGGTAAGGGCAAGGTTAACTGAAATCTTGCTGCAGCAAATTCTCTTCTAAGGTCTTTTCATAATGGTATTAAGGGTATCTTAAAACCCCACTAAATACGATGAGAAGATTATTCGTAGGACTATGAAAAGTCCCTCACCACTCCTTATCCCACAATCTTTTGATTCCAACAGTAATATAATTAGTAATGTTCCTACTAGATGAACTCTAGAGGGCTCTAATATACGAAAAGTACTTTGTCCCGTCTGAGCAAACCGTTTTTGGCCATTAGAGGTGACAAATGTAGAGATGACGTAGCCAACTACTATTTAATTAATGCTTTAATGTACTCTGAACATACGAAACATTCAGAAAACCAAGGATTTATAGTACCCGCACACTGACTCAGACCGCTTAGTTTTTCTGTCTTGCGCGCTTATCGACTTGACATTGTCAATTGCCCATCAATGAACATGAAATCGGTCAATCACCTTATTGTATCTCCTTTCTTACAATCTGCATTGTTCTTACCTAGAAAGAGTAGCTCCTCTTTCCTCTTAATTTCCCCTTTCTCCTCTCATTAATTTCCCAATTGTTGAAACCAACTTTTGGTCTTATCAATCGAGAAAGACCCTTGCACCCTGTTAACCTTAGGAAAGATCATTAATTCTATGGAAGGACATTTAGCCTAATTCGGTCTTAATCTTAATGTAGATATACTTGAAATTAGTAGTGCTTTGGAATCGATTCCTGAAATCTGAACATTAGGACAGGCCGCAATGAATCATTAAATATTAGGTGACCTAACTGATGAATTCATAAATTAAATTAAATAAGACCGCGACTTTTTCCCTATTTTTACTTTTGATAAGTCTATTTCTCATAGTTTACTACAGTAACAACTGTGGTGTTTCGTCACTAGTAACAAAAAAAAGGAATAATATTTGCAAAAAAACAATGAATTTACAAACACAAGACAAGGTAAAATATGAAGTTCACATATACCGATTTCGCGATTACGACTGATTGCATTCAATTTTGTCTTCTTCCGATTTTTCCTGTTGCTCTTCTGCAAAAGTCTTTTCTTTTACCGCACTATCTTTAATTGGAGAAGAATAAGCACTTTCTTCAAATGACAACTTCTTAAAATCCTCCTGATTTTCTGTAGAACAAAAAACACATTTAATGCATAACCCAGCGTGTGATGATCTGGGAGTGGGGAAAAATTTCCAAGCCTATTAATGGAAAAATTAAAAACAATTGGTTTGAGTAGAGAGAAGTCTTCTCTCATGGGAAACTCACATTCTATTGCTCCTCTTAATGACAAGATTTAACATCACATCGCTAGATGTGCACCGATAAACCCGTGACCTCCGTGCACGTTGACTATCGTCTCAGAGTTTGGAAAGTGTTTCTAACGCCATATCCCATGTCTTCAATGAGTATGACCCCAGATGCTAATCCCCATATGGATAAATGCTATTACAACTTCATTTCTAATAAGAGTTATTAATCTCCCGGTCTGACCTCAAAATAAGCACTCAGTATTACTGTCCCAAGCGTTTATTATGTCCAACTTGGAAACTACAGAGACCGAAATACCTGTTAAGACGTAATATTAGAGCTTACAACGGCTTCTAAGCTAACCGACTAGCCGTAAATCCTGATATGATTACACACCCAGACACTCCATGCCGTCGCTAAATTACCACTTCAAAAGACTGGGAGTAACTGAACACGATTATCTACTTTAGCTACAAAACGCTGTGAGGTGGGAGTAAATTTTACAATTCATAGACAATGGAGAATATTTAGGACATACTATGCGTCTCAATGGTAGGAGAGGATGCAAAATTCATATCAATTCGAGAGACGATATGATGAGTGACACTTTATGCCCAACCAGTTAATCTATTCTCCATTTCGGGATTTCTGGTTTTTCCAAATAAACTTTAGTCGAAACAGCTCTGTCACCTTTCCACCTTGTTGAACGGCAAAATCGAAAGAATGAAGCTGGGCTCTAGATCTCTAATCTACTTCAGACCTTTATAGAAGCACACAGCAATTACAGATAATCGTAAACGAAAGAGAATGAACTTGCCTTTATTATTATTTGCTGCAAGTTTAACCATTTGGAGTTCCTGACTTAGACTCTTAGCTAGTGAACGTTGCTGGGCTAGTTCCAGATTCAAGTCGTAGTGGGCACGAAATTGGGACATTAGTCGTTCACGCAATATCGTTGACTCGCATTTGGCCTTGTCTGTTGCACATTTGTACGCTACGATTCGTTCCCTATAAAAAAAACAATAAACATCACATGAGATATTTAGTTTACGCAGTCTTCACTGTCACTATGCAATATGAAGCTGCGTCGCCAATGACATACAGATAACCAGTACGAAGAAGACAGAGAACTCAAAAGACGAATTCCTCATTATTGAGGAAGTACGACAGAGGATTGTGAGATTAGTTCAATACATGGTAAGCTATTAATGTAGTAGCGGGAAACTTCATTTTCATATACGAGGACGGAAGAAAAGTGATCGAAAAATCGTCTCCGAAGAACAATTTCTGTTCACAGAATTTTGCATCTTGCTCAGAACATCGAAAATATTCAACTAAGAATTAAACCAGATCCACCGCATTTCAGCCACTAGAACTCAAACTTCTGCATGGTGATAATAATTATATGAAAAAGTAATTTCACTTATGACAGCGATTTGACATTTCAAACTCTTCTCCCCTAGATTTTTTTAAGTAGGTATAATAACTCACTCAAGAGCCCTAACGAGATTTTGTTGGTTGAAATTGTCCCGCCCAAAGGCAGCAGACATTCGCTCCTTTTCCTTGTTTTTTCCAAGCTACAAAGAAACAATAGCACAGGTATGAATAATAACCAATTCCCATTAGAAAATAAATCAGTCCGTACAAGAGGGAGGAAAGGTAGAATAAATTATCAAATTTTGCTCCAAGGGATTAAGGAAAGAAATTGTGCATCAGTAGTTGATGCCTGACTGAAGTGCCGCCTAACAGGAAAAAGCTTGACCGGTCACTAGATAGCTCCCATGAAAAGTGTTCACTAATCAAACCAGATAAGGGATCAGAAACGTAAATTAAAATACACTTGTGATACGGAAAGTCCCATTAATCTGATCTAAAAGTGATATTCCAGTATGAGCAATACTATGATATTTCATTGAGTTGGAACACTCCTGAAACATTATAGTGTCAAGATTCATAATGAATTCCTTTAACTTATAAGAGGAAGAGGTTCCCCCGAACTAGAACGTCTCAAATTGAAGATGGTGGAATAAAAAAAAACAGTAGGAACTTGAACTTTCATCAATCGCTAAGCACGTTAATGACCAGTGCATTATGGTCAGTAGATTCAGTCCTCAAGCGAAGATTCAATCAGCACCGATTAACGTGCTCGTCTACGAATTCGGAAGCTACGAATCAGAAGCCTATCCATGCACGCGCAGCGAGCGAAATAGCCACGGTACTTATTAAGTCTGCCTAATAAGGAAGGGCAGCAGAATTCGAACTTCCTACCAAAGGAGTTCCATATTGTTTTGCCATTGTTAGGAAGCACAATCAAATACTTTTGCTGCGGTCGGGAGAAACTCGCAAGCCTCACCTCTCATCCACTGGATTATCGATTATTGGATTCCCACTCACATCTGGATATGAAAGACCACCTGTGAAGAAACCGTCGCTGCAACTACTGGCTAACCAGGCAGCCAATCTATAACAGGAAATTTATTTTGTTAAATAAATAAACCGTCGTTAGAGCATAAAGTCTCCTCCCTTTTTCCTTCTGAGGCCCGAGTAGAGTGCAACTTTGTAAAGGGACAACTGAGCAATTATAAAATAATGATAGGCACTGTGGCAGAGGGAGCTTACGTGTTCATCGCGCAACCAATTTTCAACCGATTCGAGTCGGGCCACCTCTCTGGTAAGTCGGTCATTTTCAGCATAAAGTTTGCCAATATACTCCCTGTAGATCTTTGTCACATTTGTGTCTAATTCTCGCTGGAGTTGAATCTAAGAGAAGCGAAAGGAAATGCGATAAACAGTGCATTTTAGTGATTCTTGATGTCAAAGACAACATCTTCGGCTATAAAGTGATCCCACTCTCGAAGGCAATAACACACCCGAGAATGCGGGATGGAGAGGGACTTAGAGACCCTTAGACCTGTAGACTGCTTTTTAGACATGAATAAAAGCTCACGTATATCCTCTTAACCTAATGATCAATAAACTTGAGCGCTAACCTGATATTGCTGTTGCCCTGGGTAGAATTTCGATCCTCGGGCACTAAATGGATCAATTACCGTTCTGTCATCCAATCATCTGGTAATGACTGCGCTTCACTAACATATTTCTGGAGACCCAGCCGATCCCAAAACCTAATTTGCATACAGAGATAATACCCAAATAAAGTGAAGGAGACCTTAATTCAATTACAAGTCCTTTGACTCCTCTCTCCGTTTGTGAACAGTTGGCTAGAACCAAGAGGGTCATTCGATATCTTGTTGTGTGGTGAAAATCAGTAGTAACAGGTAGTAGTATAGCGACGAACTCAGAAGCAGAATATCTTAGCAGTCCCCCTCTTATACACTTACAAGTTTCTTTTGGCTTTCAGATTGTATGTTGCTGATTTTGTTTTCCAATTCAACAATTTTCTCCTGCTGTTTCTTAACAAGGAGTTCAGCTCTTTGTCTACGGTCTTCAACCTAAAATGAGGGAAAAATTTAAACAGTTCAGTTCTATAGCACAGAGGTGGGTAATGAGATCTTACCTCTGAAAAGAGCGAGTTTCCTCTTGTGTTGTCAACTGAACCAACCTGCATCTTCAACGCTTCAAGTTCCATGCTGAGTTCACTTATTACTTCGCGCAAATTCTGTTGATAATAAGGAAGGAAATGTGAAAATTAACGTCGGCAGAGGGTTGGAACCATGCGGGAACTATCTATAAAGCAATTTGAGTTCGAGGAGAAACTAGAAAACTTCAAAACAAAGTGCACAGACTGGACTTAATCTAAAGAAGACATTTTAGGAAGTGCCGACTTGATGTAGACTTATAAATTGGTATATAAGATGGTAAAATATATTAAACGTTAGAATCAAACCATTAAGTAGTCCAAAAACCACATTCACCTATATGAAAGCACCCGAACTGCTGCGAAATACAAGTCATTTTCACCACAAACTTTCAAGGTAAATTTCAGAAAAAAGGTAAACAAAAAACGATTCAAAAAGGGAAGAAATCGTAGTAGAAATGAACAGCGAATCTCACAAACATTGTAACTGGGAGAAAATAATGACGGAATGTGACTAACAACCAACTTCACCCTTGGAGCATAGGATTAAGTGGAGACATTGGCAGTTCAAAGGCATCTGGCGGATGTATACATCCTTTAAATCCCTATAATTTAGTAACCTCACAACTACAATTGTTACAGTTGCTCAAGTCATTAACCAACCTTGTAGACATACACAAATCGCAATACTAACCATGATAAAAAAATCTAAGAGGTATTAATTTTATTATAGAACATTAGACTATAAATAATGCAAATGATAGAAGAAAACAAGATTTGGACGAACCTTAACAGTTATTTCGAGTTCCCTGTTATTTATCCGCGCTGAATTTAAGTCCTCATCCTTTTCACAGTTTAAAATCTGCAATTTTTTCCTTTCTGACTGTTCAGTAATCAACTGAGAAGTGAGGTTATCTATTTTCAACGTAAGTTCATGCGCAACATTATCAGTGGTATTATTCATTATCATCTAAAGGACACCATATTCGTGATAAGGAAGTAAAAAAGAATGCGTTAAAACCAAATCAATATCAAACTTACATTATCTTTTGAAATTTCCAATAGGTCAATTCGCTCGCGTAGTTGAGAATTTTCCGATTTTAGCTCAGATACTTTCTTTTCGCTGACTTCCAAATCATGCTGACATTGTTCTAGTTGTTGCTGCAGTTGACCAATATGTTGAACTATTTCAGTGGTAGATAGATTAGGATCTTGAGTGATATTTGTAATGTTTTCTTGATGAGGATCGAATCTACGTTTCTCTAATGCATGCTTCAAATCACCGACCTCTTTTTTGAGTTCTTCTATCTCCTCCTGATATTCTTTCTCCATAGTTTCCAAATTACGAACGCGCAATTTAAGTGCATAATTCTCCTGGTGTAGATCCTTGATAAATAATCCAGATTATGTGACTTCAATATCATTGTTCACAAAACAATACAATAAGAAACGAAAACTAACAAGATTAGTTAAAATATTTAAATAACGCTTAATTGCATTATGTCAAAGAGTAATATTTTAGTGCATCAAATAAAATAAACTTTATAGGACATTATTCATCGAAAAATCACAGAAAATGACATTTCTAATTGATCGCAACGTTCAGAAGCCAGCCCTATTAGTATATACTAACATATTTTACACTCTCATGTTTTTTCAGGTTTGGTCTTAATAATATATTTCAGAACACGTTAAAATATTTTTTAATTATAAAATTGATGTTCAAAACATTAAATATTTATGTTAAGTGCTGACTGCGTACAAGACAAAAATACAACAAAAAACAAGTTTATATTACAAATGTTAGTTCATTTCATCTATATCAATTTCACAGAGACTTTAAATTTTACATTCTATGAGACATTTCGTTGTATGCATTAACGCATGTAAAGCGGATAAAATTTTGTATTAATTATGGGACAATCATAAAAAAAAAAGTAAAAAAGTGCTGAAACAATTATGTCATCTAGTTTTTGTTTATATTATCCTATTTTAAACTTGTTAAATTCGAGAAATTGAAAATAATTTATTTAATATACTTCAGAAGTTTGGGTATCCCGACAATCTCTTTCTGTATAGTATATGTAAATGTGTTTCAAGTTTGTAAACTATCTAGGAATTTTATCTGTGGAATCTGATGACTTATATTTCAGTATAAATAAAGTTACATTGGAAATAGAAAAATTATACCAATTAAATTGACTTGTTCTTACCTAATAACAATTTTATAATGTATCACTCTAGCACGTCAAATGATTTTAACCCCTTAGATTTTTAGATCGGTGTATTCAGAAGTAAGAATGGAAATAAAACCGAACTGTCAATAATATAACTTTTATCTTATTCTTTATTTTTAGCGGTTCCGCTAAACGAAAAGTTTATGTACAGAGCTTCAAATCACTCAGTCACAGCTTTCTGTTAGAAATTTCAATTGGAGTGACTAAAGTATAAGCCTGAATATCGTAAAATATGGGCCGATTATAATTCAAATCCCAGAGCAGCTTCATTGTTAACCCCATCTCATTCAAAGCCACAGGATGGAAGAGGATTTGAAAAGTATGATCTATTAATATAAGCACAGGACTGTTGCTTCAGAGATATTAGCCACATAATTTAATCCCAATTTGAAGTTATATATTGAATTAAATATATCGAACAACTTAAGAGGTGGAAAATAAAAGTGCTAGAAAAAATGATAATTTCTTGTCCGAAAAATTAAACCAACACTTTAATATGCTTATTTGTTTTATTATTAACTATTTTGCGTTTCATACGATTGTTAAAATACATTAAATTGTGGTTCATCGTTGACCACAAATGGGAGAAAATAATAAGTTCGTTTGTTCCCGTATTAACATTCAATTCAAATTTCATGAATATTATCAAGTTTATTCCCTATTCATTTAATGTATTGCAAATTAACTTATTTTAAGCGGGGTTATGATTGATCCTATTCACAGAATAACGTAATGCCTATCCCCTTGATATTTCCAATTGTTAAATATATACGATATCATTGTATGTTGATCGGTGATGCAAATTTGCCGTTGCTTCTGATTAGAAATAATAATTACTACCGATATAATGTAGGCATATGATATTTTTGTCAGTCTAGCACAAGTGTCAGCATACTTGATAGACAAATGTGTAGCTTAAGACGGGCAGTCTGCTTAAAAAGCGACATTAATAATTTCTTAAGTATTCATTTTAAATGAAAACTTTAGCTCGAACATGAGGTCGGATTTTACCTTGTTTTGAGTTATCTACTACGGAAGCACAAATATTAGAAAAAGATATCTGCTGATCACCTTCGCAATATTACACCAACTGGACACAGTTGAGAATTTTTCAAATATTAGACACGAATAAGTACAATAATTCACGTATTCAAAGCAAATTAATCCTGTTATGATCATCGTAAACATCTATTTTTTTGAAACTGAGTACTGATGAACACAAATTCTAATGATGCTAAGCTACGTTATTATATTTTAACTTAAAACAGGATTTACTAAAAATTCGATTAAACAATTCATTAATTATATTAACAGATTCGGAATAAATTTTTGTATAAAATAAAAATAGGGCTTCTCTTCTCTAAAACAAAATTACAGGTTTCCAAAAAGCGTTTATATGTTAACAACTGCTTTATTATTTCAATTAATAAAATATATTTAAAGTTCAATATTTATGTGGGAGCAATTGAGTATTGCTTTCAGTCGCTTTGAAAAAAATTACGAAAAACGATGATTAATCCATTTATATACCGTCGGCATTCAACTTAACGAAGGTTCCCGCCGTTCCCATAATATTTTCTGGCAAATCTTTGTATACTTTCATTAAGTTCTTCGCCGAATTTGGACGTTTACTTTCGTCGACCGAAACAACGATTTTCCTCCTGTTGTTGAAAGCCATTTCAGTTTCTTTATTCATTGTCTCTGTATTATCAAGAAAATGAGAAAAATTTGGGAAATGAATTTTTTAAAATGTGATTTACACTAAATGACCAAATTAGTCTTGTTTTTCATTACGATCTAAATATGGCTATTTTGGCCTCTTCATAAACTAACAAAATATCTCACAAGGCATATCAATAATCTGTAGCAAATACAAGTTGTTTTCTAGTTTTATTCACATGGGTCAACTTATCTAGGAAGATATTAAATGTGAATGAATGTGCTTTATGTTTCACAAAAAAGGTATTGAGCATAAAAATTAATATGAATTACCACATAATTCATCGAACGGCAACGCTTTGCCTCCATATTCTTGGGGACAAATCTCTTCCAATCCAGGCAATTCATCAAAAGCTGGCTTTAGACTTCCACTCAATACCAGTACCTAAATTCAAATAGAAAAAACGCTGTGCACTGCGACCAGAGGGGCTATTTTAGAATTATATGGTGCCTCATTAGAGTGGATTTGACTACCTCGTAGATTTTAAGAAAATCTTTAGTGTTTTCCACATTGACGTACTCGCTCTTATATTTTCCATTTGCTTAAGTGATCTCTGTTGTACTATTCATTCGCACATATTAAACACTTTAATCGTATCCTAATGCTCTCCGAATTGTCTTTATTGGTTGGCTGACTTGTAGAGATACATTGGACTAAATAAAATGTTGCTAATATTTGATATTGTTTAAATTAACAGTATTTTTGACTTAAAATCATCACATTTGATTTATTTGATAAATTAATACAATAAATGCAAACTATACCTTCGATTTAATTTTTTCTTTCAGGTAATGACAGACGACTTTAAAGAGTCCATCAAAGAACGATGGCATATTGTAGAAGATTAATTTTCCAACTCGCATTGGCATACATTCCTAAAGAGAGAAAAACAGGATCATAATAAAAAAATAAATATTTAGCTGAATGTTATAATAAAATTATACTTAAAAGTTACATTTATCAGTTATAATGCAGCGGAATCATCAAAGCAAAATGTTGCTGTCAAACGCAAAAGATTGTTTTTTGATTTAGAATTAGCTTCCACTTTATAAGCATAATTGTAATATATGATTATTTAAATAAAGTCGACATTAGTACACGACTGTTTTTTTATATGTGTCTTCTAACCTGGTGGTATTGACCTTCAAGTTTGCTGCTATTTGGGTTGAATGCGAGTTTGGCTTGACGCATGGATACTCCAGTGAAGTCGAAAATCATCACATAACCACCAATTTGTTTTCTCTCATCTAGAATACAGATGTCATCAAGAGTCCTGTCCAGACGTCGCATGGTTTCGAATGGCATTTCACTGTCGTCAAATTTACTAAATCTCACTAAAAACACAATTGCTCCGTTGTCTGTGAATCCTAGTGGTCCAGAAACTCTGCAAAAGATTAAAGCAAGAAATTTTAAAGCCTATTTAAATGTAAAGAATTTGTCGTGTATATATATAGTATATTTTTGCTAAAAGATGGTAGAATCATTACAAAAGATTTGTAGACAACAGAAGAATCAAAGTTATGATGAAAGCGGGTTTATTAATCTACATATTGTTGTTAAGCGTGCTAAGAATCCTGATATATATGGCGATTGCCGTTTATTTATCTATTCTTAAGACTTTATCCTAATTAAAATATATATTACATTAATACTGAGTGAAATCTGTATATTTAGTCGATTTTAGGCATTCTAACAGATGTTAAATAAGTACTTCATTGTCCGATTCATTGTAATGGAACAGTTTCTCTTCTTAAAACTCATTTTATATTGATCTCATTCCTTACACTTAGCTTCCGTTAATAAGTCTGGAAAATGGAAATTGATTGCAAATATATAAGAACTATTTTCTAAGTGATTTAGTAAGTAGATGAAGGTAATGCAAAATCACTACCTCTTTTCTAACCAATTTAAGCGATTTTATAAATGATTGTATAAATTAATTGGAACACAATTCCATATCATTTCATTTAGTTAAATAAAGATGCGAAATTCAGGTATGAAAGTGAATGAAAGAAATAACATTATATTACTTCCAGGTATTAAGAACACATAATATGCAGGTCTTTTTCATTGGTAAAACGACAAGGGAGTTAAATCGTGAAGACTTAAATACAATTCATTAGAGGTATTAGAGGGGAGTGTGAATTGAGGGCTTGATACCTGCAAGTTTTTAGTAAATAGTATTATGAAAATCCAATATCACAAATGGATGAGAGATAATTCAGTCAGCCTGTTAAAATCCGATTCTCCTTATGTTCCGGAAAGTACTTCTATTAGGAATTTACTTAGGCGTGATGGGTCATAATTTACAAAAATCTTAGCAAATATAAATATTACATTCTACGAAAGCATTGATATATAATCTACTATAAAATGGCATCATTAGCAATATCCTTCTATACGGTCTCTGATATTTTACGCATAAAAAGTTATAAAAGAAAGGATGGTCCATTTAATTTCTCCTTTACTTTTGTGCAGAGTAAAGAATTTAATTAAATACGAGATATCTTATAGGGACATTGATTAACTATTGCAAAATCAAAAGGCAACTGGAAGAATACTCCCCACAGTCTTGAAGAAGACTCTTCCATGAATTGATTTGTTTTTAATCTCTTGTTAAACGATAAAATAACCAACTGGAGAGATGATAGTTCCTAGACTAAATGCCTTTTAAAAGATTAGGCCAGTAAAAACTTACTTTTGGTCGAGCATTTTTGGGAATAGTTGAGCTTCGTTCTTATCAATACCAAACCATTCTGGACATCCCTCCGTTGCTGAAGTTCTGAAGGTACAGTAGTTATCCAAACGCGCCTGAGCCTTTGAGTGATTATACTTTGCGTGCCTCAAAAATGCCAGCAAGAATTTGTCATCTGTAATGAGAAAAAGAAATTAACTTGGCGTCACGGCAGTTCATTTTTTCTTATATAGTAGATACAGAAGAAAGCATTAACTTCATCAGAAACATAGTGTGATTGTACAGCAATACCGCATAAAGTCTCCAGACCTTTAAACGCTGAAGAATGGGCTAAGTACCAGCACGCTAAGAAGTCCAGAAATCAATCGTTTGAATGAAAAAGTTTGTAAGGGATAATGAGAGAAGCATATGTTTAGATTGATGTAAAGACTATCAAGAAGTGTCATACAAAAATCGGAGGTTTTTTAATGGAGTTCCGGGTGAATTAACAAAACTGCTCGCGAATGCTTGAGTACAATCGTGCTTTCAAGTTAGTCTCTTTTTATGGTCAAGTTTTATTAAAAAAATTGATTTTGTGCATACTTTTAAATTCATTCCTTAAATTGTGGATTGGTTTAAGCAAATAGGACATTTAAGAGTTGAAATAGTTAGCAGCACTGTATCTTCATTGAAATAAACCAATGGCAATGTCAGAAATGAGAATTAAGTTAATATTCAGTCTAAATATGCTGCCAAATGATTGTGCTAGCAGAAACATCAATAAACAAAATATTTGCTTCACTTAATTTGCTATCAAATAATCATAAATATATCAGTGATAAAATGTTATCCGCAATTCAATATTTAAAATAAATTTTGCAATCTTACTATTCGTTAGCATTATTGTTACAAGTGATAAAATATACAGGGATGCCACGTAACCTTGAAAAATGTGTAGATAAAAATAAAAAGTTGATTTGTAGAACAAAATGGAAGTAATTTTTGGAAATCACAAACAAGGTTATATATATGAAAGTCAAGTGATTCTTAGAAATCGGCATTTAATGGAGCCATATACTTCAGCAATGCCATCACCTTTAACTATCTTATACCATGAAGATCTTAAAGACCAAAGGACTACCGATAGATACTTAAAAATGAATCTTCACTCTCCTCTTTCAGATATACACCATCGTGTTTATCTTTTTGCAGTCTTGTTAGGAGCTGTAACTAATTACGTTTTGATCAAATGAACTTGCTGGATGAAAATGGGTGATGGTTTAAATTTTTATAACTAGAATTGAATTTTAAATAAATCCTGGACTGCGAAGACACCACACAACAACTGAGTTATTGACATTCACGGCAGCAAAATTATTTTAGGTCCGTTTGATAGACGATTAAATTACGTATTTCATAAATATCGTATTCAATGAATCTTTCACAGAAAACCTTTGATTCTCTAAAATTGCCTTCAAGTCTAACTAATATCTTTAGAATATCCTACGAAGTCGATAATTTTAATACTTGAAAATCGAAAGAACTCATCGACTGGAGATAAGTGACTGTCAATCTTCAGAATTCAAGATGATTTTCCTTAACCACGTGCTATTAATTGAAAATACTTTATCTAATTTATTGTGATTATTAATTTTATTATCGCTGTCAAAACAGTGGTTAACTTTTAAAACCTTATCTTAGACTGAAACCTACAATTAATGAACACCTTTTTAATATTTCTCTTTAAATAAATAATTAAATTGTATTAATTATTCAGAAAGTATAATGTCATGTATCATAGACAAATAGATGAATAGACTTTCAGTGAGCAAAATTTCCATTTTACTAGAGACACAACTTTCAAGCAGTTCGTAGAATTTTATTTTCAAATGGGCTCATTTATCACTGCAATATTTCACTCTTTTGGCATGCAAACAAATTCTTTCATTGCACTTCACGGTTGCGCTCTACCATTGCCTGATTTCAACAATAGAGTTATCATGAAAAAAACCAAAGTTCAATTGAATTCTAAAAATGTCTTTCATCAGGACAGTGAATGTCAATAAAAATTGTTATTACTTATTCATAAAATTTACCTTTTCGTAAAATGCATTAAAATTACGGGTAAATTTGAGTAAATTGCGGAAGTTGGCTTAATCTCGTGTTATTATTTCATCCTGACTTTTGCAGACTATTTTGAGAGATAAGTTAGGTTAAAGACAAACAAAGAAGATATGTAAGCTTGTATGATTGATAGGAAGTTTTAGTTGTGTTTTATTTAAATCCTATTCAAATAAATTCCGAGTTAAAAGATTAAATTTTTGACGCTTGAAATATATGCTGCAAATTAGGAGTGATAAAACTTAAGATGGAGACATCCATTTTGAGTGGTATCACTTCTAGATAAAATATAAAGTGATTTTTCCACTCATCTGAAAGTGTCTACATATATCATTCAAGGTTAAAGCACGACTAGTTGAGAATTTTGTAGAGACGATCCTTTAGTAGAACCTTTCTACAATGGTACAAAAGGTCTTTGAAAGCCATGAATGTAAAGCTCTACTGATTACTCCAAGGGGACTAATCTTAGGAAAATAATCCCACAGTGCCACAGCTTATGAAAAGCTTACCCAGTGAATCCTCCTACGACATTTAGCGATTGAGTTTCAAATAAGGAAAAATCATCCTTCTCCTGGTCTAAAATGTCCGCCCAGTCTACTTTAGAGCTTCATGATGCCAAAAAGTACTAGAAAAACACGCAAATTAATGACCGGCGCAAATTAACCAAAACTTCAAGAAAACCTTCTTTGCAACCGTTCCATCAAGATTGGATTAGCTAACAAAGTAGAATGATCTCTCTTTAACTGTGAAACTCAACTTCAAGGATTTTGTGTTAGTACAGAGAATTTTGATAATATAAATCATATACGAGTGTTCGCATTAAAAGCACTCTATAAAAGAAATCCACTTTTAGTTAATATAACGAATTTTAAGGACTTTAAGTACCCCAACACCGTAAAAACAGTCCTGTATCACAATAGCAGTTGCACCAACAGTTCCTTGAATGCTGCTGAGCCTGTAAACATAAAAATTATCCTGTCAGATAAAACAAGAACTTGACTACGTGACCACTCCTCGAATATTTCGCGCTTTCAAATGCGCCAAATTCAACGCTGCATAACGAAGTGAAAAGAAAATGCTTCCATTACTATGACCTTGTTATGATTAACCTCCAAAATATCCACAAATCCCCGAACTCAATATTATCACGTAAATACTTTAAAGGTAAGTCTTACTTCAAAATTATGGAGGGCATAACCTGCTCTTTAGCGCGTTTTAATAAATATGCCAATTTATAATTAGATAAAAACTATTCATTTTCGTTCAACAGACTCTAAGGCCTAAACATTACAGTTAAAGATGGAAATAAGTGTCATTAACCCAAAAGGCAGTTGCAAAGCCCTGCAGAGCTCTTTCTACAACGTACAAGAAGGCGAAAGCTATGCATCCTGGAGGCGAATTCCTATTTTCGATATGACCTATAAAAATGACCTTATGATTATGCAAAGCAGGCTTATAATAAGCGTGTTGCCTGTCTATTTTTGAGGGCTCTTCGCGATTATGTAAGTCCCATAAATGAATAACTAAAAGTATCAAAAATTCCGACATATATTCTTCAATTTAAATTGCCCTATGGTCAAGTGAAAATTCTGAAATTCATAGACAAAAATTTTATGTCCGTGGATATACTTGATGAACTAGTATAATATGAAATCGCACTTGAAAAAAACAATATTCACTGTAGTTTTTTAATTAATAAACCTCCAAATTAAGCTCTAGAATATAGAATATTTGAGAACTCATATAGAAGACTCTCTAAATTTTTTTAAGGAGAAATTATTAATTTAAGAGGCAAAATTATTTGCTTTCCACTTTTACCAATAAACTCTCACTTCGTTTCTTCTGGTCAAACCTTTCTGCCAACCAGATCAAAAGAATTTAGTCATAGCAGAAAATCGACCATGCTATGGGAGCCTAACAAGAACATGTATTTTGGATGAGAAATACAATAAAAATGAACCAAACACCGAAGGGATGGATTTGAATTCAATGGAATATTGAATTATGCTACAGTACAAATATGTATTAATACTGCAAAATAGCAATTAAGAGGGGATGATTGCGACTTTATGGAACTCATCGTATTTCGGGTGTTTGGAGAGAAGTCGACTGAAGAGACATGGTGAAATAGTTTTATCAGTAGAAATTGGATATAAACAGGAACGTGTCTGCATTTAATGAAAGTGGATCTGGGAACGCGATTTAATATATAAAATTGGAAGAAATAAACGACTTAAAGGTAACGCATCCTAGTGCACGAATATATGGGGAAAATTCGTCAAGAATTTACATTACTATAGCGTATTACTTTTAATACGGATAATAATGGATTACAATATGCTTTTCCCATGAAAATTTTATCGTTTCATCAAATTAACTAAATTCTATGTAAAGCTGTTCCTGTTCCTATTAAGCAGGAATGCATTATAGCTTAATGAAATTAAAATAAACAATCTATATAAAAATACCACTAATAACCCGTGGCTTAGATTCTGTAAATGTGAGTAATGTCTAATACCTTGTTTTAATTTATCAAAGGAAGATTTTTTTATCATTTCAGTTTGTCCTTCAGAAAAACTTTAATAATCCTTAATCTTCGATTTTGATGATTCATATTTTGAGCTGGTTAAAAGCAGTCAATTGGTCGTATTTCCCAAGTCCTTTTAGGAAGGAAAGCTCATTTTGGGTTATGAAGTGATGAGAAATTTGAATTGTGTCTGCTCCCTTATTTGTCTAATTAAACCGTTGCAATTGGCCCCTCCGTTCAATCGTGTTAACTGGTAGGGGTTGAACCCATGACCTCAGGTCCCGCAAGTAAGTACACTAACCACTGCGCCACCAGTGTTTAAGACTAAACGATTATTTCTAAAAAAGTTTCTCAAAGATACAGGTTATGTTTCAGATACATCAAGTACAGAGGATGGTGATTTGATGGATAACAGTTTAGTTATTTTTATCTTTTAAGAGTATTTGACAGTTAAGATTAATATTCATCTTTACTGATGACAGCACGTGTTTCCACGATGTTAAATAGGAAGCCATTTCAACTTTTTCAGGCGTAAGAAATATAGATGAGTTGTTACACATACCGGTAGGGCAATTGAGATGGGGCATTGATTTTATCCATCTTCGGAAACTCTCTAGATGCGCCTGCACTTGTTCGGGATCCTCATTAAGTTCTTTGCGAGCCCTCTTACGATAAACGGAAGATAGTTCAACTCCTTCTGTTTGCCAAACCGATCCTGTCATAGCTATTACTTTCTCCTGTGTGAAGAAATTGCACAATCTTTCATAAAGCTTGTGCCCTAATATATTAATTATCGGTTAGTGGGGGTGGTCTTGATAATATGCGGTGATCGCTTAGCTTTTGCCATTAGCATTAAACAATCTGTTAGTATTTGGAAATGTGAGTTTACGCATTTTCATTTTCCTGTAAAGTGCTACATTATTTAAATAACAACAACTCAATCTTAATATGGCAAACGAAGAGTTTTATATTGGAATCATTTTTAAAAATGGTTAAATGGTTAATGGTTTTATGAATTTTCTGAAAAATGCATAATTGCATTATGCCAAGCGTAAGAACCATTAAGGGCATTAATCTTGACCTCCATTTTAACATAAGATCCATATTTTCTTTCATAAAAAGTAGCTTCGCTGACCAAACAATAACATTCAATGGACCTTTCTTATTGTCAGAACGACTTCAAATGAAAATTGCACTTTGAATCATGCCGATTAGGCCGCTTCAGTTATACAAAACATGCTTTCTTATGTCACTATTGATTACAAAGTCCTAAATCAACTGGTGCGTCTTCACTCCGCGTTGTAAAAAAATCTTGATAGCTTCAAAACATCTTTATTTTGACATTCCTTTGAAACGGTATCATATTACATACAATTTCACCATTTTCAATCTTCGTATTTGACCTTAGGGGATACCAAACAGAAAGGTTATATTAGATTCTGATCGGACTTTAAATTAATATGATACTGCACTAATGGCGAATTTCGCTTCATCGGAGTTTTGTTGAACAATAGTCACTATGACATACATTAATGACAGAATTTATGGGAGGATTAAAAGTAATAGTTTGGACTTATTGAGTAAGACACGAAAATAACTCATTTGCTTTTATACTCAAAGGATTATAATATGTTTCTTTCTCAGGAGCGGGGGGAGGAAAGAGTAGCTCTGCTCGTAGATTCTTTCATCAGTCGCCATTTATGAGAGGCACTTGGTGTTTACCTGGTAGCCATCGAGTATATTTCTTGATGAATTTTCCCTATTCCTCTTATAATAAATGACATGGCAATATGTTTCCCATTTTAGCAACATCTGAATCATACACGGTTGTCAAAATGGTCTCCACTTCCTCCAGGTATTAACGAAAGTACTGGTTTCCTTTCCAAGAAAAATTGGTTAGCTCCTGAAATAGGTCCCCATAGTTAATCGATTCACACCAATACGAGACCAACGGTGGCTCCTCTTTTTACCCCCTCATAGAAAGCATCTGCTGATAGCTTAAATATCAATAGCCCGGACTTGTTCTTCTCTTCCTCAAGTTTTGGATAAAATATAAATATCGTCAACCATTTCTCAATATTTGCTTTATACTAATATTTCTTCAATCTTCGGGTTTATACTGCTTTGGATCCATTACTGCAACTAATGTAAGTGGCGTGAATGGAATAGGAATTTAATAGAGAAGACGCTCATAATGTAATGAGATACAAGTGTTTTAACTTAAATAGTGAGAGAGAGAAGGGAGCACGGGTATACAAGAAATCCTCCCACAGCTCGTGTTGTTGGCCACTCATTAAGGCTTCTCGATAGCATACACAGATCCTCGGATGCTGGCTGAGTCTTCTTCCGGGCAGGGAGAAGGTACTCATGAAAGGAGTAAGACATTATTGATCGGTAAGATCATAAGAATATACCACTCTGGATTAGATACCTACCCCATACGTGCTATTTGCAGGTATTTAATAGTACACTCTATCCTCTATATTAGTACAAGGGCGAATAAGTCCCTATATATGTGGTAACTCCGCTTCCATTCATTTATTCGAACAGTAACACCATTTCATTCCTGTTATCCTGTAATGGGATAATATTTTGTGTTGTCCAGTTTTCTAAAATTCTATTCCACTGAATGGATACTGAGCTATTCCCATACTACTATAATCGAGATTTAATGGGTAAAATCCTGCATAATTCAATTCGCCTCAGATATATTTCAAATTATAAAAAATTATATCAACGAAACGGCCTTTTGGCTAAATGTATCAATTGCTATCTTTCAAGAAATGCTTCTTTCACTTAACTTCGTGAATTCTACTCAGAATACCGAAAAATACACTCTTTTTCCAGTCAGCTTAATTGAATAGTTAAAGTCTAGCCATGGAGTCCGTAAATTTTGATCACAACAGTTACGTTCGTTTTATAGCGCAGCTAATAATTATTGATTCACAAGTAGCGATTTAGTTAATTTTAAATACCTGCTTGCAAGTTTTAAAAGTTATGTCATGCATGCTACGGAACTGTTACAAAAAATCAATAAAATAGCCATTAGATTTATAATTTAGCCTACTTTTAGATGACTCTCTTATACTAGCCTTTTTGAGATACACCCATTTTGATAAGGAAAAGATTTTAACGGCCGAAAACCCTCTGTCTTTTCAGAATTCATCTTGTTCCTCGTTGGCTTCAATACAAAGTCTACAGCAGCGATGGTACTGCTGCTGGTTATACTAGGTCAATACTACAATCAGCTTATCGATTTATTTTCCTCGTATTCTTGAAATCAAATGAATATTGCACATCCACAGTGATTCAGATATATATCAAATAGTTTAATATGTTTTATTTTTAAAAGGGATTTGAAAAGAACACATACGACGTTTGATCGGTCTGCTATGACCCATCACCATCTTTGCACCCGAACAGAGTTTACAAATAACTTGGCACATTTTCGAACATTTAAACATGTGGAGACATTTACAGTGATTTGGTTTACAAACATTTCCTGGGCGTTAATATTTTAACACTTGGAGGTGTTTTCCTTCGAACTACCAACCACATGAGGGTAGTTGAAAGTATTTGCATTATTGGAATACATAACAAATGCAATCCAGAAATTTATGGTAAAGCTAATAAATTGAGTTTGCGCATTTTCAAAAATCATGAGTGCATTAGCACAATACACTTGTTATAGTGCATTTAAGATTTATATATCATTAGCACCTCCATTACTAATCCAAACTTTCTGTTTTCATGCCGTTTATCAAATTTTGCTCCTTAATAGTCTATTACACCTTAATCTTACTCTCTTATTCATTGCTTTCCTTGTCAAAGCTCTTACATTTTGTCTACTATTCCCTTATTCCGTCTTAGTCATTTTCCCTAATATTTACTCATCTGCTTATACAAGCGAAACTGGAGTATCTGTGGTATCAATTTCCTACTTCTCTTACTATTAGCCATTATATTATTTCATTTATTTCCTATCGTAACCTATCTATCCATCATATGATAACACAGCCGTTCATTAAAGTGGAGTAATAAGTTTCCTACATCATTCTCTATTGTGGATATCAGTAGCATAAAAAGCGAAAGTCGTACTTAGTAGCCTCTAGACACCTCCTAAGAGAGAGAGAGAGCTAAGTTTCCCTGTTCACTAAAATGGCCTGAAACAAGTGGCATCAGAACTTTTCTAGCTTTAATTGCACGCTTATGGTAGTAAATATTGAGATTCTCGAGGCTGAAAACATGCCATACTTATAGTTTTTCGAATTAATCATTTTCCAGATAGACATTTAACTATAATTACCTTGTCATTGCAACTATTTTAGTAAAAATAGCGATTCAAAAATTTACTTAATCATAACTTAATGTACGGTTACAATTTTAAATTGACACAAACACTTTACCAGGATAAACAGAGACATTAATTGAAGGATAGAGCCTAGAGACTTTTCTTCTGCTTTTGGGGTCTCAGAATCTTACAAATGCTGTCGACTTTCATCAGCAAGTATAATAATCGAAATAGTGAGGTGTAAATTATTATTATTACCCACATTAAAACGAAAATTTTATAATTTTAAATTTTGGGAAGCATCAGAAAGCAGTTAGTAGAAAGTCTAACA
>CAADRB010000030.1:1135913-1156578 GCA_900708905.1 Hymenolepis diminuta
GATTAAAGAATATTGAGAACAGCTTAATTCATTTGATTTTTGGATAAAATATTTACTAAATAGATAGCTCACGTTTCAAAATTTAAATTTCATTATTCGTACTCTGGATCGCAGCAAATGCTTGTCTTTTAACAATTTTAAATCAAGAAAGGCCGATCTTGCCGTTCCAGTTCATTTTGCCCTCTTATGTTTGAGAAAGCAAAATGACCTTCAATACCATTCAGTTTATCATAGCGGAGATGAGAGAGCTAGAAATTTATATTAAAAATTCTCATCTGCGTTCCCAGTGTCGATGATAACGGACCTCAATTTAAAATTGCAAACATTCCAATTCAAAGAGAAAATTGCTCACAGTAACACAGTTTATTTAATAAATAAAATAATTTTATTTTTGAGGCAGTTCTTGTTCCTCGGATTCACTAGTCAAAGTGTTTATGCGTTCTAGCAAGATCAGGTAAGTAGTCAATCGGTGGAATTCCAACATTGTGGCCATTGTAATCGGTGATAGATTTTCCTGCGAGGACTTGGTGACTTTGAGCCATATGTGGAATGATGTCCTAATAAGGGATAAACGAGTTTGAATCGGCGGAGTTGTCCTCACAGTGGATTTAAAACAACTTACCAAAGGGGAAGTTCTCGAAATACAGAATGTTCAGAGATCCCAATTACCCGTAAATTATTTTCAGGTAATCAGATATAGTTCCAGTACTGATATTAAACCAAGTAGTACACATAGGCCAATTCAAATGTGCTTTTTTAGAAATCATTGAAGCCATCAAGTTGCACGTTTTCTCATAAGACTCGCTACTTATAATTGCTAATAAGTAGCTCTTTTTAATTTCGTTTAAATGACATACAATTTACCATGCCTCAGTGGAAAATTTATGTATTTTATGTATTATTTTTCATAGAACGCTCTACCACTACGAATCAGTTTGTTTACTGTAAAATGCCATCATTCTTTAAGGCAACTTATAAAATTGGGGCGAAAGAGCTAATTGACATAAGTATGGAAAGATATATAATTGATTAAAGTAACTGTCACGCATTAAACCGAATTCTCGCACTTCAATTAATTATTGTTCGAGATAATTTGACACTTGTGTTTGAGGAAATTCCAGATTTGAGGCCATGGTGCCAATCGAATATGAAGGGTCACGAGGAACCTATGAGAAAACTTGAGGTAAATATCAAATAGGATATTATTTCATTATATACTGTAGAAGTTGACTGTGCACTGATCCATCTATACTCCTACTCACTCCGTGTTCTACAGATATTGATATGAAGTCTAAATATGGTGTTTATATTGAACAGGAAGACGGATTGTTTTATTTAATAAGACTGTGAATTTCGATGCGTGAAACAGTTGAAATTTTGTGAAATTAGTATTTTTTTATTGAAAATCTATTTAACTACTGCATTATGAATAAGAATCGTTCCAAACATATATAGAACTGCGGAATTTTGAGACTACTTTTTCAGTGGTTCATGCTTACAATTTTTATTCGCCGGACCAGATTTGAAGGTGTGCACGTCAACAGAAGGCATATATTCGGGGAAAAGAATTATACATTTGGCAACTTGTAGATCAGTATCAGATAAAAAAACGACGTTTTCTAAATATCCTTGACAGAAATTCCTTAGAGTGACTGGGAAAAATTGACTTTTTAAATCTATTATGATCTGCTGTTTTCTATAGGATACCGACTCTTAGATTCCCTAAGACATTGCACTAGTTACAAACACAACCCGACAACACAACAATACAAAATGACCCAAACCACTATATCAAAATACGATGCACGTTTGCGTATCAATAGGTCAATTTATATTATGCGCCATTTACAAACGTAATGTAAATAAATTCGTTCGAATAAAAGGAACTTAAAAGAAGCAGGAATTGAAAGGTGGAAAATAGAGAATCCCACATATAAGAATTATTTTGAGAAAAATATTATTTTCCTATAACTAAATCAAACAACAGATTTATGAATTTCTTTCTATAAAACAAAAAGTAGACGAACCAAAGGTATTTTGTTCTTTCAGGGGATACAGAGTACATCATACGTCTTATGACCAAAACCTGCTAGATTTTGAAACTCGTATTCGGTCTAATCAAAAAGCGAAAGCCGTCACTCACCCAACGCAGCAAACTCCAAAGAACAAAACAGAACGGGAAAAACTGGTTGTATAACCTATGGATCTAGTTATTTTTTAAAAAATGTAATAGAAACAGGTGTTTTATGTTCCTTTGTGTTCTGCTCTTTTCGTTTTTAAATAATTTACTTTTCTTACTCAAGGATGAAGCCCCCATGGAAAATCCAATCTCTACTTTGATTATGTTTTTTAACGGATCAGCTGGGAAAATGATATTATATATATGGATCCATATTGACTTTAATATAAGATATCTAAAATGAAATGAATTATCACCGATAATCAGCACTTGAAACTGCATGTGTTTAGAAGGAAACTGGTAGAATTCTCACGAACCGTGAATCTTGATTTATACTAATTAACGGCATTATAAATAAGGAGGTGGAGTAGACACAAATAAATGCCTCCAGAACAATTAAGAACTAATTAATCACAACAAAAAAATATATTTCATAACTTTCGTCCCAGTTAATAGCTCCGACAGGATTTATTGTCATAGACTAATTTAAGTCAAAATTAACTTACTAGAAACTAAATTTACAGATTTTTCGTCCCTCTTCTGGTCCGACACCATCAAACATGACTGATGATTGCAGGGACCATACTTTGTGAATTTATGTCTTGCTGTAGGAAGCGTGAATTAAAGAGGATTTCATTAGGTTATAGCATATAGATGAAAATGAAAGAGTATTGAGTTTATAAGATTTATGAAAAATGGAAATAAGGACCAAAAAAATAAAGATTACAAAGGTTGAGATAAAGCACCCATCGTGTCATGCTGACTATAACCTTCCACTTCAAGTGAGAAGCACGAAACTTTGTTTGTGTGTGATTGGAGATCCCTTTTTGGTGGTTGTTTTTGGAAAATACTTGTACTGATTGCTGGTTTCTATATTACATATATGAAAAATTTCTCCTTATATTTGGCAGTAAATATAAGTAAATCTTAAACTTAGCACTTTTATAAGATAAGTACCAATGTCATGTTCATACTTTCCACAATTCGTTTAAAACTCTAGATTCTCATATTTTTAACACTACCTACTCTTTTTCTTACAAATCGTAATGTATATTTATATTTCCCTTATTTCAGCAGGAGTGAGAAGTTTAAAAATGTTCGCACCGAACTTTTCCACCCAGTATGAAAAATTGCATAACCACATGAAAAATAACGACGCCTGTGCCAAATAGCTGTTTGGCTCGTTATAAATCTATAAAAGGTTTGAAAAGTTACTTTGTGTGGGTTTAAGAATTGCTCCTGTTATCCTCTTTGAACGCGAAGTTAACATTATAGCAAGCATGTCAAAGAAGACGTCGAGCAGCTTTAAACCATTTACTTTGTACGATCCCTCTCAGCCACTTTCACAGGTCTATAAAAAACGAGCTGCCAAAGAACTAAAAGAGGATCCCGCACAGGTTTCAGCACATCTTGAATCCTTAAAGAGATGGATAAAGTCGATGCCTCATCTCAAATGTACCACAGGTAAATTTTGAAAAAATTTAATTTACAAATCATATTTATCATAATTTTTATTTGTACTTCCATTTTATTTAATACTATTTAACGTAATTAAACATCGACAAAATTTGTTGCCCTTTTATTATTATATAAGTCATTTTATTGTGTAAAAAGCAGAATATTTGGGTAAGTATACTCAAATTTTATATCTATTATTTATTAGGTCAAAATAAAGTATTTTAAGTGTATTTCCATTCAGCATGTATTTCAAACGAAATTAAAGCAATTATATGGTTTCCTAAAAATTGAATTCATGTTGCGGCTTGAAGTTAATTATTTTCCATTTACCATAAATTAAATCCCCAAGTAAAACTGCTTCTCGTTTAATTTAGATGATGATTTCCTGCTAGCTTTCCTGCGTCAGGCCAAGTTCAACCATATGAAAGCACAAGCTCGTTTGGATAAATTCTGTACCTTCAGGACCCATCCCACTGAGGGCTACCCAGAATGGTTCAAGGATACCCCTCGCAGGAGGGAATACTGGGAAAAATGGCTGAAGTTGAAGTTTGTTTTTGTCAAACTACCAAATATATTTTAGATGGGGTTAACTTTAAAAATAAGTCTTTAGTAACTAAGAGAAACTCACATTCTCGAATCAGAATCAACGTAGCTAATTAAGTGCTACATTTATATTAAATAGCTTGTGCCGAATAAGGATATGTAAATCTTCTATTTGATTCAGTGTTGTTTCTTTAACCTGAACTAAATCAATGATCCTCTTTTCTCATAAAATAAAATCAGGAAGAATAAAAGGTTCATTATTGAATTACCAGAAAAGGTCACCAAATTGGATCTTCTGCTACTATTTTCATTCACTTTTGTTCTGGCCCTATAGTCGCGATAACGTATAATGAAGTGATGGAAGGAAGATGAGATGCACTAAGGGCGAAACCACATTAAGAAAACTAACGGAAAAGCAATTTCATAAGAGCGAGGGAGGCAATCTAAACCGTAATCTGCATATGTTGACAGATTTCCTATATAGCAATAATTAAATTTTGCTCGGAAACAGAAATGCATGCTGCCAGTGTATGCGGATAAGATTCACTTTCCTCTGCTCTCATAAGTTGATTTATCATTGATTTTCCGTTCTTGGAAACTTGCCTCTGTTTCATGTCCGTTTATCAGTCAACCAGTCATTTTTAAATAAGATTAAGACAATTCTTTCTTGTATTCATTTAATCTACTGAATCTGATTAATAATCTATTGGCATTACCATTCTTTTATAAATCATAATTCAGCAGCGCCGAGTGATGAAACTGTTATAATTATTATTCTTTATTGATTAGTTCACTGTTCGAATGCTGTAAAAGGATATGTTTATTAGAACATTCTTTCCTTCACCATTATCGTTATTTACTGTCCATTTTATTGAACTCATTTTCTGACCCTAGGCTAGATCGACTAACCGTTAATACACCATACTAAAAAATTCACAAGCCATAACACTTTATATTTAAACAGAGAACAGGTCTTCAACCTCTTGTTCGAATTCTATATTTGAGTTTATTCATTATATGTTTACTAGTTAGAAGCTTTATGTTATCTAGCTTCCAATTTTTAGTAGGCAGCTTTAATCACACATATGGTAGACCTGTCGACACTTAGTCACAAATTAAATGTCTATAATTTGAATTTTAAACCTAGTATTTTAGGCAAATACTTTCAAAACAAATATAATGTATTTGTAAATATTAATTTATAGATCTTGGACACCTCTTGGATTCACTCAAGATGGTGTCATGGTTGCTATGATGAAGTGGGGTAAGCTGTTATTATCATAATCAGCGTTGAATAGATTCGTCAACTGAATGTTTTGTTCATATCTGTTAGAGTCTTTTGATTTGTGCGAAATGACCATGGAAGATCTACAGAGTTCTTTTCAACTGTGGACAGATTATTGCTTACTTGATCCAAGAGCACAAATTGGTGGACTTTGTATGATAATGGACCTCACAGGACTTAAAAAGGAGACTATGATGAAAATGTTTGATTCGAGGATGGCTAAAAGCGGAACCAAATATTTCCAAGTAAGAAAAACCTCATTTGGGCCTATAAATTTTTAAATGATTAAGTGACATAAGTCTATTAATGCCACATCTAATTATATGGCTAAAATTAAGAAATTTTTCCAAAGGGGAAATATTCCTAGGTATAAAATTCGATTAGAACTGAAGGATGACTCCCTTCTATTTCCAAAATTACTTTTTATTCTCATTCTCTATGAAAATACTTCGTTTTATCGTTCACGAAGCCGCAGTGTTGCTTTTATATACCCATAACTCAAAATTCTATCTGTCATGACTAAACACGTTTATCTATCCCCCTCTTTCCACAACCATTTCGTTTCATTAAAAGTACACCGGCACTCATGTCCTCAAGCTCGTCCTTACCCAAGTGACTCGTTTAAATTGTCTTTGCATCTTCATCTATGCACACATAATACATTCATGTTTGCGATTGTCATTTATCGGCTCCTATACTTCCCTTTCATCTCCTCTATTCCTAATCTCTCTTTTCCTCGCTTGAATCCTCATCGTTGTTTGTTCAATACACTTTGGCCTAGTCAGCTCATGGTATTCTGCTCTTTAACTGTTGTTGCTGTTGTTAGCTGTTAGATATAGTCTTAGTTTCTACAATCAAGATCTGGTTTATTAGTTCCTACAATTTACTAAAGTATCTTGATTTATCAGGTAATTTATTTATACGAGAATTTCCAAAATATAGACAGTAAATTGTTTTCATGAAGTGGGCTAACTCCTGTATAGACTTTCACAATGATGGAAGGGAGTACAAATATCGTGAGTTATTGCTTTTACCTTCGGTCACTGTTCGTTAACAGAATATCAGACACAATTACTGACGTATTCACTTTCATTCCTTACTTGAATCATGTGAGTTTTGTTTAAGTTAGCGCTTTAAAACTTGAATGTTTCGGTTAGCACCAGGAAACGCTTATTGCGGACTCCGCTAATCAAAGTGACGGTAGCGAACTTTTGTCACTGTTAGCATTTCACGCTCTCCAATATATTGGACTCATCGACTGACATCTATCTGTGTGCTATTTCATTATGAACAAACTCACAAAATTAAAATTCCATTATGGTATCTTTGGGGCATAAGTACTCAATATTCTGCTACACGCTAATAGAATTTCACAGTGAAAAATTTTAAAAATGATTGAAAAAAATGTTTATAAAATAAATGGCATTTTTAAATTACAAAACTTTCAGATATAGTTTAACAGCTTCATGACTGGTCTAAGATTGTAGGTTGATGGCCACATACTCTTAAATGCATAATTTTATGATCGAGTCCTGCTATTTATGCAGACAAAGCTATTATCCAGTCAAATTTTCATCGGTAATCAATATTAATCATTTGAATGACTTTACTTTTTTCCTTAAATATTGATCCAAAGTATTGATTGAAAGTGTAAGTAAACAGTCGCCATTTCATTCAGTTAATTCAAAGGAAGCTTATACAAAATGAAAATGATCGAACAATCTTGATAGAAAAAAATCAAGCACTATGGGTAAAGAAGGAATATTTAGAAGTTTTTCTGATTACGAAAATTTAGTTTTGGCATTCTTAGTGAATCAATTTTAACAACTGTGACGGATTATTCAAGTTACCGGATGTGCTGCTGATTATTTGTATTTAGATTCGATACTTTTCATTAGTTTTTGGTCAAGGAGTACGAAATGTCTCCCCCAAACACAATCACTACCTGAAGTACTTTAATAATCGTTACAATAATAAATAATGTTTAAATTTTTACAATTCGCATTAATAACAATCTTATTTATTTCAGGAATGCCTCCCATTTCGCATAAATAAGCTAGTATATTACAATATGCCAAAATTTTTTGAAGGTCTTTTCAAACTCTACGTCGAGTGGTTTAATGAGAAGATAAGATCAAAAGTAAGCAACAGAAACAATTTTCTGTTCTTAATTAAATTTAATATGTTATTTAATAGTCAGAATTTAATGATAACAGTGTTTTTCTCATGCAGATTATGACAATTAGTGATGACATTACGCCGGCCTTCGACGCTGTTCCTGGATTGAAAGATTTAGTGCCACAATCGCTAGGAGGAAATAATAAATTAACGTTTGAACAAATTTGTGGTAATTTATAAAATTTTAAACAGTATTTTTTGTTTAAATTTCACTTAAATCTTAACATTTTGTTATATATTTATTTAAAAGTAATACATACGAATCAAATTGAAAGTCATTTTAATCCGTTTTTTTAGGTATTTAAGATCTATATTAATATGGGAAAGTTAAGGTTAAGTTAGGTTAAGTTACGACTTTTATCCTTTGAAGTTCCTTTTTTACAATTAAAATTTTTAATTAACTTTAATTGACATTATACCCTCAATAACAATTTAGCAAACTTCCACAAATCATTTTAGGGTTTTCAGATCAGACACAGAAAGATCACATATATATTTTGCATTTTAGAGAAAAATTTTGACATACTCAAATCAATTCCCGCTGTTGGTGACAATTTTGGCATTTCGGTGGATGAATCAAAACGTCCGAAGGAGAGCAAATATTCTTTCGGAGTCTACAAGGACATTCCCAGCGATATAATGGGCAAATCTGGAAATTACGTTAAATTAAATGATGAGATTTGAAATAGTAAAAGTTCTCATACAAATTATCCTAAAAATAAAAAAATAGAGGTAAATGCTTTTCAATGCATTCAAATGTTTATAATAAATGTATGTAATAGGATACAAAGACTAAGACTATTATTATCATAGCAATACTAAAGATTTTCCTAATGACCACAAGTAAACAACCATCTCTACCATATCAGGAGATGCAGTTCATGCCAGCAACATGAATTTGAAAAGAGTAGAAAACATATAAAAGTTAGGAAGTGATGGGGACAAGGCACTTGCACCAAAAATGGAAAGGGGGGGGGCAGTAAAGAGTAAGAGACAGTAATCGATATGCGTTGACACTTGAGGGCTACATTCACTTAACGTAAGCACTTGGTTGTAATGATCTTACGAGAGTCGTACTTAACAGGAGAGCGGAAACATAAGATTCAACATGTGTTTGTCTCTCATATGAAAAATTGTGGGTACACGCACTCATTTCTAGTAAGCTCATATACGGTGTGAAAAATAAGGTGCATGTATCTTAGTAAAGTGCCTAAACTTATTTTTAATATGTGGCAAGTTAAGGATGCAAACTAGTGGTTTAAATTAGACAATTCACTATGACTGAGCCAAGAAATGGAATTGGGGATATATGTGCAAAGCAAGACCTGGGAAGTCTTACATTTACCGATACCGACTTAAGCAAAAAACAAATCAAAGATATAGTCAATTAACTGATGTCTGAAGAAATGGCTATGTACTTATATTTATATGTAGTATTCAGATCAAAATATTCCATGGATCAAGGTCCCCATCACTTTCAAATATGCAGAAAGATATAACAGACAGTGAGGTAAGAGGTGCTACATTATAACTTGTTGTAATGGAGTTAGTTACTGAGCAGAAATTAAAACGTCAAATTAGTTATTAATATATTGAAATGCAAAATAAAATATCGCAGAATGGATATCACCAGCTTTTGTATGTATATGTATATTTAATGCATTATTATAATATTTTGCGTTAATAATAGAATATTAAAAGTTCGAAATAGATGTAGCTGAAGTGACTCGAGCATAAAGGGGGACCCAAGAACCACTACCCTACTACCACAAGATAGGAATGAAACAGAGTGGGTGGGAGAATACTTCTATTAGGAGAGAACAAAGAGAATATGACAGCCATGTAATCAGGCAATAACATATCCAAGTGGGAGAGTAAAGCTCGAAACAAAAGTGTTCGATAACAGCGGAAATGAAAAACCGCTTAAAGACCGAGTGATGAATCATAGGAAGGATGAAATAAATAAGGTAGAAAAAGGAAAATTTGATAAGCAAAATAAGAGAACAGTTAAACGCATGTAGAGAATGGAGATGTGAGGAATACATACGGGAACACCAGTGAATTAGAAGACATCTTAATTAGAACACAACTTATGATAAAAATTTATCAAAATTAAACTTTAATTAACGTAATTTATTTATCAGTATGGGCATTTCACCATCCCTAATACTAACTATTAAAATGTTTATCTTGAAAAAAGTATAAAATTCTTATTGTTATAGATTAAAATAAGCAAAGTGGAAAAATGCTCGAATCCCTGGAGCCGATTCTCCCAACCTTCTAAAACATCCATTCACATGTTCATATTTTTCTATAATAAACGGATAACTTTTACAAAATTCGATTTCTGTGGAATTCGAGCAAGAATAGGGATATTTTAAGATCGTCCTTTGTAATTACCTCGTAGGAACACCCGTAAATGATTCACGTAGTTAAATTGGATATTGATATTGGTTTAAACAAATAATTTAATAAATCTTAGTATATTTCATCTCTTGTCGTAAGGAGAGAGAGTTTCATAATAAGGAAACACTAGTTTGCAATCTTGAAATCGGGTGAATCAGACAGCTTTATGAAAATGTTTTTAAAATTAATTTTCACATATAACTGAATCTTGCCTAGAATAGCCGCAGTATTGTACAATTTTACAATTATATCGAAGAAGCCTCGGAGCGAATTCATGTCTTTCGATCTTTATGATCCAATTAAACTTCTTCCAGACGTTTATGATAAACGTGTCGAAAAGGAACTGAAGGAGAACAAGGAACAAGTTGCAGCCAATCTTGAATCCTTCAAGAGATGGACTACACCGATGCCCCACCTTCATTCAGCTTTGGGGTAAAAGACAAAAAATTATGATATTTTTAATTTGATTATAGTCATCAAGCTCTGCTGTATAAGGAATTTATCTTTGCAACGGTAAGCGGTAGCGTTAATCTATTTAAAGGAAATTATCTTTTCCATTTTCACTTAATTATATATATTTAAATAAATTGAGCGATTTCTGCAAAAAAAGAAATATATTATTAATATGTATTATTATAATAAACATAATACATTTTATCATATTATTCAACAAATATACATTTATTTATATTTTTCAATATATTCCAACAACTATAGTGAACAAGTTGGGATTATTCAGCTCATCGTGTATCATAAATTAATCATCTCCGGTTAAATCTGCACTTAATAGTTATTAATTCATTTCTTGCGACATGAAGGCACAAATTCAAGGAATGAGTACTCTAGTGGTTTAAAGACACGTCGAAAAGAGGGAGTACTGAGGAAAGTGGCTAGATTTAAAGTAATGTGCTTTTTTTATTTTGTCATTAAAAGCTTACTATTATTAGATTATGAAATAAGTTTCTTTATTAGCCAAGTGTGGCTAAGGGATCTAGCACATCAAAGTTTCATGTTGACTCTAATGCAAAACGAACAAATGCACAGCTTTTGGAATTTCATGTCCTAATATCATTCACACTATTAAAATAAAACTATATTTCTAGCATTTTCTTTTTCACAGAGGTTGGACACCCATTTATATCAGGTCAAATAGAGTCTTATTAGTCATGGTGAAAATGGGTACGTTTAGCTCTATAGGAGTTTGTAAGTACTAATTCGCGACATGATTTCCATTTAATAAAAGTCATCAAATTATAATATTACTGATTTTCCACTAATAGAGTTGCATGAAGCTTTTCAACCTTGGACGGTCATTGGCGTGGCCGACTCAAGAGCTCAAATCAGTGGTATGACTATGGATATGACGGATACGAAGAAGGGGACAAGATCTCAAGATTCATATTTATTTATTTCCAGGTAGAATATTGCAAAAGTACACATAGGTTCCATTCTATAATCGAAATCTAACATAGTAACTTGCCTTATATCATTAAGTGGCAATGTTTTAGATTCTCCTGTTTTCAAGGAAATGATCTGCTTTCTCCTACATGTCTGATTAATTTCATTATCAAGCCAATCTCTAAAACAATTAATTATTCCTCTAGTTTTTTGTATATCACCTCATTAAATTTCCAACTCAGTGATTTCGACTGGAAAAATTTTAAATTAATTTTGCTCAATGATAAAAAATAATTAGTTCACAAAGTTCATCATGTTTTCATGAAAAGGGTAATGGATTAAATCAACAAGTCTGTTAAAAATTGCAATATGTAAATTTTAAAAATTTAGTTGTGCAATCCCAAAAGAAATTGAAGAAAAGCAAAATCATATAACTATCATGAGTTCGCGGTATCATATTGCGTCTTTCATATTTTTTAATTTGCACATATGCAAAGACCATTTGTAATTTTAACGTAATATCGATTACAAAACTGTTTATCATAGACGACATAATATGTGAAATGCAAAAAATTTTAACAAATAAATTTTCGTATAAACCTATGCAGATCAGGTGGCATTATTTAAAATATAGGGTATAGAAAAATAATACCGAATATTGACTCGACAACGTAAATTGGTAAAAGCTCAAATAAAATAAAAAAAGTTTTAGAATAATGAAAATTAGAGAAATAATGTAGTCATTTTTTGCATGTATTGTAATAATATTTAGCATTGTTTGAGTTTTTTTAAATAAAACTAGTATCTCTTTTAAATTATGTAATTATAATATTTTTAGTTTAATGCCGCAGTGTTCTAAAGAACTTGGCATATAAACAGGTTAAAGAGTAATATTCAGGAAATAACGTCAGATTACCATATATTTTCAATATTTTCTGTTTATGAATATAATATTACATTAACTTTCAAAAATGTCTTCCATACTGAGTCAGAAGGAGACGATTTTCGAAGCACTACTTAAATTTCTACTTTGAATGACAGAATGAAAATTATATCGAGGCTAGATTTTTAATATTAACGCTAGTAACTTGTAAAATGTTAACTAGTTTAATTTTAATTCCAAATTTTAGATATTGACAGTAATCAATGAAACGTCTAAAGCTTTCGAGAAAGTTCCTGGTCTACCGGAGACAGCGCCGAAAATATAGGAGGAAATCGTAGGTATGTATTTAAGGAAATATGCAGTAATTTTACTTTTATAATGAAATTTTTATGACAAAATTCAATAATCTTTTAAAAATATTAAAGTGTATATATTAACAATTATTGTTATCAGAGCGACATAAATATTTATGACTATTATGAATGATAGTAATATTTGCAATCGAATAATGACTTCGCCCGGTCAAGTGTTTTGAGCAAATTAAATTGGAGAAGTAGCAATGGGAATGCTTTAAAATTTAACTTTTAACTTTTATCTTAGACTTATAAAAATGGTATTTTAAAGAATATTCCTGCGGCTGATAGGAGTGGTATATCTCTGTGGATGAATCAAAACGGCCACGAGATCGCAAACATTCTTCTGATACCCATAAGAATACACCAAACGATGTGATGAACAAAGCGAGCACTTTCGTCAAGTTAGTCGATGAAACTTGACGAAATATCTTCAAATGACTTAAAACAGAGTGATATTATTCCTCTGCTATTCATGCATTACGATAATAAATTTGAAAGTTCTTTTTTGATATTAAACTGTTTGAAACAGGACTAAAAACACCGTCATTTTTATTCTTAAACTAATAAATTTTAAATAGTTTTTTGCAATCAAATATCGCCAACTTTCGTCGTAATCATGCGCTGACATTTACACCGCCAAATATTAGTTGATTTAGTACTTCCAACTGATGTTGCTCAATAAATGTGAATATTTATGCAACTCCTCCGAAAAAATTTTTATTTTGCATGATGGTATCGGTTACTTTCCAAAATCGTTGCACTCAAACATAATTCAACGTTTGAATGACCCCTAAAATTGAGAAAATCTTACGCTTGAATTAATAAAGTGAATGACTGCAATCTTTTATCAGAATTCTTATAGCACACATTATTGTTTGTTTCATTTCGCTTTTGCTTAATCCTATTTCCTGCAGTGATGGTTGTTCAGTATTCCTATCAGCCATACGAAAACTTCATTACCTTCTATTGCATTAAGAACTACAAAAACCGCTGTAATTCAATGTGACCCCTTGAATTATTCAATCTGGTATTGTATCCTTCTCTAGCACGTTTGTAAGCTAAGTATTTACTTGGTTTTACATTCTAAACTCCACCATGAGAACAGTTCTAAATACGGAAAATGTATGGTGATTTTTTCGACTTCACCTAACATTTTGTTAGAATTTGATGAAAGTTTTCACCTCTTCCCTTAGTCCAGAGAAACTTTTTAACAACAAATAGCATTAAGTTAACACTCGTCAGCCCTAAATTTGACCTATCAGAATTCTGACAGTCTTGAGTAAGTGTATTCAGGTCAAATACGCCTAACTAACCTCAGAATCAATACTTTCCCAATTTGTTACACCTAATGTCTCTGCAAGGAGCTAGTTTCGTTAATTAGAGCTTAGATATATTTCGTTTATCTTTAAATATTTTTTGTTTATTGAAGTGCATATATTTTTTAATATGATAATGTGCAGCCCCAAATATAACATGACGGAAACTCATTTATGGAAACTATGAATACATTTCCTCAGACCTATTAGAAAAAAGACAGAGGACTTGCAACTCAGTGATGGCCTTTTCTTCTCTCTATTACAGACTACATTTATAACTTATTTACACCTTTGGATCATAGAACTGACTAGACGCTTAGTTATCCAGTAACTAGATTACCCTTTCTGATAGGTGTTCTTTTTGCAGAACATTGTGAATTCTAATTAGGTCACCGCAAATATTAGTTCTGCCTATTTATATTTTTCCCTTTGTAATCCTGCAAACTATCTTAACAGCTTTGCACCATCACGCCTATTTTCTACATAACGTAGAAATGTCTTAGGGCGTGTCGTTCCAGTACAACCTGGTGGATCGAGTTAATTGATTGATTATGACTTATTATTGAGGGAAAGTTCTGAGTAATTAAATAATACATAGATATCTCTAATCTAGGTTTAAAAAATGCTTCATTATCAACTGATACTACTTTCTGTTAAGGTCAAAAAATAAATTGAAATACTTATTATGAATTGACGTTTTATTATATAGCAATACATTTGGTAAACTGACTTCTAATACATAGAAAGTCAAAACTGTTGCAACTAACGCATTAGTGCTTTGTGCCACAATGACCACAATTTCTCGGACACACCAGAAAGACGTTGGAGGAAGATCATTAAAGAGGTGGGAATCAAAGAAATGAAAAGTAAAATCTGTTATTTATAATTTTTTCTGATTCTTTATCGTATGGTCAATGGTCTCAAAATTCTAGATTAGGGCTCTCATAAACGCTCATGGAATAAATTTTTCGAACAAAGAAAGCACAACTTGGCCTAAGTGAAAATATAATTTCATTAATGAATTCCCTCTATTTATCTTTTCCCTCTTCGCCGTAAACATTATACTAATGTTTGTAAAATTCCTATCTTCGATGTAATTGTTTGTTTAAATGAAATTAATAATTATAAAGGCTGTAAGTTTATTGATTTCTTTTCTCGGAGTCGCATTACACCATGCAGTGAATCATTTCAAAATATTTTCAATGCATTTTCTTACACCAGTTCTAACTGCATAAAATCTGTGATAGGTCGAGCTACTTACAACGTCATTGGCAGCAAATATAATGCTCCTTGGGGAGATAGCGACCTTTACTTGATTAAGCCTAAGGCACCAGATTTAAAACATTAAAAATGTCGAAATTATCCAGCAAGCCATATACTCTTTATGATCCGTCTAAAGCCCTTTCTTCTGCATATGTTAAACGCGCAGCCAAGGAACTCGGAGAAAAGTCTGAACAGATTCCTGCGCATATTGAATCCTTTAGAAGATGGCTCAAATCGATGCCCCATCTGAAATGCAATGCTAGTAAGTTGGTTAAAATTGTCAAATGGTCATGCAGTCATGAGCAGGTATTGTTAATAGTTAATGCGAATTAGAAATTGTTTTTTATTCCTCTAGTTAAACTTAAAGCAAATATAAAATAATTTACACTTATTAGTGGCTCAAAATTAAAATATCCTAGAGTTTATTCCAACTAATGCCGAAAATTATTGAAATCTATGTAAAAAGGTCAGCATTTCTCGATAGTTTGCGGAATGCATTATTTCATTTAAGAAAACATATGTATATAACCTTTATGCTCAATTTAATCACCATTTTAAGGTCGGTTTCAATATACACAAAGATAGGGGTTTTGAAATCTGATATCTTCGAAAAAAGAAATTGCTAATGCCCGAAAATTTTGCTCTACTTTATCAATGATCGGTGAAACACTTTCTTAACCTACTTCAAAAATATGTTTACCTAGTGAATTCTTTGAAGACTATCCTGAAATCTGCTAACGTATTGTGTTATTATAACCGAATGTTTGATCCACTATTAAGTGATCCCAATTTCGGTTTTTGATTCATAAATGTTCGGCATAGAATTCGGTCTGACATTAACGTTTTTTAACTGCATGTTTAAATTTTAGCTATTAACCTTTGGGAGGCGGCACTTATTTTCCCTTTGTTTCTTTGTCTTGAAGTTTTCTCAAGGTCTCAGCGTAAACCCTGACAAAATCATTCTTTTTTTCCTTTTTTGATAGTAAAGGAGAAATGGAAGTTTTTTATCTCATCCACGTTGATGCTATACGTTATGACTTATTTTAAAATCTCCAGAAGGGAGCCGTCCTTAATAACAGGTTACCGATATCAACGAATTAAATCGGTTATACACTATCTTAAAGAACGCATTCATCTCTTAATCGCATCTGTGTAAATTTGCAAATAAAAATAATACGGCATTAAAAAGTTGGCGATTGGTATGATATTAATTTTCTATCGATTCTTCGTAAAAATTCGTGTACTTGGACACATTTTTTGCCACAACACAGGTTCTTTCGTGTTTGTATCCTTGTATTATCACTTAGTCGAAACAATTTTATCATTTATTCTTTATTGCTTTTGTGCCATTCTCTAAATACCTAAAATAGGAGGAGTTTTGTATAGTCATATTCATTAGTCCTGAACTCCTGTTCTGTTGTACGAATGCATTCATTATATTATCAGTGTATTATTCTTTAGTTCAAAATATTTTACTGAGCATATTCTTCTTTGGTGTACTATTCGACTATAATCTTCATTCTAAGTATAATAAGCTCATTCTTCTGCCTTGTAGGCGATGATTTACTCTTGGCCTTTCTACGTCAAGCCAAGTACAACCACATGAAGGCACAAAATCGCTTGGACAATTTCTGCACTTTCAGAACATCTCCAACGGAGGGTTCTCCAGCTTGGTATGAGAATTTGAAAGCCAGAAGAGCAAATTACGATAAATGGATTGACACAAAGTAAATTATGCATTTAATATATTAAATTTTAAATAAAAACTATATAAATATATGTCTTAAAAAGTATTTTTAATAATAATTACTTTTACTTTTTAAAAATTACAATATATTGTACAGAAATTTATTTTCAGTGCTAAATTGTTTTGCGTTTAGTCCGAGCTATTTATTTAATAATATTATAAGTTCAGGTTTTTTTATTAAAGAGGAGATTAGTTGAAATAATTTTTTTCTTTAGATGTTCGACAATGCTTGGTTTTACGCAAGAGGGTTCAGTGACATTAATGATCAAATGCAGTAGGTTTCATATTTACCCTCTTAATGCAAATAAAATGAAATGAAAAGTCTATTATCTAAAATAAACTTTTATTTCTGCCAGAGAATCTTGATATTAATAAGATATCAATAAATGATATTCAAGCTGCTGTTCAGATCTGGTACGATGAGGCTATTCTTGATCACAGGATACAAATTGGTGGATTCAGTATGATAATGGATCTCACTGACGTTCGAAAGGAGGATGTAATAAAGATGTTTGATCCAAAGTCCAGTAGACTTGCCACAAAGTATTTCCAAGTAAGATTATTTTAGGAGTGATGTTTGATATTTGTAAAGCTGAAGAATTCAAAGGCTTCATCTATGTAACTAAAGGCACATTAGCCGATTCCAATGCCGTTCCAAATGCACGTTATACTGAAGCCTCTTTGTTTGAGAGGTTCTTAATTTGATCACATAATCGATGCTTCATTTTAATAATTGATCGCATATTCACACTTTTCGTACTTAAACGACTGGAATCTATATCTTAACGTCAAGGATATCTGAAGTCTTTTATTCAGGCCTACTACACTATTCGTATGTTTATGCGCGTACATGAGACTCAATGAAGGACGAATTTCACTGAAAAGAAACAAACTTGGATCCACTCTGTACGGACCCTTTAGAAACCACAAGTACATGCAGAATCTGTCAAACATCATCAACTAATGGATCAACCAGGCGTCACAGATACACTAAGTGGGATTTAAACAAATTACAGAAGCATGGAATAGTACAAATAAAGGCGAAGCAGGATATAAATATGACACTAATACATCTTCCTAATTTATTATGAATTAAAATTATTTGTTTTTGGCGCCCAAACCAAAAATTATAAAATTTCATTAAGTAGATTCATTGTTCGATCATCAGATTTTCTGATTATTATCCGGGAAGGAATTCTCGTCAGTGTTATCAATAACTCTCCTAGAAATCATTCGATACTCGTATCCAAATGCCCATGGATAGTTTGAATTTCTTAACTAATTAATAAAGATATCAATAAAGTACGTGCCTCTGGATCTGAGCAAAAGTAACTTTAACTGGGCGTAGTTTGGCCCTGAAAACTCGGGTATTTGGTTAGCAGATGAAGAAATCAGACGTTCCTTTTAAAAGTCAAAGTGAAATAAATATGAAAACTCAGATGTTGGATAACAGCCTTCTCGTCTTTTTTTCTTCAGGAATGTCTTCCCTTTAGAATAAAAAAAGTTATCTACTACAACCCACCCAAAATTTTTGAAACCATGTTCAAAATCATATCGGAGTGGTTAACTGATAAAATTAAATCCCGAGTAAGTCTGCCCTTTTATACCCAGAGAAGAATTTTAATGTGAGTATTATCAAGTTAATTGGTTATTTTCCTAGGTAATGATGATTGGTACTGATATGAATCAAGCTTTTGATGCCCTTCCTGGACTGAAGGACATAATGCCGGAATGCTACGGTGGTAATGTTAAAATGACATTCGAGGAACTCTGTGGTACGTTTTTAAAAAAATATTTATGCATGTAACGATTTAAAGTAATACACAGACGTCCATTCACATAGATAAAACATAAATTCATGAACCACCGGTAATTGGCATCTTGACGTCTGCATAAGGCTGTCAAGAGGTAAATCTTTTCCCCAATATCACCTCAATAATTTGTCAGAGTATGATTCCACTAGTTCAACATTCGCAGGGAATGTAATAAAAATTCTCGATGTATAACTCGAAGGAATATCACATTTATGTAAGCCAACTCTTAATTTCAAAGGTACCAAATTCATATTACATAAAATACAAAGATGATTGCTTCCAAGATCTGAATTGTTAGGGAAGGTGGGATTTCTAATTTCAAACAAACGGCCTTCAGCTTATATTCTCAAAATCGTTTCTGAGTAAAAGACTAATTTAAGTCCAATTTATGACTAATAGTTTGGTCTGATATCTAAATAAAAAGCGATATATATAAATGTCTTTGGTAAGTACAGCCAATCATGATGTAGCGTTGGTGTCTGCTCAGAAAAATTGATTATTGAGGCTCAGGAATTCCTTCATTTCCAGAATTTAGTGATGTTAGATCATATTCTCAAGTTCTTTCTTTACACAGGACAGATTTCTTCAAAGACCTCGAAGATTTGATTTCGGAAAAGTAAAGACTATATCTTTCATTTTGTTATGTCTTCTAATAATAAGACAAATACCTATTCCCCAAGTAATTAATGACTTTTGTTCAAAGCGAGCTAATATTAATTTACATGAACTATAGGTCCTGAGTACCCGTGCAGAGTGGAAGTATTTTCACATGAATCTGAGGTGTATGGTACACCCAAGAAAGTCCACAACGTAAAAATAATTTCAATGCCCATTTGTTTTTATTGTTGAGAATATTTTTAATGTCTACCAGTTCAAACATCATACGTTCAATACTCATTTGCGCTCACCAGAGAATGGCATAACTTACCAATATGCAATACTAGTTTACAATCAAAAAATCTTCTAATTGCTTCCCCTCAAGTTAATTTAAGAGAATGTAGCGAATGGAATTTGATTATTATCATTGTTATTTCTCCTTTTATAAATAATTGTGTGATTAATCATTTCAGAGAAGCACTCATCAATACTAAAAGCCATACCAGACCACGATGATGACTGGGCGATTTCAGTAGATGAATCGAAGCGCCCAAAGGAAAGCAAAAACTTGTTCGGATATTACAAAGATCTCTCTGACGACCTAATGGGCAAGTCTGGTACCTACGTTAAACTGAACGAAGAAATTTAGCTCAAGCATATATGGGAACACGTTTGTGTTTTGACATCTTGAAATCACGTAATGATTAAATAAATATTACTTTTTAATGCCCTTGCGTGATTTTCACTTATCATATTACATTAATTTTAAAGTACAATTTGAAAATATAAGTAAACTTTAAAAGTACACGTGAATGCTATTTCAGTATTTTGATCAGTTACCAATAATTCCTTACAGCCTAAAATATCTATCGATCAGAGCATTTTAAAAAAACTGTTTGCAAAGAATCAAAATCTTAAATTATTCCTGGAATTTTTATTAAACTTAAGTCCATAATTACTACTATTGCAGATGGAGACGGCTTGGAGTGCTAGAGCTTGAAAAAGATGTTCTATTTAAGCTGTCACACTTCCTGCTCGTCATGGTCTTCATTACACAACAAGAATAAAAGGAATCAGGGCAGTTTCAAATAAGATTTATTGAGGAGGCTTAAGATGTGCGAAATGAAGAGGAGATTGGTAGCGTAACATTTTGGGAATTGCGAATAAATGACTTAGATGACGCAGATACCATCTATATCACATTTTATTATATTGTGATATATAACTACTATTAAAGGGGGG
>CAADRB010000030.1:1156588-1168823 GCA_900708905.1 Hymenolepis diminuta
GGAGAGAAATTTCATATGTCCAAGAGAGAGACCAAGTTATTATGTCTGGAATCCATGTGTCTGGATAACACAGGTAGATCGGCATATTATGATCTCTATAAATAAGTGAGATTATAAGTGAGAAAAGTCCTTGAAGGAGATTTTTACTGAATATCTTTGCATTTCCTAAGGCTGGTCTCATTAGTGTACTAAAAAAATTTTTAAGTATCACTTTTTAACCAATAATAATAGCATATAGTAATCTTCGTTCACAGTGACAACATAATAATAAATCAATAAGGGTAATTTGAGCATAAGTTTACTAATGTGCGTGAATGTATTGTTTCCTTAATCTACAGACTACTAATCCATTGTGAGATGTCAGTCATGAGCTAGACACGCTCTCAGCACCAATCGGATTTCAGACACCTCCAAAAGAGTTGGTCTAATTGGTTTCAGACATCCTTTCATTTCCAATGTGATCAGAAATCCCTTTCTTTATAAGGACCACGTGACTGTAACTTTGATCAAAAGTCACCTTCACCATTAATCGTCAGGTCTTAACTCCTACTTCCTTTTTTAAATAGGTAGTAAGAATCAAACTAATCGATGAAATGGCTGACATTGGTGATAACTGCTATTTCATACATTGTTATCCAACAATAACCCACTGTGTCATCTTGTTGATTCATAAAAATTGTAAAAAGTATAACTTGGTTCAAACAATATCAACATGGATTGCTGATAATAGTGACCCGGCTCTTTAGTTGATATTCATACAACATTTTTATAAAAAAATATTTGTACATTTTACCCTAGAGTTTACTTTAAATTCGCACTATGATTTTATTTTTATGACTCAAGGAATGGCTTGACCTTCAATATTCTGTTGCCTATCATACTCTGGCATTTGAGAAAAATATTTGTTAGCCTCATCAGAGGGCATGATCAAACACTGCATACAGCCAGCTAGTTAATGAACTCTGTATTCAGAAACCTAGTAGATGAATTATAAACTTTGAATATTAGAGCACTAGAGTTTGACATTAAAAATAGACAACCCGGTTTAAACACATTTAGAACTAATTCAAAGACTCGGAAAACCCAGTAGAAAATGCGTTGACTGGATCATATATTTGTACGTAGCGACAAATTACAACTGTGTGGGCAATCTAAAGGTTAAGATTTTAGTTTATGTCCAGAGTATAGATGAGTACAGAAACCATAAAACTAAAGGCCATTTGATAATCTGACTTTATTCTATTTCAACTCTATTATCCCTTCATCATTTTCTGACTTATTACCTATTTTTAAGTTCAAATACCTTCACATGATTGAATATTTTAAAACATTGTGCTTTATTATGGTTAATAATACTGTTAAATCAGTTTCTTTATACTTAATCCAAACACGTTTCGTGTATTTATAATCTTTTCTAAAGTCCCTTTTATAATCCCTTTTACAATAGTCCTAATATGAGGTGGGGCTTATGTGATTGCCGTCAGTGTTAATAAATTCTTCAAATATCTTCACGCAGCGCACAACTAGGTGTGTCGAATTCTTCTGTTAATAGAAATAAATCATAAGTTTTCAATGTATGACATAAGTGAAGAGCAATTGCATCAACGCTTCTTCGTAAAAGGGCGTTCATGAACCTATTTAGGAGGACTTGACAAGTGTACCACGAAAAGGCGTAAGGCATGTCAAGATCTACTGGCAAACCGTACACTCTTTACGATTTAGACAAACCTCTTTCCTCAGTTTATATCAAGCGTGCAGCCAAGGAATTGGGAGAAAATCCTAAACAGATTTCTGCCCATTTAGAATCCTTTAAGAGATGGCTCAACTCAATGCCTCATTTGAAGATTAATGTCGGTACGTTCATTTTTATTTTAAATAATTAAAATTACATTTAGAATCTATTACACCTGAAAAGTTAACTATTATGAGTTATATCAAGCTATACAATGTCCTTTTGTTTTCATTAATGTTTTAACTTAAAAAATTAAATATAATGAGGGAAATAACTGTACAATGATATCTCAAAATTTGGAGGGTCTGGTATACCGGAGGCATCCTATCCTGCACTTTTCCCAATATTTACTTAGAACGAAAATTAATAATGTTAATATATTTGCTATATACCTTTTATGGTAAGAGGCAAATATTTAACCTGATTTTGAAATCATTTCCAAGCACTTTCTCTATGCTTTGATTGAGCAACAGATGCAATAAATAATTGATATTTTTCGCAATAATGATATAAGAATTAGCTTAAATCGGGTCAACCGCCTGCCTGAAGAATATCATTCAATTATGAGAACAATCAAAACAATTACATATAATCACCACTATATTATTATATATGGTGGGAAATCACTAACCGACCAAATTAGGATCTTCAACTCGTGTAGCAACCACAACCAACTGCTTAATCAGTAATACACCTTCAATTGCCAACTTGGAATTCATTTGTTTGATTTTTTGTTCATAGCAGTTATGTCAATTCAACCAAAAAGTGCAACGATATTTGTTTTTCTCTCTTATGATTGCGGATGTAGGTTTTTTATACTTTAGACGACACCTTCCTGATGGCCTTTCTACGACAGGCTAAATACAACCATATGAAAGCCCAAAATCGTTTGGATAAGTTCTGCACATTTCGAACCTCTTCTGTTGAAGGCTGCCCAGCTTGGTTTTGAAAATTTCGAGGCCAGAAAAGCTGAATTTGATAAATGGGTCGAAATGAAGTAATTCCAAGTACCTTCGAATGGGTTGATTTATAAAATCATTGACATTAATTCCGTTCTGAATTATTTACTGCATATTTTACTTAAAGTATGCGTAAATTTTAAATTTACAAAAAATAATAAATGAGATGATTTATTGAGGAAATATTTATTAATACTTATTAATTGTAGTTAAACTCTCGATTTTATTAACGCAAATAGAAATTTCCAATACATATAATAAAAACATTATTATTTTTAGATGTTGGGTCCCCCTCGGTTTTACTCAAGATGGTATTTTGACAATATTAATGCAATGCAGTAAGTTCAATAGAATTCTAACATTTAACATTAATTTTGATAACTGAATGTAGAAAATTTATTTTTCTGAAATTTTCCAGGCAAACTAGATCTCAATCAGATATCAGTGTCTGATCTGCAAGGTGCGAGTCAAATTTGGTACGATCAATGTATTATGGATCAGCGTGACCAAGTTGGTGGCTTTTGCATGGTAATGGATCTCACCGACTTCCGCAAGGAAGATATTATTAAACTCTTCGACCCAAAGATATCACGACTCCTTACGAAATATCTACAGGTTAGTAAATTTGTTTAGTTATTTTACGGAATCCTTAGTCTAAAATAGTATAATTTTATCAGGTAATGCAATGCATAATCCAATAAATTAATAACTACATATCCATCAGATGTCTTTATTTTAAGAAAGTGTTAGAAAAATCTAAGGAATATTTTCAGAAATTCTGAAAAGTTCCTGACGTAATTCATCCTCATCTAGGAATGAAATCTCGCCGATGCTGCGCTCGTGATTAGCGAGACAGCTATTCATTCTCTTTGTATCCAACTCTATTGGCAAATTAGCCAGAACTTTCTATTCAATTACGAATCTTCTCCGTTACTTTTATAGATCCGAGTGGTGTTATACAGCTACCAATACTTAAGTGACGACTCAGGCCATATACGTGGCTGTGTATTTTTTAAAAGTGACGAAATGCCGTTATATTAAACTGGGATCTAGATAGTCATCTTCTTGCTTATGCCGAGCGTATCTCGAAAGAAAAAATATTTATCAATTCCTCTATGCGGCTACAAAAACCCCTAATTTAAATTTATCTTCTATGGGTCGGCTGTAAAAAATATTATTCCCACATTTGACGTCATAAACCGGATTAATAATTAATTCCAACGCGCTTAATTAATGCACTTCCTTTGCAGGAGTTTCCTCTGTTCATAATTTGTGCAAAGTTGGTTCCATTTTCCCTTTTCACTTAGGTTTAGGAGTGTTGTACATTAACTTTAAATTTAAAGACGAAGAAAATTTTCAAATATTTCTAAAATAACGTTTCTGTTCATATCGCTGAAAGCGCAAATCACTTCTCTCAAATATTAAATTTTTTCTTCCCAATTCAAAGTAAATACTTCGTGGAGAAAGTCAAATGAATGCTTAGTATGGTGTTTTCAAACCACTTTTTAACTTTCTAGGAGGCATTTCTTGACGTAACAGACAAGTGATTTTCAAAGCACACAGCCTTCTTTATCTATTTAAAATTATAAGATTTCTGTTATTCACTTTAAACCGACATGATGTGATCTAAATTACGTTCTCTTTCAAAGTAGGGAATCATGCATTTCTGATTACTATTAAGGTCTAATTTTAAATTAATTAAACTCCAATAATAAACAAAATAATACAAAGGATATCATAAACAGTTGTATGCTAATAGTAGGTATTAATCTTTTCGGAACAAAAATATCGGTCGGTGTTCGCATTTACAAATAAAATTTGGACAAGACAAAAAAGTGTCGTTATCAAAAGTTCTTTCTGAATAGTCAAAATTGGTATCTTATTTTTCTTCTGATCATTAGAATACTTGGGAAGTTAATTTCCTCTGTAGATTCTTTTTTAGGACAACTGGGGAGAACAGTTAAACTCGAAGTCTCTTTTTGCAAACAAAAATTTGCATTCAATTTCAAATATTTTACAAAACAGTTCGACAGCAGAAGAAAGGGTATAACTGAAATTGCAAAAATTTATAGATCTGGTGGATCATCACTCCCATTCAGTTGTAAAAGGTTTTGGCGTAATAAACGGAGATTGGTATTGATACTGTATTTACTGAAGTAATGGTAATGGATAATTCACGCCTATATGGTAAAATGATGAAATAAACTTAATTGGCGTTGTCTGGCAAAAAATTCAGTTTTATTATAAGAACGAATCAAAAGATGGAGTCTGGTAATGGCTAAATAAGATTTAAAAAGAGAAAATCAGGTATAAGTGGAGAGTTAAGTCATCAGATAAATGCTGCACTCACAAGACTGTCCATTTTTATTTAATGAGTTTAATTCACTCCATCATGACCCCATTTTCCGAGGTTCAAATTTCAATTTTGATTTGTGCGTTTCTATGACAGTTTATGTCTGCCATGTTCCGAGTCAACTAAACATTTAGGTAAATTGATTGGTTTGTCAAGTTTTATCGCTTCATTCTTCTTTTCTTAGGATTAAGTTGAGATGACTATGTGAAGTTGGTTTGATTTACCAGAGCTCAATAAAGACCCTAATAATAATGTCTGAAACGCAAACCTTTTTGCGCTGTCTAAGGCACGTGAGATAATGAAAATGAAGGATTTTAGAAATAATATAATCTTACCTTTTCTTGACGATGATTCAAAGAACAATTGTACATAGGTATATCTGGTGTATTTTAGGTCTGTTTAAAATTTGTATCCAAAACTAATATTAGTTGGTTCTTTCCATTATAACCTATTGACGTTGTCAGCACTATTTTAACGATTTCCAGCTAAACTTTATTGGGTTGATTAGGAGTTGACTTTCATAATATTCTTCCCTCATTTAAATTATGTATTTATTTTACAACTTTTTTTGATTTTCTTTCGCTCACTCTTCATCTTTACGTCTTCATATATTTTAGGAATGCTTGCCGTTTAGGTTTAATAAGCTTATATACTACAACGCGCCAAAAATCTTCGAAACAACTTTCAAAATAGCCTCAGAGTGGATGCATGAGAAGGTCAAATCTCGTGTAAGTCAGTTTCATATAATTTAAATGGGAAAATACGAAAGTGGCCAAAGTAGAAGAGTAGAGTTTACTATGAAGTTGAGAAATCGGTAATAATGGAAGATTGATAAACTGCTTAAAGGCTGATTGGAGGTAAAAAACGAGTGGACCTAAAAGAAACGACTTTCTACTTCTTTACTAGCACAGTAAGTAAGGCAGTTGCCTATTCCATTTCTTCAAGAGGGGTGTTGAAAATTAAGGATTATAAAATATTTCAACTTTCCGAAAAAAATGCTTACTCCAACAGTATTTTATATTATAGGTTATGATGATCGGAGCTAATATGAATCTAGCATTCGATGCAGTCCCAGGTTTAAAGGACATTATGCCAGAAAGCTATGGTGGAAATGTTAAACATAGCTTTGAAGAGCTCTGTGGTAAGATCAGATACTTTAAATGACACTTAGTATGATTTACTACAATGCTTTAAATTCAAAGAGCTCGGAAACATTACCTATTTAAAGATGTATACTTTCAACCCATCTTTCCATTGTAGATAGGATGACCGATACATTAAAATCAATCCCAGACTATGAAGCAAAATGGGCAATTTCCGTGGATGAATCGAAACGCCCAAAGGAAAACAAAAATTTGTTCGGCTATTACAAAGACCTCTCTGAGGACTTAATGGGCAAATCAGGAGCATATGTGAAGCTAAATGATGAAATCTAATGATATTTTCTGGTGTTCAGTTATTTTCCGTAGAATAGAACGCGAAAAATTAAATTATATGTTTCAATATGGATTCTTTTCTTTGTATTTTTTTAAATTTAAGAAGTATTTACAGTTAAACGTTGCTGCCGTTATAACTTTTTATTTTTTCTATTTCAAATTTATTGAATATTTTACTATTTTGGCTATTTTAAGATCATATATGCTAGCTATTTATAGTCATGTAGGATCATTCTACTCTGTCATTTATTGAAAGAAATGGATGAACTGAAGTTTTACAATCCACTATGGTAAGTAAAAAAACTTGTCAATAAGCTTTGAATATGGCCGATAAAAACTGCTCAGAAATCCAGGTGACGAATCATGGAACTATTCACTGAATAAATATTGCGCAACCTTAATCCAAAAAATTAAATAGTGTAAGGCCCAGTGATATCATGACTATATTCTCAGCATCTTTCCGACCTCCACCACTTTATCATCTATTAGACTTATTCATTGCCAATTTCAGATGCCTTTCTATAATGAAAGACTGCATAATTGTTTGTCTCACTGGTGGTTATTATATAAAAATGAAATTTCTTAATATATAAATATTTCTACATCACCGAACGAGGGGATATCTCACATTTCACATCATCAACAATTCTTATAAAACACAGTAATATAGCTACGGCTAAAATTTAAGATATTCGTATGAAGAAGAAGAATGGTATGTTTTACATCTGACGCAAAACTATTTAAAGGGACAAAGGTATTCATATTATAGTTAACGACCACCGAAGTGATAATGGTTTAGGCTAAACTAACCGACACAACTTCAAGACTACATGCGGAATTTGAACTGCTCATGCAAAGACAAAACATAGACCGCGGCCTTCAGTCAGTTGTGCCACCATCCTATTAGAAAATTAGTCCATCAACATGCTTTATGGGATTGAATAACGGACAGTTAATTCTGTTCGGTCGAAGTTCACTGAACGCTTTCTGGAACAGAATAGCTCAGCCATCACTATAATAATGTGGATGAAGGCCAAGTCTGTAGTAGTTCTCTAACCCCTCAAGTTAATTAATTTTTCTCTGACAAATTTTCTCTCATAATAACTATAAATTTTTTGAGATTTCAGTCAATCGATATATATGGGGCCGCTATGATTAACCAGGGCGGTATATGCTTCTGATCTAGCAAACGAAACAGAATGTTTACAGTTTTTAACTGTCCAATCAAGTTCCACTCTTTTTATATGTGTTCTGTTGGAGTTAAATAACAACCAACGGTTTGCAGCTAACAAATTACGACAACCAATTCATAGCTGTTTGAGTAAGAGCTAACAACAAGTGTGAAGCAGAACACCAAGAGTTGAGTAGACCAAACATGTATTCAAGGAAACCACAATGCGTAACAGAGAGAGGGAGAAAAAGAGGGAGAGCAGCGTGCGGGAGATGAACAGGACGTGTAGGAGTCCGCACTGACCAGTGCGTGTTGTCTGGAAAAACAAGAGTAGCTTTATATGAGTTACTTGGGTAAGGCCACGCCAGAGCATGAGCGCAGATGTGCTTTTTATGTGAAGCGAGGCGGTTATAGAGAAGAGGGGAAATCGATGGACGCGTTTAGACATGTCAGACAGGGGTTATGCGTCATARGRAYATAAATGAGGTCGCTCCAACTTCGTGGGCGGAAAAACTGAGGTATTATCGTGGAGAACGCGAATAAAAGGTAATTCTGGAAGATGCACAGAGGGTTATCCTTCAGTTCTCTCTCTCTCTCTCTGCAGGGAAGAGGAGCCAACCAGCGTCAAAGGATAAGCGAGTGCTATCGAGAAACTCAAACGAGCGTCCAATGACTCCCGAACTGTGTAGAACTTCTTGTATACTCCCTTCTTTCTCGCACTATTTACATTTAGACACCTTGTGTACCTTTCTCTATTAAACTCGTATTCCACTCGGGCGACGTACGGCTTAATAAAAGTAAAAATTATACAAGACGCAATGTAGGACCTCGACAGTCAAATAAACTTCGCTTTCTCATTTCAATATATAATATATTGGATTTATAAGTTGTTTAAAATATAGACAAAAGAGTACATTTTAGTTTTTTAAATTCCATAAAGTGAATATTTACTTAAATCTGTGCTTGTACATATTAAATTAATATTGATAATGCCCTTTATTAGGTGATCATAATGGAAAACTTGGCCCAACTGTTCAAAATTTATTTGTGCATCTTGATTATTTAATTAACCTTTTGTTACTGCCTCCTTTGAGAAACAAGATAGTTGATCTATTCTAGATCATATAGTCTATTTTGTTTTAATTCGCACTATTCCATTCAATATTTGAAAGAGGGGTTGTAAGGTGTTAGATTTATGGATCGCTTGAAAGGAAAGGAGTATACACTGTCTATTCCTGTGCTTCTCTTTGCATAGTTCCCCCCGTTATTTCTACAATTATCACCTGCTTAGGGTTTCTAAGCCCACCAAGTAGGTAATATGCGAAGAGGCTGAGAGAACATGAGGTAATTTTATCTGTTCAGCTCCTTTTATTACGGACTAAATAACTGATAACCGCATAAAGAGTTTGAGTCTGACTAATGGAAAAAGGAAGGAAGCGAAAGGTAAAGCTCTTGTGGCAAACTAAATTAGTGTTGGTGCCAGGAGATAAGGAATGAGAGTGCTTGAGGGAAAATATGTATGTTTTTATGAATATAAGGACGTTGATAGATCAGTTGGGTTGAATATTAAAATGCCGCACTATTTGTTCTATGTGGTTTATGGATTATTATTATTTCCTTTTTAAGACGTGTTCACACAGCTTCGCCTTAACTGTTATCTAGGGAGTCAAACACGTATTGACATAACAGTTATAGATAAATAGCCTAGAAAGAAAGATCCACAAATGGAATATATGGACTGAAAATTATATTTTTGTGTTTTGGACAGTCTTCCAAAATTGTGAAGCTAATATCCAATTTCGCTTTAACCTGGGTGATATCGGCAGATGAACTGAAAAGATGGATGGAAATCACCAACGCCTTTGATTATCACAAAAATATTTCGGCTGACTTGATGGGAAACGTTGGAAACTAAGTTAAGTTAAATGGAGATTTGTTAATTTTCTTAGTTTCTGAATGATCTTAGTTAAATATATATTGAGTGATTGAATTAATTGATATATGGAGTTAAAAAATAACGAACTTCTATTCCTTATTGCGAAACAGAACTAGATGACTAATTATTTTAGGAGACTAAGAATAAGATCCTTGGATGTTGAGCTAAAAGGGTAGAAGTCTAAGTAAGGATATCATATTGGTGAAGAGTAGCAGAGGGAGAGAAGGTGGGTGAGATGTCGGCAACAGAAATAGACAGAGGGGCTGCAAATGGAAAGGTGTCAAGAAGAAGTGGTTGTAGAGGAGGAACAGGAAATAAATACTGAGGATGGAGTCGGGCCGCTGCATGATTGAAACTGGGGCGTAGCGGCTGGGTCAGATGTAATATTATGTTCGGCGTATTTGTAGATATATCTACCTGGAAAATAGTTCGACGATAGCACATGACAATAATAAGAGACAAATTGAGTCTCTATGGAAGTTTACAAGATATAATGATTTAGGTATGGCGGTAAACTTCTATCGATCTAGAAGAAGTTCCGATTACCGACAATCTGTCTGAAGCCATTGACCCATAAACCCTTATAAGATTTCGTTGAATTTGTAAGTAATTTTAAATTAGCATTTAATTTAGCGTTTAAAATGTATGCGCTTCATTTGTCATGAAGACTAACTCTCTAGCCTAAATTAAAATGATGGCGGTTTGCAAATGCGATTACTTGTAAAAAAATATGATGTAAATAACAGTGATCTTTTTTCCTAACAGTTTTATCCAATTTTACCTGTGAGCTATAATGAAAAATATGATGAAAGAATTATTTCATATAAATCTATTGAAATATCTACTTCATTTAATATTCAAAATAAATGTGATTATTCCTTTCACTTCTCCCATATGAAACGGACAGCAGGTTACTTGTTCAGATTGCTTTTGGCAAAAATATGAGCTTATTGCTTAATATCATTCATAAGACGTAAATTAGGGATAGTTTTGACTTCAGTTTCCACTTCAAAAAAAGTAAACAGCAGAGGGAGTCGAATAAGTGTGGGTTTTTACTTAAGGTTTATGAAAAATATTACCGAACGGAGATAGGAAATTTAAGCTAGAAAGTAGACAAAAGTGGTGAATGCAGAAAACCTAGGACACTTGCTTCAGGTCTCGTAGTTCCTCCGTAAGTTATCATCTCATAATTACTTTCAAACTTCAATAAAAAATAGGATAAAGATGATATAGTAAAATCATAGGATAAAGAGCTTTATGTGAGACAGAGGGAAAGCTTATAGAATATGTTGGGAGCGTAGGTACAAGCTGTGTGGATATTCTGGATGTTTTGAGACAGACCTTGTGTAACCGTAGATGTTGATGTGTCTACAAGGATGCTTATGTAAGATTGTAAGTCCATGCATATAAAGAAACGACTTGAAGCCTATTAAAGACGTCAGTATGTACGTGGTATTTTCCATGGTCGCGGAGGTGGAAAAACGATAAGTCAAATCATATAAAGACATCAGTGCATCAGTAACTTGAGCTTTGAGTCTTGAATATAAACATACTTTAAAAGAAATGTAAAAAGTAAATTCTTTAAGATTGGTCAGAAGAAGAAAAGACACTTTGAGGAAAAGAAAATCTAAATATAAAGGAACGGGACAGAGATAGGAAAATCGGACTAGTGGGTAATTTGAGGTGAGTGCTCACTTGCACTTGTAGACGCAAACAAATCTGGACAGCAGATAAACTTGGCAATGGGTTTATTGATAGTAATTGGCGTAAATCAGAAAATCTATCAAAGACAATCTGTAGAGTGCACAGTGTTTGAAAGCAATTTTGACGGGTCTTGTTAAAACTGTTATCCTTCTTGGTGTTTATAAGGAAGCATATAATTAGAGAATAAAGCTCCTTACCAAAAAAATATGGTAACTTTACCAAAGACTGCAAATGTTGACTCATTTCTGCATTGACATTTATTCCATACCATTCCAATTTCTGATTTATAGCTTACTTCTCTCTTCCTCTTTCATTCCTCAATATAACCTATGCTCCCCACCAACCTCTTGATCTACTGACTTAGAAATGGTTATTGTCTCCTGCTAATCTTTTGAGAGATCATTCGTTTAGTAAAAGGGTATCCCTAAGCATAACCCCGGCGGGATCATGAAATACTTCTACAGTGTCGATATATTAAACAAATTTGTGACGAAGTTTGATAAAATTAACCGTAAACTTAGCTGACCCCAGGTCTTAGTATTTTCTTCAACTTCAAAAAAAAAGTTTATTCTATAAAGCCTTGCTCAAAAACAGATACCTAAAAGTTATGCTACTTATATTGCACCATATCATGTGCGTTAACAAATAGATCTCACCAAAGGTCATTTTAAGAGATCTGGTCTAGGCATGTTAAATAGCAGGTCAGGTTTATTAAATTGGGCTAATACGTTCAAATTTAAAGACGAACATCAGATGTGGTTTTGATTGGCATTTGTTTGTCTTTTCTACTTTTCTGACCGTAGCGATTCTAATTAAGCATGAATCAAGATACCATCAAGGGCTGGCATATATATATATATATATATATATAGTAAATAGTTGAAAAACATACTTGTTAGAAGAAATGATAATTATTTTCCCCCGTTCCCAATATTTCTTCTATG
>CAADRB010000030.1:1169036-1190985 GCA_900708905.1 Hymenolepis diminuta
ATTGTTGGCTCTGCTAGATTACTATCCGAACTCCTAGTTGGTTACGTTATTGCAATACTAATGGCGTTCGGGTAAATAGTCAAACAACAAGATTTTCTGGTGCATTTCATCGACTAAATCCTTAACCACTCCGAAGTTAATACCGAATTTCCCTTCAGCCTGGACAATCTCGGTGGGTAAATAAAGAGACAGGAATAATTTTCGAATCTATGTGATAATTGTAAAATGTTCAGAATGACCTAATGTGGAACTATGTCAAGTCAAATCAAGATATTTAGTTCTCACAACCATTAACACGTTTGCATAATTGTAGCATTTAAATGTATTTGATCAGTCAAATATTCAGAATTAATCAAAATTAAAATTAATATTTATTGTAAAAAAAACATTCGAGATGGTGATGCTGCTTATATTCATCCTTGAAATTTTTTGATGGCACAAATAATTATTGACCTACGTTGACCTAAAAAGCAGTTTTTTATTGATGTGTCCATCGGTAAGAAGCAATGGCAATCAGCTCTTCGGTTTGGTTTGATTTTACCTTTTGATTACTTTGCGGCGCATGTTTGTCAGTAATTATTCTAAAATATAGTAATTTAATAGATCAGAATAGATCATATAATAATTAAAATGGCGATAATATCTAAGAAGCAAAATAAACAAACAATGCATTATGAAATCAACATCTCAAATTCTCAATTTACGTAAAGGTCCTATTGTTTTTCATGGTTCATAGATCGACCGAAGCAGGTGTTAAAGTGCAAATAATACCTTAATTATTTAATAAACATTTGTGATTTAAAAAATTGTAAAAATATATATAATATTACAAGGCCATTCAAGATAAATACAGCTTTTAGAACATCCGAATACAGGAATTTTTGATATTTGTTTTTGTTGATGATTAACACCGAATAAATTGTTTATTGAGCGGGGGGAATGAATTTCACGGGCTGTTAGGTGATGCTTGAGGTTTAACAAGGTAGGCTCAATCAGTCGATATTTTAATACAAACTACTGTATCTATCGTCCGTAAATCCTTAGGTTTTATTTTAACTATATACATTTAAATTCACTTTTTACTATTAAAATCTAGCATTAGTGTTTGTTTCCAGAAAAGTTGCAGAATTTCATATGCCTTTCATAAATTTTAATTCATTTAACTCATGCTATTCTATAAATTGAAACTATACTGTATTTTATGCAATTTTCTTATTTGGTCTCGGCTTGATATAGTGCTACTTGACAATGGCTACCGGTATCAAGCAGCCAAAGATCGCTGAGCGATTGTCTATATTGAACAGGCGCCAGTTAGGAGTTTTGTGTCGTTTACATTTTATGAAAACCACTCTTGCTGATCCTGAAACTCGCCATCCATTCTTGCCCGGTGGAGATAAGGCATTTGACAATGCCTGGAAGGTTCTCCTGAAAAAGTTTCCCAATGTTGAAACCCGATCAAATTCTACCTTGAATGTCTTTTGTAATCAAAAGGAAATTTTTAAACAGACTTCTTTACTCTACTACAACTTTGTGGATGTTTTGGAGGTTAAGGACAATGTTCTGGACCTTCTTCAAAGAATTAGTAATGCTGGGATTCATCTTGAAATCACCCTCAATTCTGATTTAACCTATCTCTATCTCGAGCTCACCGCAAATTACTTTGCAATGATGTACTTCCTGACAAGAATCCCTGATCTAAAGGCCATTTTAATGCTCTTCAATTTTCTCTTTGAACAAGCTAATGGAAAACCTGAGCCCAATTTTGCTCGAATGGCGGAACGTTTTGCGGACACCCCGGAAGCGTTTTTAAAACGTCTTCTGGAGGAATTCAAACCCTTTACTTCTGTGCTGTCGGTTGCCTTGTCTTCTCTTAATGACTTCTTCGTTCGACGAACTGTTCGCGCACAAAATTGGCGAGATAGTCTCTTTCTCAACATCCTTGCAGAACCCTCAAAAATCACTCACACAGCACTAAGCGATCAACTGGCTTGTGAGCTTCTCTCCTATGAGGTGATGGAGCGTTGGGTTGTGTTTGGATTTCTCCTAATCGGACCTGCTTCCGGGGAAGGAGATGACTCATTTGCAAGAATTCGACTTGCTCTCCGAAACAGTTATGTGGTTGTTCTTTTCCGTGATGAGGTTGTTCATGTTCATGGTCTTTTAGCTCTCTTTTTTGAGTCCGTTTGGACGGGTAAATCGTCTTCTAAACGTCTGTCTGATATTAAAGAAGCCATGTCTATTGCTTATTCTCAAGCACCTGTTGCTCATTCTGATAGGCGAGCTTATCTGCGTTCTTCCCTGCGACAACTTCATTCTGTTCTATCTGATCAACCGGGTCTCCTTGGCCCCAAAGCTTTCATTGTTTTCTGGGGGTTGTCTTATGCGGCAGATGAGATTTGTTGGCTCCTTCGTCACTCCTGTAATGTTCCCCCGAAAAAGAATATTAATGTTGACGAATTCGCTGATGTGGCTTTGCCCGAGTTGCTCTATTATATTGAAGATCTTCGTCATTTGGTCAGACGCTATGCTCCCGTTATTCAACGCTTTCACATCCAAATGCTTCCAGCTTACGATGCTCCGGGATTGGAAGAATATCTCCGTCCATCCATTAACTATCTATCTATGGATGAGGTGGAAATTTTTAATGGTATGCTTACTCAGTTGCGTGAAGTTGAGGATATATTGACCTCCAGTGCTCCTCGTCATTGTGAATTCGTTAGCCTTCGACTTGACTGGCTTCGTTTGCAGGCTATTCTCTCCGCAAAGGATTCACCACTTCCTCTAATAAACTGTCGTCGATTAGCTGAACACTTACACTCCACCACTTTTCATACTCGTCTGATTGATCAGATTGAGGATCTCATTAGACAAGTCTCTGATCTCTCTGTTTACTACTTTTACTGGAATAAACTGGAGGAAGTTTTCAATCACAGTCTTGTCTACCCCTCTCAACTGCGCTACTCTGGCGTCTTTCTCTCTATGCCCGCTAGTTTTATTAACACTTGTCATGAAATGTGTCCTCGAGAACGTTTCCTTGTGGGTAAAACTGCTGGAAATCTCACTCGTAGATTTTGTCGAAAGTTAGTTGACGCGTTGTGTGCCGCCTTTTTCACCCATTTAGAGGAGATTTGCAATCTCGCTGAACAGTTAGCACCACAAAAGAGTGTACCGTGGTTAGTCGAAGAGAGATTGATGAAAAAAAAGTCGGCGGAGGAGAATGGGACCATGAAGAAGAATAAGTCAGGTACGTCAGGTGGACAATCTGCCGTGAATCCAATTATAATGCCGGGCACGGAGAGTCTTCGACACAATCGAATTGACCAGACCTCCTATGATAAGACTCTCTTCACTCTCTCACAACTCTGTTCCGCTCTCACCTTCCGCAAGGACTTGCATGCATTTGAAGAAGTTTTTGATCCCCGCACTGTCCTTCAAACTGAACTTCAGTTGAGAATCTTTGAGTATCTTCGTCCACTTGTGCCTGTGATGTAAGTTACCTCTATGTTTTTCACTATTGTTTTATTTTCGATTTAATTGTTTAGGAAGAGAAGAAATGGGATAGTGATTTGCGCAGTTGGGAATAAAGAGGAAAGATGTGTGTGTTTGCGTATGATTTTGTTCTCGCAGGAGAAAAAGATTTAAAGTGACTCATCGGACTTGTAATCGTATCTAGTGCCTGACAGTTATTTACCTTTTCCGTTTGTTAGGTATATCTTTGTGAAGGAGGAATTTATCCACGGATGGTTTTATAAAAAGATTATTTCAATTAATTAACCATTTCGAGCTTTTGTCTGTAATGGCTTGACATAATGACAGTATTTTCTTGTCATTTCTGGTTCATAATTGAATTTGTCTCTTTCCTAAAAGACGAAATAATGCAATGTTCATTCAGATATTCTCTTTTTTTACTGAAAAATTAATAGTTGTTGTCGTTTCCGATTAGGTAAATTAAGGATATTGCTTATTGGAGGTCAGATGGCCTGTCGAGACTGGTTGGTTAATATAAGTCAGCGTGCCAATGACTTTCATATCTGCTAAATCAGGTAACGATTTGATATTTAAATCTACTGAGCGGTATGACCCATCGTAATGGGTTGAGGTAGTTTTTTATTGGAGGGGTTCTAGAGTACTACGTCTCTTCCTAAGGTGAGTGTTATACTTTTCTTTCTACACTCTTCGGACGTAGCGTAATTCTAAAAAAATCTTAACCAAACTTGCACTTCAGGGATCATATGTTTACTATATCCAATCGTTAGCTTCAAGCACATATCAAACATTTATTTGACAAGATTTCATCACTTATTTTAAAGTGAAAAGACTCATGAATTTTCCTTTGGGTGACAGAGATTAATATGTCCTATTTTGTTTATTTCCTTCAATCTGTACATATTTGAGAATCTTTCCTATGTAGTAATGTTGTAATTGAGTTTGTATTACTTCCAGAATGCATATCTTCACTCATTCACCGAATATGAATACTTTGAAATTCTGTCAAAAAATAATTTATGATACACTATTTTTACAAGTAATCTGTTTGGGTTTATACACTAGGCCAGACAATTATGTATAATACCTTTTTAAGCACCACTTAGCCGAGTTATTGTATGACTTCCCACTCATCCTCTGCTGGGATTCAGTGAGTCATCCTAAAATCGGCCGCCGTCTTCGTCCTTTCTGATTAGTCCGATCTCATTCGCACAATAATTAGAGGCAATGAGAACTTTTCATATGGGAAAAGGGTGGTAATAATTGGAATTAGGGTAGTTTGTGCACTTTCTCTTTCCATCATAGATATCGGAATAGTGTTTTATGACTTATATTTCTATTATGTCATAACCCATGGCGAGGGTTTACATGATTTAAACATGGCAAAACTTACTAAACTTCGCTCTACGTGAACTGTAACAATTTTAAGAATATTTTTGTCCTGTGCATGCGACGTTGACGTAGCGGTCAATGTACATGCCAGATGTCATAAGTGTAATATTCATCGGCGAATATTCAATGGATGGGTTGACCGGCCGTACTAGTTAATTTCGGCCAAGTGAGGCACTTCAAGACACCATTCTTTGCCCGCTATGAACGTTGGAAAACACCTTTCTGCAGCAAATTTGCGAATAATAATAGTAGTTGTGTCTAAACACATTGTGATCCTGTTGCTTTATGACTTTGTATCATTATCAGGTGCTTTTTGTTTGTATATCTGTGTAATATTGTGTTTCGCGTGATGGAAGTGGGGAATTGTGTATAGTACTGTCACGTCCGCGTGTGTTAAACACCCCATGTTGTGATGAGTCAGCATCAAAATGTTGATGGGGCTAATGCCTCTAAGTGTCATGCTATGCGACGAATTTCTATCTCCTTTCCTTTATAACGCCCATTTCCTAAACAAATTATTCGCATTCGGTAGATTTAATAGGGGAAGATTCTACGTTGGCTTGCGAAACATTATTTACTTCTCTAAGTCTGAACAACAGATACATGCCACATCTCTATTTACATTAAGACATTAGCCCTCCATTAGTGATTTGAATAAGTTTTGTTTTCCTCTTTGTCTTCATGCATTTTGGCTGGTGTCAGATCATCTAATTTTGTTTATCTTTCATCGTTATTCCTTTTTTCAACTTTTGCACGAGGTGCGGTAATCAAGCGTAAGGTCTTAGCGATGATATTACTTACAAAGACTGCCTGTGAATTTTTTAGTTATGATAATCTGAACTATCATCCAAATTGAATCCAACCGACTGGCATAGAACGATTAAATATGTTTAAGTGAGACTACATTGAATCCCAAGTCCATTTAAGGAAGCTTTGCCTTGCATTCATCTTATGCAAATAATAAGCATTCTAGAGCCTCTCTAACTGAAAATAATTTCTCGTTTTCTGAAATTCCTCTATTTACAAGCGGTTCATTTTGATCGTCAGAGGTGTGCGGTGAGTATCACATCCATGATGCCTGAATTCCCAATTAGCACGTTGATCGCCACGCTACGCCTCCCCTTCTTAAAGAATTGCAGCTCATTTAAGGAGCAAATTTTAAGTTTGTCCACCGCGTCTATTATTAATACACTTACCTATTTGTGTTTTTTCGCATCTAGTGCTTGTTCAAAATCAAAGTTGTATTTACCTATAAACGAACGAAAGTGTAAAAAACGGGTGTGCGGAGTTTGTTATTTCTACGTCTGTGTCCAAATCACAATTTTGTAGGTGTTTTCCGTTGATTTTGACAATGCCTGTTACAGTCATTCTAGTTCGGCATTTTGGTTTGGAAATAATATTACTATTTTCTTAACATTTTAATGTTCAGTTATAGCAAGAATGCAACTCAGGAATCATCATGTTTTTTACTAAATTCCCCCATTTGCCTTTTCTGATGCAAATATAAAACTAAGTCTAGCGAATAGTTCTTTTGACCTTTGTATTGACTGGAGTCAACATCCACTTTTTTCTCTTTTCTCAAGCTTCGTTCTCACTTAAAAGTAGTGTTAATGATCATACTTTTTTCATCAATCTCTTTCCTTACTTTCCGTCTTAGGCACAAGATTCTTTAACATCCTTTGTGCTCCAGTGGCACAGTGGTTAACTTGCCTGCATGACCCGATGTCACGGGTTTGATGCTGTTGAACTATCGGTGAGAGGAATGACCAGTCACACTGGTTATGTCAACCTAACAAGAAGACGGTTACGGAACTCAAGATCTTTATAATGTTAACTCTCTTCCCCAAGAAGATTGCTAAGAAGCGCGTTCCTTAATTAGTTTGAGAGTTATTTAAAATGTTTTTGTTGTGTTTAAGTTTTTAGCTTTGTGACAAATCACATTTTCTGATAACCGGACTAAGTTTCTTGAGTTTCTCGTCTATTTATTTGATTACAATATTAATTTAGGTTCCTGTTTTTTTTCGCACCATTAACTTGGCACGGTGACTTTACACTGTTTTGTACCACCGACATGTGTTTATCTGAATCTTGCACCTTTTTCTCAACGTGAATTTACACCGTGGGCTGCGCGTCTCGAAATCCGTTAATGTGATAAGGATTTCTTTCAAAATAACCTTTGAATGATATTTTTTGGTGGTTTGCGATCAGTCTAGCCGTTATTAAACTTGATTTTACTCACAAATCCGATACAACCTAACCGGTGGTGCATCAGTTGACGTGCCTGTCTGCAAGCAAGAGATCACGGATTCGATGTATACTAGTTAACTTTGGCAGTGGTAGAATTCGACTTTCTCATTGTACTCCTCTTCTACTCAAGATGAAATACACTTTTCTGATTGGCTTGGAAAGTATATAAATTTTACGCCATTTTTCATTCCTTCTTTTCCCCTTAGCCCAAAGGAAAATGACTATGTGTCGTTGAACCAATTTTATAATGGTCGTGGCTATATTTTATGATACCTTGATGGTAGTAGCTAATGCAGAGGCAAAGAGAACGTCTTAATCCGATCTATCTGACCCTTGTTGTGAAAGGCCACTCACAAAATAATCAGACTAGACACAGTCACATTTACGGGAGTATGGGGTGAGGGATTGGCGTGTGTGAGAAATTCAATTATCGTTAATGAATCATAGAGACTAGGCAAGGGGAGTAGGGAGAACGAAAAAAAAATATTTGAGATAACAATCCGTTGTGAAAGTGGGTATCTTAACGAAACTATTATCTTGACCTCACTTGACGTCAAATTGGCAAGTAGTTAGAAATGATACTTATATATTTGCATCCAATTTTAATTATTGCTGCTAACCGAAATCCGGGTCGACTAAATGATGAGTTCGATGATCCCATAAGAATAGGTTAAATAAAGGTTGGTTATATTAATTCAAAGTATATAATAATGATACCGCATGAGAAACAATCGGTATATGAGATGGTGGCACAGAGAGCTTACTTGTGATGAGCGATAACAGCTTTAGATTATTGATAAGTTTAATGTACTTGTTATGACATACGTTAAAGCTTTCTACTGTTAAGTAGGATGTATCAGCATTAAACCTGCTAATCATAAGCTTTGGATTTCTAAAGGCTCATCCCAGAAACACTCAACTACTATCCCTAATGTATCTCAATTTTGAAGTCTGTAAGGTTGAATGAATTCGGTAGATACAAGGGAGTTAATTTATCAACTGATGAAGTCAATAATAACTAGTAGGATAGACATTGAGAGAGGTAATCATCAGTCTGAAGAACGGGAACATTTCATCTTTGTTCCAGATGGGAAAGTGAGATTAAAGCGTCAAGAAAGTGTCAAACATTTGCTTCCATTTTGTGGTGTATATATTCTATCATTTTAACTTTTACTCAACAGTTCTGCCGGCCCAAATGACAAGACAGAAGTGGAGTTGCGTCGACTAGTGCGACCCTCAGACATGCTTCGTCGAGCTCGAGCTCTCATGGAGGTGCTCATTGACCTGGAGGATCTAGTTCGAATCGATGTGGTAGCAGTTTTCACCAGCGTCTTTGAGCAACATGCCCAGCCTAGTAGTGATGTTTCAAAGGTGAGTTTTATTGTGTACGTATATAATTTATACATCTGTGTTATAAGATTTAATTTTTATTATGTCTGGGTTGCATACTGGTCTGGTTTTCCGTGTCTGAAATCCTACTCCCTCTAATGTCTGATTTGGTAATTTGAGCCGTAGTTAATATCTCACTTTGTATACTCCCTCTCTCTCTCTGGTACTGGATAATAGGCTGTATAGCTCTCAAAATGTAATGTTTCCAGTTTAGGTGCGCGTGGAACCATGCTGTCAGTTTGTTTAAGCATTTATTTGTTTCGTTACAGTTGTTGGCTTTAGATTCTCTCTGTTTGAAAATTGATTCATTTCAATGCTTCCAAATTGGCTTAGAAGTCAATCAATAACTCCCTTTATAAGTTACTATATTTAACTTAATCATCTCTTCTCCCCCTCATCTGAGATGTGAGTCCAATGCGGATCTTAGCACTAAAATGACTGTAGTATAATGTAGATTGTTTAATTAGTCACTACGAAGGTCTGTTATTAAACATAAATAATAACACGATAAGGAAATTTTTATAAAGCTGACTAACTTCTTTAACGCAAGTAAATTCTGCTATCATAGAGAAAATTCAACAATCTTGTAAAGAAGACATTGGCTATTCAAACAACGTAAATTTTTCTCCCGAATTGTAGCTTTCTTATGATCCTTCCGAAATCAGAAATGTTCTGTAGAATACAAAATGAAGAGAACGTTTACACCCCAAGAGTTCTTATGTGAATATAACTGTTAAACCAAAATGTTACAATTCGAAACCGAAAAAAACTTCAAGTCTAAGTTGAGAATATCAATATGCAAGAAGGTTATTATTGAGCTTTGCAGACTAGAATGTGATCCATCCTTTTTGTCTAATCCGTATCCTTAACACGATTTATTAAAAAACGGACTTGGGCGCTGGTGGTGCAGTGGTTAGCGTGTCCGTGTGCGAAGTCAGAGGTCATGGGTTTAATACCGATTTGGGCACATCTGTTGAAAGGAATGGCCAACCCCACTGGTTAAGTTTGGCTGATAAAGGGGGTAGTGGAATTCGAGTTTCACCATGGAGGCTTAACGATGCCAATCCTAATCTATGACAAGCGTTGAAAAACGCTTTCCTAAATAGGATTGGTATTTATTAATAAACGAAATTACTATAGAGCTAACACGCGCGCTGGCGTTGCAAATAATGTAAAGGGTATGTTACTACTGATATGAACTAGACTGCTTCAGCCAGAGGTTCATTGATGTTACAGTTGATCAGACCTAGAAGGAAGATGTGGAGGTGCCTGTAGCACAAACAACGGAAAATTAGGCAAATAATCCGTTTATACAGATTTAGATGTGTAAGAAATAAATAACTACCCGGTTGACAAATAATTACTGTAGTAACGAAATTACTTATCCAGACACAAGCGCAGGACGTCAATAATCAGTAAATCGGTGCATGTAGAGAGAAGTGTGGGAAATTATTCGATTCCGATTTCTAATAGTAATACTGAAACAATCGAGAATTCCAATGAAGATTTCTGAAGTTTTAGGTGCCTTGCTCTTATATAGCTCGAATTTGTTGGCATACTAAGTATCTTTTTTCTGTAAATCAGTTTTTTTATGTCCTTCATTCTGAGTACCTTTTTCGTTTCAAAATTACTTGAAATAGTATTATAAAATATTTTTGATTAATCGTTATACAGCAGTGAAATTATTTTTCTTTATTTTAAATAAGGGTCGAAATTCGTTCAACACTTTCTAAATTTTCACCTAAACCAGTGTTACATATTTCAACTGAAGGTTATTTTTTGTCGCTCGGTTCAATTCTGAAGCTGATAATTCGTTGTTAATGGGGGTCATTGGCGTTTAGGACTGGTTTATATGTTTACATTTTCTAACTTCCTACTTGAGATCTGTATCGTTTAAATACTTTCATATCGCCATTCATTAGTCGCTTTTTAATTTCTTAAAAATAGGGTTATAAAGTATGGTCCTCCCGTTGATTTTATTACTAGAAAGAACATGAAAAATGAAAAAATGAAAAAAAAATGCATTGTATTTGTAGGTTTGTAAATGTTTGAATATCTCTTTTTGCCTTATTATGAAAAACAAGCACTTGTTTTTTGCTTAATTATTTATTAATCAACTTATTACTACAATTCCTCGTGCAAAATTGGTTTCTTGTTTCTTTTGTTTGATTAGCTTGAATAGAGCTATCTCTAAATCTTTCCAGCAGTCTCTTAATGTTTTATGAGCTGAAACAACAGTGCAAGTTCCCTCCATTTCTCTCCTAGCTTTTTTAACTCATTCGAAACTATCCTGTTCCCATTGCACTTCCTTATCTGAAACTCTGCGTATAAGCATGGATTTTACATTTTCAGCGCTTATATCCCTCATACAGATTTACTCATCAGGCTCTTCTAATTAATTCCTGTTTTAATTCAATGCTATGCTAATTAATAAACCGTCTACTTCATTAAGCTCATATAATTATTGATTATGCAATTTAAAATCTGCTACATCCAATTTTTTACGTATTACTTCGCGTATTCGGGTTGGTAATATAGCAGATGCGCGGATTTCTAACTTATCTTATCTTATACAGAGTATTTAAGCAAAAATCTCGCTCAATTGGCTACTAGGTGCCTTATTCACATCTTAGAAAAACGCTTTTCCGCTCTCCCTAACAAAGCGTTTAACTGGTGGACAAGATTAAACTATCAGTTTAACCTTCAGTGTGTTTTCAGTTCAGTGTCTTCGTTATTTATTTTGGAGGCTTTAACCATTCGCTCCGTCATCTATCTTTTGAGGTATGGGGGTTCTTGTTGTTAAATTTATTCTACTCATACTTATTTAGTATGGTACCATTGAAAATCCTAAAGGAGCGTGTAAGAAATTGGCAGTGATAAAAACGGGAAAATATTAAGTAAATTTAAAAAATTGTTTCAGATTGACTTCCTGAAATAGATCTCAGTCACTAATTAATTAGAGTTTATTATGAATTGTATGTGTTTAATACTTGAATGATGGTTATTCGTCTTCTTATTCTTGTTCACTTTTATGTAATCGCTTGGTTAAATGTGACGGACTTAATCGTGTAATACTGGTCATTTCTGTTAGAGTTTCTTCAAAATACTGAAAGAAATTTGTTTTATGAATTAGTCGTCAAGAGCCAGAAATGCTCAAATTTGCTCTTTCAGTAGCTCCTTTAAGATAAGATTGAGGAAATTAAGATAGTAGAACGACGCGACCTAGACAAATTGGAAATATTCCTCCCATTATTTCTAAGTTGAGAAATACCCTGAGTTGGTCGTTAAATATCTCTGTAAACTTATAATAATATTTGCTGTTTTCTTTGCTTCATTCTCACTTCATATGTTATACTAAACTTCAGCGTGTTATGCATTCCCTTTTGGTGACCAAAAAATATGATGGAAATAATTTCAAAGGTCACATTTTGCTTCTGCTCTCTCTTTTTTACAAATCTACTGCACACACACCCCGTAAGAAGGAAGCTAAATGCGGAATTAAAAATTAAACATTCTTTATCAAGCTGCGACTACTCCGATCACAGGAGGAAGGAAGAAGACCTGTAGCTCAAACAATTTATTTTTTGAAGAAAGTGAATTTGTTTATTTAGTATAGATACACATAGATACATGGTAAAAGATTTAATAATTCCTCATTTTTCTTGGGAAGGAAAGTGAAGGCTAGGTTCTCGCTAACACAATCAGAAGATATTTTAACTCAAATTAAAGGAAAATGAAAATTAATTTTGAAAGTTCAATCCAAGCGCTGTAAATTAAATGACTACCCTCTGCAGTAGAATTGCTATGTGATGATTTAATTTCCGGGAGTACTTGCTAGTCTCATAATACATGATGGAAGATGTTGTCCTTTAACGAATGGCTTAATTATTAATGTTGATACTTGTATTCGGTTTTTGATATGGTTAAACTTGCTTCTATGATTTGTTTGTTTCCCATTCAGTCGTTTTATCTATCTAAAAGATATGAAATTATTATGCCACTACTTCAACATGCTTGTTTTTGTTAGTATTTGCTATCGGCATCTTAGAACAAGTTTTAAATTTTACACCTGGACTATATAAATAAGGACAGGAGGCATTAAATGTAATTTCATATTGACCCATTAGTTTTTCTACCCTATGGAGGGCCTTTTTTGAATTTCATGGACATGATGGTCGGTGATCCATAGTCGTTCTCAGGAATAGATAATAACAATTCAAAATTAAAAAGATATTGTAAAGCTCATTTTATCGCTATCTTTATTGTGTTTGTGTTTATTTAGAATGTTCAAACACTTACCACACACTACACTGAATGGTACGCCGATGACTTTATTCAACAAGCCTACGTAGGACACTTTGTCTTTTCGCCTCTCCTGAAGAGCTTCGTCACTATGCCCTCACCGGATGCTCCTCGATTCCGTGCTGAGGAGTATGCCGATCTGGCCGAACTTCGAGCACTCTCAGAACTCATTGGTATGTTTATCTACTCTGTTATCAAATCTTTTTCATAGGATATATTGTTATTGCCCGCGGTATATCGAACACATTTTACAAGTTTTAAACATCCTGCTAAGGGGAACATTAAACAAGTCCAATGTAAGGGTGGGGAGTCATGAAATCACAACATCAAGAGTTATACTTTGATTTTGGTAGCATTGATTTGTCTATATTCTTTTTTGTGGAAGAGTTTGCTTTGTGATGTCCTAATGTTATAATATGCTTAAATGTCGCCCAGATTCGTGGGTAAGATTTTGTCCACAGCATGCAGAGCTTGTTTATCGGTTGTTATGGTAGTTTTGTGTTTGTGTTAAAGTTGGTAAACCTTGGTTTTATTAATGCAAATTAGGTCTTCTAGTCTAGTTTAAGGAAGTTCGATCAGTAATATAATAATTTCGTCTTTACACCACTGTTACTAAATAAAGCTAATCACAAAAGTTAATACTCTTAGGTCAAATCATTTATAAAACAATGGTTTTAGTTATTAATGAGTTGTCTTATCTGCCTTTCATTTGGCCTAGCATGTACGTACAGGATGACTAAGAAGTAACTCCCCAGTGTAAAAATGGTAAACGAGAACCGTACACATTACATGAGGTCTACTTGATGTTTCAATAGTGGTTCGCTCGGGACTACTGGAGCTTTGAATTTCGGATAATATCGATCTAAGCATGCAAGTCTGAGGTGATTAATCACCGTCTTGAATAACCGATTTTCGAACTTCATGGTGTACCCATAACTGAGCACATTCTTGTATATTAAATATCTAAAAAATTTTTTTCGGAGTCATTTTTGATCACACTGTAGTTTCAGTAGGGATAGTTTCTGTGTTCCAATAGTTGTGAACATGTAATAATCCCGTTGAATCATTTTTTATGTTATTATAAACTGAATTTCTCATCCAATCTTATGGAAGTTCAAATTTATTTCAGTATAATAAATCCGGCATCCCATTACACTCTGTCAAGATGTAAAGCTAACCATATTGAGTAAAGTAATTGATGGTTAGCTTATTGTTATATTAGCTGAAGAGTTATGCGGTAGGGATTGGAAAGTGAATCCTTAATTCCAAAATTTTAATTGAGAGCTTGGTCATTTCCATCATTTCATAAATTTTTTTTGTGATTTCTTATTTTAAGGCAATTAACATGTATCTATTTGATCCGGTCAATATTTATCGTAAGCGCAAGGCCTCTAGTTGACCTTCACTTTAATTGATGTGCTAGCTAAATTCTGAATTTATTTGTTAGTCGTGCTCTATCGTTTGCCATTATTATTATCATTAGAAAATAGAAATAAACATTAACTATTTGACTTATAATCCATAGCAGAAAAGTTAGCCTTTAAACACAGGGAAGCAATTGAACAGTAGGAATAGTAAAATGGCGGAATAGGGAATGAATGGGAGGGATCGAGTTGAAGTAAGAAATAGGATTAAATTATAGAAATTTCCTGCTTGTGTTGAATTCTGATTTTATTAAGTTGTCTAATTTTTTTACCTAATGAGCATGTTCGTTATGTTATGTCCTAATGTTCCATAATTCAAATTTTGGAATTTGCCTCCTAACTTCTTTAGTGAATTCATGCTCGCAATATTCAGAGCTCATTGACAGGTTGATTGATTTATTGTCGTTGATTATGCCACTTCGTTGAATATATCTCGTCTTATAGCCAAGAAAACAGTTATTTGGCATTATTAATTCATAAAAATTTCATCTGCCTTTCCTGTTTATTCAACGTAAATATTTATTCATTAAAAGCTATTCGATTATCTAGTATTTACATTTTATATGGAAATCGTTGTCTCTGAAAGAACAACCCACTTGCCATTAAGTGTTAAGTTTAAATTTTTGCTAAATGTTGAAGGAATATATTTCTGGAAATGATTATCTCATCATTGGCTTATTTTCTAATGCTGAAGTATGAATAATTGCGCCAATTGTCCATCTGAGGTTTGTTTTCTCACAATTTAAACAAAATATTCGATTTTCAATTTATTAAAAACTAGCTGGAAATAAAAGTGCTACTGAAGAAAGGTATTGTAGACCATCTGGCACTTTGGCAGTTTCATTACATATTTTTCCATTTTGACTAAATAAATATATTTTGTTAAATAATTGCACCTGTTTTTTACGAGTTATTGCGTCTTATTGCAAGTTACTCTTTCACTTTATTCTCACTCGCTTTCACTAAATGTACTATTCATTCTCCAATTCAAGTTCAGAAACAATGTTTGTCGGAATCAAGCTTAATTTTCATTATAATGACTGTCTGTCATCAAATTCGTAATGCCCCCTTATCGTCAGGAATGATTTTAATGATCTCTTTTGATTGACGAATAGCCGAATGTTTTGCTTGTGAGAAATCGTACTAGATTATGAATTTCTATATTTTGAAGATGATATATGGATATTATTAAGTCCATTTTTCCAAGATATGGGGCAGTTGTGTAATTAGAAGAGAAGCAAGTGAATTTTGGAAATTTCGATATTCTTTTGTGATGTAGTAATGATTGGTTTGTAATGTTGTATTTGTAGCTGGTTCGATTGAAGCTTCATTTGGATGGCTTTTGAGTGGAAAGGGCACTTAATTTTAGTTTTTTCTCAAGATTTCCACTTAATATGTTCATAAGCCTATATTTCACATATATATTTCATATTTCGCATATTTTACTTCATTTGGCAGCAACAGAAACCATATATATCAAAGATTTTTTGGCGTTGCCTCTCCCGTACCGGTACCTTCAGAGTAGTAAGTTGAGTATACGTTAAGATTGGCAGCAATTACAACACTTACGTAGTTACATTTACCCTGTAGTGAATTGATTCCCTATGTTTAACTTTTATTATGATTCACTTATCATTTTTATTAGTTTGTCTTTTACTATCGCTTGCATACTACACATCGCTCACCCTACTCGGTTTTTCGATTTCCGCCAGTCATCTAACATCTGCGTTCTTGGTCTACTGGTTACATGGCTGGAGCCTTTTATTTTCTCTCTCAATATAAATTTCTGCCACCACTTATCTTACAGTAGCAGAGTTCGTAAAACTTGGAAGGAAGAGTAATAGCTTTCCTCCATCTGCATTGGTCTCTCTAAATTAAATCCTCATCTGCCATTGAATACGAGAACGTAGTAATTTATCTGATATCTTATTTTCCTGTGCTAATTTTTGGTTAGCTCTAGCTTCTTAAATAACTGTTGTAGCGTAAATAATAACAAAGCTTTATTTTCTGATAATTTATTATTATCTTTTGATTTCAGTATGCGCGTCCAGTCTCACACTGGTAATTTTATCTGTATTTCTCTCGCTATGTTAAGGCCAAGCCTGTCGACTTGAACTTAGGGTTGGTGTTTGATTGTGTGCATATCAAAGCGCACACGCGTGTTTATGGGTGAATATGTGATCGCCGCGTTCACTTACATTGATCGTAGCATCACTACACGCGCAGCAAAGCAGGTTGTTTAGATCATTTGTGATGGAAGGAGTAGGGGGTTTGTACATACATAGTCAGTCTCGCGATTCGTGTGCCGTGTGCTAATGGCCGTTAGTTTATATTAACTGATGATGATTGCTTAATTAAGGGATTTGCGCTTATTTGACTTCTGCTGTTTTGACAAGGTCATCAATGTCATTCGATGATAAATGAAGTTCCATAAAGAGGATTGTGTTGCCTTTCCCCGATCTAACTGCTTATACTTCCAAACGTATATAGATATTATTGGAAATTGACCGAAACTGTAAAATTGGCAATTCAGCGATTCTTGAAGGGTTAAGTGGATAAATATGCTTTCATTCGTGTTTTATGTAAATCGATTTCCCCATTACGCTATCATACTTGTTGAAAATTGACCTTTTTGACTGTCTGTTGGACAAATAATGATCCAAGGCAACTCTTCAATAGATTTTATTCATTTTAATTTTCTCAAACTGTTTGAAGTTATCACTTTTAAACTAAAGGCCCGTAAGATTAGACAACATTTGTTGCGATTAAGGTCTTTTTGTCCTTGGTAACTTCATTGAGGCCTTTCTATTTTGAGTTCTGATTTCAAAGCAAGCGGATGAAAATGATAGTAAGTGTTGGTTTTCAAGGGCGAAGGTTTCCATTCATTATCATTTTATTAATTTGATCCAGTTCAAATTCTTCTGATTGCAAATGAGAACATACACGCGATTTGACCGTGTTTAAAAGACTGTGATGGTGCCACTCCCATCTTTAGAGTTTGAAAGCCGTTGGTACACATAAGCTAGTGAGATTTATTTCTTTTAACTGTGGGAATGATAAGATGATGTACCATTAATTGTTTGAATACAATATATGGTCCACGTTTGTTTAGTTTATTCTGAATTAAATGGAATGTAGACTCGTCCAATTATTTTTGAAAGCTATACATCCAAGTTTTTCTGGTCGTTTTTCTTGTAGGACGAATGTAAATAAATTTCATTTTACATTGGTTTCAATTATGTTAAATTTGATTTTGAGCAGGTTTCTTAATTTTTCGGTGAAAGGTATTCCCTGATGATGTAATCTACCTGATCATAAAATTCATGTGAGAAAATCAAGAACATGTGTAGTCATTCTTTATGTTTGATTCTGAGTAACTCTAAGGCAAAGAACGAAAAAAAAGTTATGCAAAACTTTCGAATCTGAGAGAAGTACATCCTTAACGCAGGATTCGATATAGACGGTAATGTGGGCTTCTCTTTCCTAAGCTCTTTTATTTCAGCATCTCTTTTATTAGAACACAAGTGAGTTTCTATTGAGCTTTGTTATGTACAAATTATGTGAAGTCATCATCCTGCTGGCCTCTTGACTATTGGAGCAAAAAGTGTATCCGATATGGTTAATCAACCATCATATTGATACCCTGGTTAGTAAGCTCTGGACTCCGCGCACATGAAGTAGGGGAAAAAAATCGTGACCTTTGGACATTGGAATATTTGCAGCAGGCTGTCGAATGAGTAAAAAGTGTTTGATTTGATTCCAAAGACCAAACTTTTTAAAACTCTTTTGGTGCTCCTAATCCATATTAAACTGTTTCATTATTCCTTGTGTATTCTCAGGACGCAAAATTGTAATTTTTTGACCTTGTTGTTGGTAATTATACCGATGGATCTCATAACCACCGGGAATATTATAGGAGACAGCAGATTAAGAAATCGGAATCCCAAATTTGATTAAAAGTAAATGTTCACGCAACTAGCTTTTTAAACTTGCGGGCTGCACCGGAGGATATTTAGTTTTTAATATTATACTTACTGTGTAGAGTTCGGTTCCACGTGTTTAGGAATACTTATGAAAAGGTTTTCTGATAAGTGGTACAGTGTACGATTCGTCTCAGGTCTGTTGAACGGAAATATTATTAAACTTTCACATCTTGGACAGAGGATTGGATGGGAAAATCCCATTCTTCCATCCCTTTATCAATTTAACTGATGCAGTCTTTCTTTTTATTCACTCAGATCTGGCAGTCGCACACGTTAACCTCTATACTCGTATCCTTGTAAACGCTTGTTTTATTAGGAGCAGTACTACCATTCTAATTTAGGTAAAATCGGATTCTGCAAAGACAACCGAAAACTTGAAAAGCCAGTACTGAAACCAGTTAACCTATAAATTGGAAATAAGTGCCTAGATTACGTGTTCTCTTCTTAGCTCCCTTAACCCCGATCTTTAAAAGCAGATGATGCTAACATTTCTACTATCTTTGCTTTAAACTCCTATCAGCGGAACTATTGTATTTTAGGTCCCGTAGGAATAAAGTATTTGGACAGTCGGATTGTCGATCAAATCGGCTCCCGGGTGGAAGAGGTTAAGAAATTGGTTATTCTCAACCGCCCCCTTCTGGAGGAGTTGCGGGGAGCTTTTGACGACCCCGTCAAAACGCGCAAACTTGCCGCTCAACTGCAGAAAGTCGACGTACTTCTCTCGTACCTGCGAGAAATTGGTGTCGGTTTGGCCTTCCTTGCCCTCTTTCGGGAAGCTCTGGGTGATGTGGTGAAGGTATGCCTGACTTCCTTGACTTGTGCTTTTAGAATAACTAAGTCCTTTAAGTTTAGTATTTACAATATCCGACTTTGGTTGAGGAAAATGTCCTGAAACCGCTCTTGTGAGACATTCGCATTTCATCACCTCTCTTTTTGACTAGATTTAATCAATGTGGCAGTTATTCACATCACTAAATTTGCGCCAACTTTGTGATCTTTGAGTTGTCAAACGCGCACACTGATCACTTCGCCCTCAACACATGGTGGTGTTTTTAATCGTTCATATTACTATTACCAGCTCACCTAAACCAAACTTTGTTGTCCCATGCTCTTCTATAGCTTATCACCGAAGAGCGTTCTATCTGATAATTTCCAGGAGGGCAGTTTATTGTTCGCTAGGATCTAACGAGTAATCTGTCCAAGGTGTCACTCTTTTGACTTCTAGTAATATTCAACATAATCAAGATTTGATTTTTTTCACCGGATGAAAAGGCGGGAGACTTACTTTACAAATACATTTGATTTTTGTTTCTAAATGTACAGATGGAATAACAAGGTGTTTCACCTCGTACTACTGAAATCTAATTATGGTTTGCGGCAGAACACCAAGAATATTTACATTCTGGCTTAGGAAGACAGAGAATATGATAAATATTTGATTCTTATCATTCCTGTTTGAGATAATTTGAGTCAGGTGCCCAGATTTCTTCGGCGTTGATGACATCGTGAGTTGTTGATGGAATTATCCAATATTAAGTTTGGATCCGAAAATTTTGACGAACTATGTTATACCTGTAGTATTTTGAAGTATATCCCGATAACTATTAGCCAGTAGTAGTATAGCAATCACATAGTATCCGAATAATGAAATGAAACATAAAACTGAGAGTGCTTTGAATTATAACGTCACACAAGAATGAATTGGTGGTAGTCAGAATGAATGTATTAAATGGCGTCTACACGCTCACAGGGGTTCGCTCATAAATTTGTTTCTTTATAGAGACAATGGTATGTACTCATTGAATAGCCAATGGGGATATGAATAAAACACGTTCGTGCATGAGGCTGAGGATAATGCATACAATACACAGCTAGAATCACCTGAGAGATTACGAATTAAATCTGCTCTGTCGACAATTGAAATTAGGCACGTAAACACAGGGTGAAAAGAAGTTGACAGGACTGAATTAGACGAAAAATCGTATGAAGGAAACAACGAATTTGAGTCGAATTCAATTTGCTACATACCTGTGTCACGATTATTGTGATCTCATCAGACTAACTTTTGCTTGGTAGGTTCGCCGTCACGTCACACATCTGTGTAAAGTAGATGGTATTTGTGGTTCCAATCCTATATATTGGATCTATGTTACCAGATGTTGTTATATTTTAAGTGTATATATACATCTCTTTGGGCGCTATCATTCATTAACGAGACGGCAGTATTCTTATCGAAAGTGGTATTCTAATATTTGCATCCTACGTATTCTTTTTTCGTTTTAATTTGGTTTTTCGGAATCGCACATACATCATTTATAAACTCCTGTTTCTTATTTTAGCTGCGTGCTCCTTTTCTCGTAGAAACAGCAAAAAGTATCCGGACTCGAATGCGACGTCAGGGAAGGGGTAAACTCTTACCTCCACCCATGTTTGATTCTGATGCAATCCTGGATAGCAGTGGTGTAGATTCAAGCGCCGAGCGAGCAGCAAGACTCTTGGAAGTTCAGTTGCTGGCAAGCAATCTCTGCGCAGCAATGGGCTTAACAACTGACGGTCTGGACGCTGGTCTCTGTGAACTCCTCCGTTTCAATCAACGCGCTTCTTCAAGCTTGAATGGTGGTGCGGGCTCAACTGCACCAACTGCTGAACCTCCGCTGAATTTGCAGTATCACATCGCTTGTCTCTTCATTGTTTTCGTTGCTAACGCCTTGCCCCAGTTGGCCAAGGTCAGTGGTTGTGCCTATCAAATCAACTTGGCGGCTAATGAGGGCAATATGCACTGCATAGCGTACGCGGTCACAACTCTTATGGTAGGTGACAGGGTAATTACTTCCTGTTCTTTTGCCTTGTGGATTTATGACCTTTTAGAAAATATATTTGCACCTATCTTTAGGGTTTTCAGTAGTGAGGTTGGTTTCCAAATAGTTGTATGAATCATATTTGCATTGTCACATATTTGGGGCTTTCTTCTATAATTTGAGGTCTCCACCGTCAAGGAGAAATTATGAATATTATTAAATATTTTCCCTTGACGAAATTGTCATTATATTCTCTGTTTTCTTTTTAATATTGAAATAGTGGTTAACTGTTAACTTGTTTAATCGAACTAATGGAAACCATGTTCGGCCCATAATTTGAAGTGTCACATGATTTTCTACAACTTTTAATTTTCTTCTCTTATTCTCCTCTACTGCTATTTTGGGAATGTTTTGGGATTGTTAGCTTGGAGTTAATACATGGGCTGAAAAGTCCTGGGTCCAACAAAGGAAACACGGTTATTTGTTCAAAATTAGCTTTATTCGTCAACGTAGTCTCCATCAAGGGCAACCCAATCATTCCAGCGCCGCTCTAACATTTCAATACCACTTTTGTAGAACGATTTATCTTTTGCCCCAAAATAGGCCTCAGTTTCAGTGATAACCTCTTCATTCGTGCGAAATTTCTTATCGGCGAGCATTTTTTTCAAGTCTGCGAACAGCCAGTAGTCGCTGGGAGCCAAATCTGGCGAATACGGTGGATGTGGGAGCAATTCGAAGTTCAATTCATGTAGTTTTGCCATTGTTTTGATCTACTTGTGACACGGTGTGTTGTCTTGATGAGACAAAATTTTTTCTTTGCCATATGTGGTCGTTTCTTTGCAATTTTGACCTTCAAACTCTCCAGTAACGCTATATAATATTCACTGCTAATGGTATTTCCTTTCTCAAGATAGTCGATGAATATTAC
>CAADRB010000030.1:1191296-1275643 GCA_900708905.1 Hymenolepis diminuta
AATCATCAACACGTTCTCGTTCTCACGGTCAACAGTGACCAAACGCGGCACCCACTTTGAACAGAGCTTTCTCATAGTCAAATGCTCATGCAATATAAAGCCAACAAGTTCTTTTCATATCTTTACGATGTCAGCTAACTCACCCAACTTCACTTTCCGATCATTCAAAACGATTTTGTGGATTTTTTAATGTTTCCTGGTGTTTCCGCCTCATTTGGATGTCCACTGCGTTCTGCATCATCGGTATCTCTACGATCACGTTTGAAGTCAGCAAACTAACGTTTTATTGCTGTTTCTGATGGAGCTTAGTCCCCATAACACTTTTCAAGCCATTGATTCGCTTGAACGGTATTTTTTCCCATCAAGAAGCAGTGTAGAATGAAAACACAAAATTGTTTTTGATGCATTGTTTTGAAAATAACAAAAGTAGCGTCACTCTTAGCACAATAGCTCACAAACTAATGAATAGAATACTATGAAATTTTAACAGCTGTCTTTTGGAGGTTAGTATTAACTGAAAGAACGGTGACTGCAATAAAACTAGCGCCATCTATGTGTTAGGCCCGGGACTTTTCAGCCCATGTGTTATGTCATTCGCAGCATTAATATGCTAACCTGAGACGCTTAAATATCATTTTTATGAAGTCGGAAGAGAAACTGAACACGTCTGTTTATTACCTGCAATGGTAGCTACTGTGTTGAGATAGGTTACTTGACGCCTTTTTATTAAATACCTACCAACGAGGAATATCTGGACATATTCTGTGCTCTGCGTTTATGACAGAGCAGAAAAAACTGTTATGCGAGTATGTTTTTCCAGTTCAGGACACCACCGTACATGAACGGCAGTTCCATATTAGGTATTTCTTTACTCAAACTGTCTGCGTTTATTGTTAATAAAATGTATTCTGGTGGAACTTATGTCTGAGAAATGCTGACTAATGAAGTAATTTTGTTATCCTAAAGTCTATTGGGTGACCAAGGTCTAAGGAATCAACTGAGTTGAAATTGTGATCAAACATGTAATTACCTCCAAAGCTATTTAGAAAAGCGTTGTCAAACCCTCATCTCGTGTAGAGAGATAAAATTGTGGAGCCTCTCTTGTGTGAAACCCAAATTCTGTCACTCCCTCATTGTTCTAATCTAATAGATGTGATTATCCATTTCCGTCGATGGGTGTGTACCAACAGTCACCGACCTCTAACTTCTCAGACAGGCATGTTGGGTTCTTTAGTTTCTCTTTCACTCCTAATGTTTCCATCCTCCCTTCACAACTGAACTGTCCTAGTATCGCTTAGAGTTTAGTGGTTTCCTCTTGATTATAAAATGTTAGACGTTTCTGGTTTCCCATGAATAGTAATAATAATTTCAAACCTTTTTTACTTTTAATATTTACTCTTGTTTAGTTCAGTCTTTTGGACACTCATACGTTAAAGTTGGGAAAGTTTTCATCCGTCCAAAGTCCTATTGTTCCCTTTTTAGATATGCATGTTCTCAGTCCTAAGCCCGGGTGATTTGGAAGAACGTTCAACAGAATTCCTTGCCCTGGCCTCTTCTAATCTCCTTCGTCTTGGGTTGGAATCGTGTTCGTCACTCGTCTCTGCTGCAGAAATTAGTGGTGCTGCTGAAAACTCTTCCTCCCGTCATAACAACAACTCCACTAACACAAACAGTGGAAATCGGGATTCGGTGTATCTCCTCTTTGATGAAATAGTTCGTCTGTCACCCGTTTTAACGGCCAACCTTCAAGAAGCATGCTTTCCCTACGCCCTTATTCGTAGTGCCTACAGTCATCTGGCAAATGCGAATTCACGTCTTCAGCATCAGCATCACCATGGAAATGTGAGATCGAATATCCCACCGATGAGTGGGCATCATGTTGATGGGTCGTCGTCCTCGCAGTATCATCCCTAGCTCGATTTGAATGAATGAGTACACTGATCATGACATCCCTCCCCTACCCGACCGTTAGACTCCTCTTTCTTCCCTCTATGATCGTGCTTGTGTGTTTGCTTGATATGTAATGGAGATGTGTGTATTCCTGATTTTTTTTCCAATAAGGTTCACATTTGCCCCCACCCCCTTTCCCTGCTATCCCTCACATCTCTCATTTATTTTGATGTATATAACCTTCCTTCCTTCGTTTGCTGGTAATAGAATGACGTGCGTGCGTATGCGAGTACTTCTGCAATATTCTTCCTCCCTCCTCTATCTCTTAATACTGAATCTTCTATACTTGCCTTCTTAACTTTATCTTGTTTAATTAGTTTTGTGTTGGCGTATAGGACTAGTCTTACACACGTTAGTGGTTTGTAAGTCCGATGCCTGTAACTATGACATTCTTAAAGAGACATCTTAGGTTACCGATTCGATAGCAGCTATGTGAATCGGAGTATTAACTGGTTGTTGGCGATGAAGTTCTCACCTTGGAATTTGAACATAATATCCTAAGTGTGTGGAATATTGAATTGGTTTGAGCAAGTAACTGGTGAAGAAGATTCAGTAATCACTTTTAAGCATTAGATAGACTAAAATCATTTGTTACACTTTTTTGGTGCACTAATACACAAATATTGGTTTCTTTATATGGAAAAAATTTCGAAATTTATTATCACAATATATTAAATTTATAATTTGATTGGAATACAAACTTGTGATCAATAGTACTCTTTTTCATTTCAACTAATGAGACTATTTCTGATAATGTCTAATTTAATAAAATCTGACAGAAGCACTATCTTAGAAAACAGAGAAAATTGACATACATTTTTAATAAAAATTCTGTTAAATAACCAGTCTTTTTAGAAAAGTGACTGGTTATTTATAAGAGCTGAGGAATGCAACCAGATCATTTAAAAATCAAATTACTAAATTATGAGCTAAGATGTCTATTAAATAATTTGGAATAAAAAGTACTTTTAAACAACAAGTATAATAATGAAAAAGTAAATTCAACTATATCTAACGGAATTCTTTTTTTATCGCTAAAAAATCTCAATTACTTTTAGTACATTGAATGTATATTACCTATTCGTACCTATTACAAGTTAACCAATGAACTCTTAGATGGGAACCGATAACATAGACTTTCGGCGGTAGATGAAATGACTAGGTACTGTAAGCAACATAAAACCATGGATAATTTATATAGTAGTGTGACTTTTTATGTGTTATCCTAGTAAAATACTTGTTTATTTTTTTCAATCGAACTTAAATGTTTGAATTAATCATGTTAACTTAATTTTACCTCGGACGTGAGATCAATTACTTCTCTTAAATTTGTTGTAGATAATATGAAATCGTCACTCTTTAAGCCGGTTTACTTCACTAAACCTATGACAATAACTAGAAGAGGCAGCGGCAATCTTCAACTTGATCCATCTATCCTTCATTTAAATTCTAATGAGTTAAATGAAAATATAAACCATAACTCGTCAGTGTCTGACATCAACGTAACAAAACCAGAGGAATGTGATTCTAAATTAAATAGGAGCACCAAGATGGAAGTTGGGCATAAAGATGTATACATTGCCCGACCATCCAAAGGACTGATTTCGTCCCACCAGGGCGGTTCTCCATCTCTAACTCGATCCTTTTCAATGAATGAATTCGATGATGTAGAGCTAGTTTTTACTCCCAAAATGAAACAGGTTTATAAACCTCTTAGCGCTCTGACTGGCTGCAATCCCAAAATTAATAAAGATAATGGGTCTCTCGAAAGAAAGCAAAGTTCACCCATGAAAGGCGGTTACCTCCATGAGCAATCATTTTTGACTATCAATTCATTCGTTGTAGAGTGTTCCACTACGACTACCTCACACCGTGAAAGTCTGGATTCTGCACGGATTACGAATGTCAGAGTTAAGCATGATTCAAATGACAGCACCTCAGACTCTAAAACTGAACCTGGAGCTAATCTCATAGCAACGACCGATAAGATACCTCCTCTCACATGTGTTAGGGAGTATACCGAGACCAAATCATTTATTGCTCCTGTTACTCTTTCTCAAAATATTTTTCATAGTTATTTATTAAAAGATAAGGTAGTGTACCTCGAGTTTTCTGGAGCAGACCAGTGGGTCCTTTCTAACAACTCTGATCCAAAAGTGAAACAAATATTGTCTTCGGGGCTCTGTTTCTGCACGACGGCATCTGAAATATTGCCAATTCAGCAGGTTGAAACTGATCAGTTATCTAAATTCCATGGATCTTATCAAATGGCCAAAATATCCTATTTAGAAATGTTCAAAAGCGATCTCATTTTCAAAACTGTAAGCACTCTAACAGTGGACTTGTGTCAACAGAGCCAAATCTATGTATTTGAACTTTTTCAACCAAAATTACTTAAGACGAATATTGAAACGATTGAAAATGAAATAAGGGTAGACCCTTATAATCATCACGAGGCTCATTGGGTAGAAGTAAAGGGATATTTATGCAAGTTAGGTGACAATAATATTGTTTCTGTCAGGGAATATGAAACAAACCGTTACCGCTCCGACGCCTGGTTTGACGTCAGTCAGCGTCATACTACGCAAAATACCAAGAGAAATAATCCGTCTTCTATCCTGTATCCTCCAGAAAGGTCTTTAAGTTCTTCTACTACCCTTTTAGAAGAATCATGTGACATTCCGGAATTGGACCGGGTCACTCCAGACATAAGTGCATCAAATTCTGCAGTTCCATCTTCAAATTCTCTCACTCAAGACGCTGTTAACCAAAGGGTGACACTAGATTTGTGTAAATTGAAATGTCATTTACTCACTGTTTCTCCTCGGCAAAGTTCACGGTCTTCAAGTCCAGTTGAAGGCCTAAACCATGAATCGGGTGAGGGTTCAAGATCTTCAAGTTCTACCGATATTAAGGGGGATCAGGATCTCCTTAAGCCAGAATGTGCCTTTAATACTAATCTTTCACCTTCTTCAAAACTACCTGTAAGAGACTTAAAAGTCATACCTAGAATCTCAGTACAAGATGAGTCGCAAAATGATAAATCTAATCCATTACTTATCGGCAAAGTAATTAACTTGCATAATCCTGACGAAACGCTTGGAGGTTCAAAGCTATCCATCGTTAATTCCAAGGACCCTCGAACTATTGACAGTAATAACACCGATGATTCATGTATTCTAATACCTGAAGGTTATCCAGGAGGATTGAAAGCTACTTCGAAAACGAACGATATATATTTGAACTGTAAGGCCGTCCACAGTCTTCAAATAAATAAGGTTAAGCGTGGTGCTACTTATTATAATAATCGATGAAACCATTTTAGAGATCTCTATTCTTCACTTTAGCCACTGGAGCGTACCTTTGAAATGGAAGATTGGGAAATTTCTGAAAAGTCTGTTCGTTCACCTGTGCACATTAGGAAAGTAATTGGTCAAAGACCCGAAAGAGATCTGAATACACCAGTGATCAAAATCAATGGCACATTTACTCATAGGTACCAGTCAGAACTATCTCATATATTTCTCTTTAGAAATGGTATCATTTGTCATGTATTATGCAATCAAGACAATTTGGTAAACTAACTTCTAAGTGGACTATCTCACCTCTTAATTCGTTATAGCAAACTGGAGAGTTGAAAATTCCTATTGCAATTTCTCCGTGCGCATCTCCGAAGAATATTACAACTAATGCAACTCGGTATGTTGGTCAAATAAATTGTAAGATAACTAATAATTATTTGAATTCTTTAATTACAGCTCATTTATTCAGGGGTTGGAATAAACTTTATCATTCATTTGTTTCTCTAGATCTAAAAAGGTATAGCATGAAAAGGGAATTTTAATAAACGTCGAAGACATTGCTATTTATTATGCTGTATTATCCTTCAATTCAAATAAGTTGAGATGAATCACAATACCAATTAGTTGTCTTGCTTTATAGTTACTTGTTTTTGCAAACATCATAATACTAACATGAATTCAGTAGAAGATTTGGGGTGACTATCAATTAAGGAAGTACTTCAAATCTTACCGGATAATTTTTAGGCATCCTATTTTCAACATGTTTTGATCATTTAATTCGTTTGTTAAAATGTGCTCCACTCTAATCTATTCTTCTTTTTTATAACTCTCGTTTGTTGAAACAATTTTTTGTATTGGGAAATTTCTGGTTGTGCTTGCTATATCTATCTCTAATTTGCACCACTAAAATCAAATGGTTTACGTATTTCATTTATTTATCTACCATATAAGCCAATAATGAGTTCTAATTTCCTTATTTTTGTGTCTACAGATGTTATATTATTCTTGATGTTGTTTCGTTCTTAGTCGAATATTCGCATGCTCATTCTTGCTTTCTGTTTCATTATCATTCTAAATGCCCTAAATTCTCTTTCTTATTCATATTAGGTATCGCGGTATAGAAATCTCGTATAAAAATCTACTCATACAGCCATCGGGGTTAGTTATTGGAATTGCTAGACCAGTGACACAAATTGAGCTTAGCCGTCGCAGGCCTTAGGATGTAGCAAATAATGTCAAAATCTGTCATATTTTCATGAGAGCCGATCCTTTTATCTTCTAACCCCCATTCCCAGTGACCATCTCGGTTCTAGCAACTCATCCAGACCACGGGAAAAAAGACAAATTATTTGTAAACCAATGGCAAAGTTCTTTTACCTATTAAAAAATTACAGCCACTCATGTACACCATGGGTTGTGATTGATCAACTGTATTATTAGTCAATAACTGCAACAAGCGCAAGATCCAGGTGCGAGCGCGGAAATCTTTGTTTGATGATTCGGTACACTGAAAACACTCTGAAAGTATTCGATTAAGCTTTCTACTAAAATTAAGACACGTTCAATTACAATGAATCCATAATCTAACATTTATTTATGATCTGACTGAAGCATCTTTGTAGAAACCATATATTGTCAATTTTTGTATAAGTCCCATGTCATTCTAAATTTCTTGCTTTATCTCAGCTGCGTAGATTAAATATAATTTACTTAACAACAACGAAAACATTGAACATCTCTTCCACGTTTAGTTTCTGTCCCAGAAGCATCAGCACTAAATATCCAGATTAGACAAAATCCAAGCATGAAACTTTTCTCACTTGGTCAAAAATCGTTCAACTGCTAATTCAATATCACACGGTATTGAAAAAGTTATTTACCTAAGATTAACCGGGATTTATTCTGCTAATTTCTGATCCTTCTAAATCATTTTTTTCAAGCATTTCCGTTGATGATTTTTTAAATTTACACTTCAGAACCTCTGCATCAGAAGCCGAAGCGAAAACTGATAATGAGTATAATATGGTAGCAGACAAGGACAAGGAAGAAATCAAAAAGCAAGAAGTAGCCGACAAAGATGACCAAGAAGTCAGCGTGAACGATCAAAAGAAAGGGATCCCAATTAGTAAAATCGGTTCTATTTGCACTGACAAAAACGAGATCAAACAGAATTTTGGTAGATGCAAGTGCGCTAGTGGAATAACATGGAAGTGTCACATTACCTCACCAGTTCGCAGATCTTCTTGCAGGCAATACTGCTACCTTATAATTTATAAATTCATTTTTTTTGTTAAGTGCATTTTAAAATGCTTTTTAGTATTTGCAGCACCCAAGAAGAAGTACCACTAATGGAAATTTCACAAAATAAACAGAATGATTGCATGACATTGAATACAAGATCTATTAAGGAAAAAGAACTACAAAAATTAATGGAGAAATGCAGGGAATTACAACGAGAGGTATTCTGTTTATTTGATCATTTTAAATTAATATTATAGTAAACCTAATGTTTAAGAGACTTTATGACTACTAGCATGTAAACTCTTTCTTCCGATGGTCATTCTTATAATATTTGTTAGAAAATTTTTATAAAACAAATAACATTCACTTATCATCACTCTTCAGTCTGTCGAGAAGGCATATCCTTTGTTTAATCGCTAAAGCCCAAGCAAATAATGCCATAATTTTGAACTAAAAGATCGACGATTAAACGCCTTAATAATTAATAACCTGAATGATGTATGGGCATATTTGGGGTCTGTTTGGGCCCTATGTGCAAGAAGATTGATTTAAATATGAGTAACTGGTAGACACATGCAAAAATATAAAAAGAGGCGGACTCAAGTTTCAATAACCTAATTTTCTGCAAAGTTAACCTCGGCTTATAAATATTGAAATTTGATTGTCCTTTAATGAAGTGTGATTACAGTTACGAAAGTTTTCACTCAGAATGCTATCCATGCTCACTTTAACCTAGACTTGCAAGGCGATATAAGATTTCTTCAGAATATTATCAATTAATATTTAATGTTCTTGTCTAGTCGTCTGTATTTAATAGGTAAATTATTTAAATCTATTAAAACATTTTATTGGCTTTGCTAATTCTGATATATTAAATCGATATAAAGAGTCTAATAAGGTAGATGTGGCCAGACTTGCTAGTTTCATCTATGTGAATTTCATCAGTAGAGGCAGAAGAAGTCTTCGGCAACCATTTGCGCATTTTAATCCTTTTGTTATCAGAAATGTAGACGTAATTACTATGCTGCTTTACCGACCATCCCAATGCGAATCATTTTTAGCACTTATTTAGAGAACAGTGAAGTCGTGCAGGTATTATCCATTGAGTTCATTTATAATCAGTTTCATTAACTTCATATTAAATATACGATTTAATGCAGCATTTATCGAAAGGAGGGAAAGGTGAAAGTTTGAATATTTGGTTTGAAAAAAAAATAAAGACTTGTAGCTCTTTGTCCTTAAGATTGTCATGCTTTGAAATGTCTGAGAAGCTAAGTTAGCGATTGGAAAAATATTGAACCTGAATACCGGTTTTCCATTCATTTGTGTTTTCTTTATCACATATTTCCAAAACAGATAAAATTCGTTTAAAATTGGGAGAGGGTTGATATTTCAGATTATAAATGTTTACAGATGGAATGATAACGGCAATCCTGTTCGAAGAACCTCTCCAGAAAGATGCTCATCAGTTATTCAAAGGCTAGAATTAATTGATGGCGTTAAATTGTGAACCCTTACAATATACTGGGCAGATTAAATGCAACTAATATACATTCTACAAGTTTCAGGATGATGATTTGTATTTAGTACTACGGGTTATTTTCTCTAGAAGCAATAGCAAATCGTTTTATTCAACGTTTATTTATTATTTGTTTTATATTTACTTTTAAATTAATTATCATTAATAAAATTTTATTCAATAATAAGCTTGGAAGGCTACCTTTATCGAAGGCTGAAGAGAAAAATAATTCATTATCCTCTCCCCCAATAAGTTCATCTAATTCCAGCGGAAAGGGTCCCCGAAATAGCAAGAAACAAAGTCCTTTAACAAATTCAGGAAGGAAAAGTGTTAAAAAGCTGAAGAAATGGAAATCTAGAGGGAGTCGAAAGCATCGTCAAAGTAGATGTAAGGATGGTCGTTCTACTTCTTCGTCTTCAGATTATCTTCACCAAGGTCATAGATATAAACATAGGTAACGTCTTTCTTAAATGAACATGTTTTCTGTCAAAGTTTGCATTACCTTTTATAAAAATTGCTTTGTTATTTATTTTTTGACTTGGACTTGAAATATGAAGGACTATCTGTAAATTTGAGTAATTGCCGGCTAACTTAACGATTATTATTCCTTAATAATGCTCCAAACCTGCTAAAAATTTACTAGTGGGCAATAAAAGTGGTTGAGCGTACGACACTTCAAAGTAACTCCAATCCAAATTCGGGGGTTTTGAGTTGGACTTCCACATAATCTAAACATTAAAAGAAAATAGCATTATGACGCAGTTGAGAACCTGAATAACTGACATTAATGTCATAAATTATACGAATACGTTAGAAACATTTCGGTAAAGCAGTTTACATTCTGTGTACTGGGATAAAATGATCTTTAAGGTAAAACTTAACTCTAATATGCTGTTAGATTTTAATCTCATTTGGGTTTTAGCAGCCAGAGACCCACCAACTTGTAGGAGCTAGACTACGACTAATATCTAACAACAGATCATCACTTTTCTCAAATGTGAATCGTAGTTGAGAGTGAACTAAAGCATATTGCGAAAAAGCGGTGGAAATTCGAGAGAGAAAGAGTGTGCACGAAGAATGGGAAGAAAGCATGAGAACAGAGCGTTTGCACCAAACGTACTTAAACTGGCGTATAATAATGCAGACAAATCAGTTGAATTATCGCAGGGCAGACATTTGGGAAACTGCTAATCGATACGCTGTAGGGGAGAGAGGTGAATTACGGTAATTGGGCTCGGTCTAGGCAAACATTCAAACAAAACATGTTGTATAAAGTCGTTTAAATTAGTATGTTGTTCGAGAACGATTGTAAAAGGCGGTTGGGGTTAATTCTCCAAGGTTTTTATTGAATTTCATTTAGACGCAGGCTACCTCCGCATGGTTACCCAGCATCCTCACCATCCTCGTATGTTCCTTATCTCTTCCCCTCATATCCCTATTATCCACCTCCATATCTGCCACCATTACTACCACAACAAAATTGCATGGTATCATCTCCACCACGTCAACCTATAATGATGATCGACCCCTGCGCCTGCCCAGAGCATCACTCTTCAAGGCATCGCCATCGGCACAAACCTCGCAGATCTAGTAGACATCATTACTGTCGATATCGAAAGGCCTCAAGTTCCAAGCACCAACTTAAAAAAGAGGTGAATATGGATAAAGAAACTGATGCAAGTGTAACTCAGAATAGAATCTTCAATGAAAGCAATGGTAAGTTGTTTGAAAGAAAAGCGGTTGAAGAAGTAGAATATAATGAAGTGAGACAGATAACAGATCCAATAAAATATTGTTCTCATTGAACTTTTCGAGACTGGGTATTAAAGATATCATACTTTTTAAACTATTTGATCTTTAGGATTGTAATAAAACACTAGTTAAATTAAAATCAACAATCACAACTTAAAATTTTGTGAATAACAGTTACTACGTATGTTCCAAGGATGCCGTGTTTTTATTTTTCTCCTTTAATAATATCAGCTCAGTTCTCCTGCGCCCTACCTTCTGCTATTTTTTTGATCTAGTCAGAACTCAATAAAAGCTTAAATATACCAAAAATGTCGAATCGGTTTTTCAGCAGTACTGGATTAAATGTTATCGAGTGGTCGTATACAGCACCAGTCTCTATTAAGATATTTAAAATTCATAAAACGAATGAAGAAGACTGATGTAAAAATAGCTTCACAGTATTTAGCTTATAATTATAGTGGGAGGAAGCTCCACGCTAGTGATTCATAAAAGTGCAAATTATGACTAATAAAATTACTTATTTGTAAGATTTAACTTGGTATTTAAATTTTAATATCTGAAACAATAGAGATAACTGATTTTTACATTAGTTTTAAAATGTAATCTTATTAGTATATTGCTTCAAGATAAATTTTCTTGGAAATATGATTAAAATTTATTTAGAAAAAAAAACAGTCTAGTAAATGCATTATTATTGCCCAGAACAAAGCAAATAAAATGTTCTAATTTTAATCATGGGAAAGGATCTAAATAGAGAAGAAATACAATATTTCATTAAGAAATGAGAAAGGGGGGTTAATTCGAAGCAATGAAGTCATGACATTCAAGAATCTTACAAAATTGAATTTGAATTTCAAATGCACTAGGCTGCCCACTTCTACTAAAAAGATACACTTTGTCTTTTCATAATGTAATACAGCTCAAATCCTTGGGTCTCAGTGTAATAATTAATGTTCAAGTAGGTTAATAAAATGACTAGTCATGCCATGCCTTTGGATCATGACATTACACTATTTTTTCCTGGTTTCAATTGCTTTATGTATTAACATAGATGGGTCATCGAGAGCCGAATTTTATCCAACTTTAAATACTTTCCCAAATGCCCGGTCACAATTGCCACTATCAAATCCAGTCTCACAACCTTCACCTTTGCCCTCACATCCATTAAACGAGAGCCCAAGGGGAACCTACCAATTACCCGAAGCGAATCAGCCACATTTTAATCCCTTCAAAGGCCACAGTCTTCAAAATGAACCATCAAATTACATGGAAACTCGCCCTTCTCGCATTTCATCACCGATAAGACGTGATTCACCCTCAAACTCCAATCTTTGTAGCAGCATTATGGTACCAAATCGAGATAATCAGCCACAATCAACCTGGTCTCCTCAGATGCAAAGATCATCGGAATCAATGGTTTGTTTCTGTTTTATTGAATAGACTAACTTTTTTCTATTATCATCTGGTAAACACTATCTAGAAGTCTTGAAATTACATTTTTTTGACTGAGTAATCCAGTCAATAACTCCTTTCTTCAAGTTAATTTAGAATTTAAATTTAGAACCACTAAGAGATAGAAGGCAAAAATTGACTACCATTATTTCATTTATAATTTTCGTTTCAGCTCTTTCGGTAAATATGAAAAATCAGCCAGAAAAATGTTTTCCTATTGACATTTTACTTTGAGAAAACAAGTTGTTTAGGGTCGTGGAAGAAGATGACCGAAGACTAATTAAAAAAACTGACATTTTTGATGTCTGAGCAGATTTCATAAAAATTCAATGAATGGGATTCGTTACTAGGGTTGTAGATTTTTCGTTCGCCATTCAGTAAAGCTCGTATCTAAAACTAAAGTTTCCTCACTATTATATTACTGACTAATCGAGTTAATAAATAACCTATATCAAAGTAATATAAAAATAAGATATTTTCTTGTTAAAGAGATGACAATGTGAAGGTTTCATTGAGTTGCTAGTTTTCTCGCTTCTTTCCATTGGGTCTAGGCTACTGAAACCTTGGGGGCAGCTAAGATCTTATTAGTGAATATACATTGTAATATAATTGTTGACATAACTTTATTGATTAAATGGCTGGTAAGTAGGCTCGGTCAAACAAATACTCAGAAAACTATGTGATCCTGGAAAGAATCTCTTTTTTACTCCTGTACAAATCGAATGTATATCGTTCATCCCACTGCATTTCATTATCAGGCGGTGTATATGATCGCCTAGCATTTCGTCGTTTACTTAATTGGTTCATAGTAGTATTAACCAGTTAAATATTTCTATTACAGTGATTATTAGTACCACGCAAATTATCCACCAACGAAGAAACATGGTGAAATCTACTGTAAAAATACAGTCTTGCACAATGTTACCAAATCTCCATCACACCTCTAAATAAATCATTTTCCTCCAGTGGCATTTTATGACCTGTTTTATTTTCGCCCTAAATGTAACCTAAGGCAATATAGTATTTGATGTATGTGCGATTAAGTGGCCATAATCATTTCCCCTTTAAGTATATTACTTTACCTTATGAGTACTTAACCCCAATCACATTTCCGTCCTATCGTCTCATATTCAACATTGTTCTTCATTATCAATAGATTTCTTTAGAAAGTAATATTTTGTGGACGATGTCATAAGATATTGCATACTTAAGGCATTTGTTTTCGTAAACTTAATATCTAACCACTTGAATATTTCTTGAATCTCTCTTCTTATACTTTCTTCTCTATGATCCCGCAAACATCTATTGGATAGGAATAATTTTTACCCGTGTTCCCACATGTACATTTTGACCAATTCCAATTTCTAATACATCAAGAAAACATATTACTTATTAAAGTATTGTACAATACTACTAAGTAAACTACAAATACCTGCCTGGACTGCCATTTTTTAAATTACAAATAAAACTTACCAACACCAGTTCATGTTCATGATTTTGTTAGATGTAAATGTGAAACATCACATCATAGTGAATAGTTTTCGTATTATAAAATAGCTTTTGTTCCCAGTTTCCATTAACCTATTTACGAGTGATTACAGTGGATAAACAATTGATTATTTTAGTTATCTATTTTGTTAAGTTTAACTAATCATTTATGCAATTAAAGGCTACTAATGCTACTTTAGGAACTGCGCCAAATTAAGCTAGATATCCACTCATGTAACACTAAATTTTTCCCTAGATTAAAATTTTCTCTTAGTCAGCACTAATTATCTCTGAAGCGCAAATAACTTGATCCTAAGACCGTTGCTAAACTATAGAGGTATTTTAAGGGCTTAACCCCTGCCATGACCTCAATTTTTCCTTGAAGAACCATCGTGTGTCCTCAATTGGTCTATTTTAACTATCGTGATTAAACTACTTAAGTGGCTCTGGAGTGAGCATTTCCGATCAGGGGTGGCCTTAACCATTCCTTTTATTTCTGCTACCTCTTCTCAATAAATTATATATAACTTCTATGTAAACAAGCACCTAAGAGCCAAGGCATCCACTTAGCCCACAATCTTCCTACCTCCCTCTCGCCTCTGGGCTTCCACAATAAAGGTCTTCAACCAACTGCTTCTCTCTCCTCTCCATTTTGTTGTATGATGAAGATCGTGAGAAGAGAGAAGGTAAAGCCTGAAGGAGAGCTAGGGAAAATAAAATACCTTAGCAGTTAGTAAACCTTCTGCAGAAGAACGGATCTTCTTAAAGTTAACGAGAAGAGCCTTTTCTGAGTGAGAAGACCAAGGGTAAAGTAGGACCGCGTGCATATTGAACAAATGGTAATGGATGAGAAGGAAAGAGCGGGAAGAGGAATTGAGAGGAAAATGAAGTGCTCATTACAATTGGAATTGTGAGGAACAGGCAAAAATAGATACGGTAAGGCACTTGACTTATTTCGCGTTCTTTTTTCATTGATAAAAAATTGACACTTAGTGCAAAAGCTCGAGTCAATAAGCACGAAATACATAGAAAGGCTGAGCAGTCCTATGAATCAGAGTGTGCAGGTACGCTTCCCATCTCCATATCTAATTGTTTATGGTCTCATTAAAATGTCCTATTATTGAAAGTATCTCCCCATAAAATCCCCAAAAAATTAGATTTTTACCAATGTTTGGAAATCACTTGTTCGAGTGAAAAGACGATGATAGATCGTTACAAAAATATATGCGCAGATCAGTGCAAATCAAGTGATGTCACACTAAATTCAAGGACACGTGTTTCACAACGGTGTTCTAAAAGATTTAAGAAGCTGCAGATGAATGCTCATGTGCCAACCGAATTAAAATAATATCCAATATTGCTTTCTTACCTTTTATGCTCTTTTTGAAAAAATCTTCTCAATCACCCAAAGGTTCTTCATTCTTACAAGAGGGCAATTGAAATTGGAGCGTCAAGGCGATAGTGTTCCGTGGTTCTGATCATTTCCTTTTAATTTAATAATATTCGCATGTGTTTGCAACCGCTCAAATGCACAAGGTCGATTGTAAAGAAAAAACCGAAAATATATTTAAATATGATTTATTGGAGAGCATCAAAGTTTACCTGAAAGTTTATTCATAGCATGATTAGTATACTCTATTGCAATGGATGTTATTAGAAAGTCCAAGAAAATTAATATTTATTTTATAATTTATACAAGTCAAATGACAAATTTTCTATGCGTAATCGAAAATATGAAGTGAACAATGAACGAACGAAAATTCCAACTTCCTAGGCTCCTTCCCAACTCTGTCACATCTAAGAATTTGGTAAATTAATATTAGCGCACAAACTCTATGATTAGGCGAACTTTTATTCATGATTACAGATTCCCAACACATTTACCACACTGCCACAGTGTTGCCGAATGTCTCAAAATAACCAACCCAGAGAGCCATTACGTAAAATCATGTGTCGAAAAGTGGACCAGGTCCCAATGCCCTTTCTTCCAGTCCGAAATGATAAAATCGACGGGCCTCAGATGATCTGCAGCGGTGACAAATTCGGCCTCTTTCGACTACCAACAACCAGTGAGGAATACGCGACTTGTGAGAGACGCTTCGATTGGTTGCAATCAGAGAAGAATATTCTAGAAAGATCTCTGAGTCGGTTGGAGATGGAACGTGACATTGGTAGTCCCCAGAGATTGAAATCCCGCCAAAAAGAGGTATGTATTTCCCTATAGTAATGAACATCTTTACGGGATTTAATACTGAAATGCTTTTATGTACACCGATATTTAGACTTGTATTACAAATTCGCTGAATCAGGTAGAACGTGAAATGTCAGCCCTACGCTTGGTTATGAAAAAGTATGCCAACGAGAAGAGGAAATTTCGGAGATTAAAAAATTAACCAACCAACTTTCACCCTTATGTTTAAATATCTACTTCAGAAATACAAATATGAGTGGACAAAAAAACAGTAAACATTTGCTTAGTGCAATCTTTAGCAAAGAATGCGAGAGAAAATAAATAAAACCAGGGAGAGAAGTCGGAAATGAATGCAAGATGATTCGAAAAACAAATCAGAATTTAAAAGTCGGAGTTTTGAACATGTGGGTTAGTGGGTGTTGAGTGAATTTTAGCCATATGTAAGTAGGTCCCGCATAGTTCCACGTTGACGATCTGCATAACTCCTTGCTTCAGCAGACATTAAACGTCTAGGTGGTGGTGCTAACGGTTGAGCTAACTCTCCTCCCAAGGCTATCTTCACCTGATCACTTGGGGGATTGAACTGACGTCTTGGTGGGGTTTCTCTGAGATCAGTATGTGTTAAAAGGGTGCGCACAGCGGTCCCTCGTGCTTTTGCCTGATTAGACATGGCTTCCTCGGAATTCACCGACTTTTTCTACACATCAAGGCAAAAGTTAATCACAATTCACTGTGGGAATGTCGATGCCTTTCAAAGACAAGTACGTTAGAACCAACCTGAACTTTTGGAGGATAATTGTACGTAGTTGAATTGGCTCCATTACCGATCAAATCAGCCATTTGACCATTTCGGTTCTTGTGATAAGTTGATTTGGCTTCTTCTGAAACGTGCAACATGTGCCTACAGGGTGTGGGTGGGGCATCTTTGTCCATTTGTGCAATACAACGCGCCATTTGTGTCTTGAGTACTTCTCTAGGGTGCGTCTGACTAAAAGCCGCAATTCCTAAATAAGAAAGATAAGATCATCTAGTTTTCGAAAAATAAATTTTTAGTTTCTTTACTTTATCTACCATTAAAAAATTGATTCATTTAAGACTCGAAATATATCATTTTGATAAAAAAGGTGATTTATCTCACTTAAATCGATAATCGATATTATTAGCTTCAGTCATGCTCTTACAACAACTTCACTAAATGTGAAACTTCTGACGTAGTTTTTAGCCCCCAGTTTGTAATCGATCGATTTGTAGCGCTTGCGGTTAAACAAACTTAACGGCATGTACGTTATACGAATTAAACGTCTTTATACCCACCTGTTTCTTCAGGAAAAATTGAATTGTTATGTCCGTTGGTTGAAGTATTGACGTTACTATCCCAAATAGAGAAGTCTGCACTCCTGGCTTTTGCAACTCGACCCTCAGGTCTCGATTTTTCCGACAAAATTAAACTCTTCATACATTCGGCCACGGAACTGCTCTCTATATTATGGCGACAGTAATCTTGGGATTCTTTTGTTGGACATCGATGATGTGGTACTACTGAGTCCACTGCCGACGCTGTTGTTAGCAGATCCTTGTGTCCCTAGAAAGAAATTTTCATTTTGTTCCATTTCATTTTTGCATAAGTCGTTTAAATTTGTGAAATTTGTTGCACTAATATACACTGTCGAAGTAAAATTAGAATCATCTATGAAGAGAATTGCTATCGACCATCATCAAATACAAATCATAAAATTCTGAAATCCTATCTATCCCAATTTAGAAATGCACGGTAACTGAGTAGTCCATCATTTGTTTTTCAAATATTACTTAAAAAAAAACACTTATCGAAATAATACCATTAGAAACTCAGAATTTACTGATGCCATTCGATTGGACCGTATTTAATATTTTCTTCCTATTTTTAGGCCTTTCTTATTAATTTGTCTAAAAACGTGCAAATAGTGCAAATTTGTCGACGTATTTCTGTTTGAAAAGAGCGAAATCTATTGCTTTGTTCAAGTCTGAAACCGTGCCTTAAAATTGCTTTTTTTTTAATTTGAATCGATGTCGCTTCATATTGGTAGATTATCTAAACCAGAAAATTTAAGCAAATCATATTTAAAGATTTTATGGTAAGTAATTTAGAAACGGTGTGACAGCATTTGAAATTTTTTTTGAGGATATCTAAATGAACTTTGAAACTCACTTTAATGGTTCTAATAAGAGGAAACATCTCGCCTTTTCGTTTAAAACAACCTCTGTTGTAAAACAGGATAGAGTAAAGGCAAGAATGGGATGAAAAATATTGTTTTAGGGAAAACTCGAAGAAAGGTGGGAAATTGAAATTTAATGTTCCTTAATTTATGTTTACAGGTAATATTTAGACAGAGTCTGAAGACATCAACATCAGGCCAGGATCGGATAAAAACAAATAAACTGAGGTTATTTAAATAATAGCTCAAATAATCGAAGGTCTTAACAAAAGTCATTAAAAGATTGGATTAGCAGTTGGAAATCTCAGCACGTTTCCATCGAGTAAGAGATCCCAAATCCCTGCAGTTTCATAAGCAAACAACTATAAAGAAGGTTCTTGTTGCCTTGCCTCACTGAAAGATAAATTTAAATGCTTTTTTCGTTAATATTTGTCTAATATTATCTTTTTGCAGACTTAATCGAGCATATTTTTTTATTTTGACACATTGTTAGATGGGAGGATCAAATCAGTTCTACTTCAGCTCATAATTGTGAAATTTGGCATTCAAACTCCTCCAGAAAAATACAGATCACTTTCCCGACTGTAAACATCAAATAGTAGACTGTTTAAGTCAAACAAACATTACGTTTGGTTTAAATATTTATATGCCAGGGGTATACAAGAAGGGAATTTCCCCCAAAATAGATTCTTGCAATTTAGCATAAATTTCCCATTATTTGAAAACCATTTCTAGGCAGACATAATGACTATCCCTTTTTAAAAATCTCTGGGGGTTCAAATGTTCAAAAACATTCCAACACATCTAAACACTCAATAATTCTGAATTCGGTGGTTCGAATTCAAAAATGACATTAGATCATTGCAGAAGTACTTGCTCACATAATTTAAAACACCATCAGGGATTATTGTACAACTGAGACGAATACTTAGGTATAATTTCCATTTCATTTCATTTATAATTTTCTAGTGTTACTCTACACAGAAAATTGATAAATAAATTATTTGATTTCAAAATGGTAGGTCACTTCTCACCATGCTACGACAAAACTCTTCGAAACAATTTTTTAGATCGATTATGAATAGTGAGAATCTGGCGAAGACAAGAACGGAAATTTACAATCATTCTTTTCCTCAAGTATAATACTGATGTATTTATTTACTCCTTAGAAGTTCAGGCTTGTGTTTATATAGAGTACCTTAAAATGTATAAAAATATAGACCTTTGTGAGACATAATTGTGAGTTTAATGAGTAAGAGATTTCAGAATACGAAAGCCTGTAATATTGATGAGTTAAATCGAGGACAATCAAACCCACATAGGAAGATTTAGCAGAACTAACTTCAAATTGATGACTTTGAAAAAATTGTATTATGAGCTGTTGAGGTTAAAAAAATATCAAATAAGAAATTATGAAATCATTTTTTCTATATCTGAATGAATGCTTGTACAATAAATATAACGACTCTGTTTATCCACTCTTCACTGAAAAAAATATTGCGTACGCTTTTACTACACACAGATAGCAATAAGTGCTATTTATAATTGTATACACGGTTATTTTAAAACATTTTGATTTTAAATGTTGACAAAAAAACAAACTCACTCGATTTCTTATGGCATATTCCATCCCATCGCCTTTAACTCGGCGAAAACTGCGTCGAACATTCCCACCTGATTGGTTAGTAGAGTCATGTGAAAACCAATCACAATTCGAAGTTCTTGCTTGTGCAGTTGCTGGACGTGAAGGTCTCAATCTTATATCCGCTGACTTTCCATCGTGGGTGAACCAATCACATTTGTGGGTTTGTGCCTCCATTATCTCCTACAAAAGGGAATGATGTGTTGTTAATAATGATAGGATATACTCATTAAAAAATCTAACTAAATGAGCAAAATTTGGAAATCGGAGTGAAATAGAAATATTAATGCGGGTTAGAATGTTGGCAAGAGCACGGTAATCATGTGCTGAATAAAAGTACCTTAAGAACTCAAGAATCTTGTTGTGATGGATTACAGAATTATAAAATCACTAACCTTTGCTTCAATACTCGCACCGAATCTATGAGGTTGCTTTATCGATCCAGCTGCAAGATTGCCCTCAAAATCTGACCAGTTATCAGTAGATCGGGTCATATTTTGAGCTATTGCCTCAGCCTCTGCAGATCGAAGTCGCCGACCGATCGATGAAGCGTGTGGCTCATTTAGATCATCGGAAAAGCCAGCCATAAGGGCCATACTCCCAGCAGGACGCCGATTTCTGGCCACGATTTCAGAAGCTTCGGGTCTAATTCGAGGGTGGGGTTTCTTGCCTTCGGTGGCGGAAACCTCATGACTGAACCACTGTTCAGAATCACCCTTACCACGAATTGCATTCAGCCGTGCTGCGACTTTACTGCCATCCTCGTCCTCCGTCATTCTTTGAAGATTCAAATTTCTAGTAATCCTACTACTACTATACCCCTAGTGTATCTTACGGGCGGCTACTAGAGCGGAGTGGTAAAGAGAGAGAGTGAGAGAAAGGACATTTTACAATCTGCCTGTATTCTTTTTAGGGAGGCAATTTCATTGGTTCATGCCACTATAGTTACCAAGGTGATTGGGCAAAGGGCACTAACTGGGGAGGGGAAAATCCCTGAATTGCAGATTTTAGCTAACTTTTGGTTGGATAATTGGATCAGCAAGACATCCATTCAGAGCGTAGCGAGAGTGAGTGCTCATTTTCAAATGCTTAACACGCTTAAAAGAATTGTAAATGCTAATGTTTGAGTCTCGTTTTAAACCAAAGTCTAAACCTCTTTTGTTACAATATTGCGCAATCAAAATCCGCTTTAATATACGACAAGAATGTCCTATATAAATAGTTACAGGATTGTGCAAGAAAACTATTTTATTGCCTGTCTGAAGCCTCTTAATGGAGTAATCTCAGTATACGTCTCTCAGTTTAACCTGACTTAATCAGATATAATGATGCTAATGAAACTCGACAAAGAAATTTTGGAGGAGCTTACGCTTACTCATCCTTCTATTTTTTCCGCACAGTACCTAAGGCTATGAATCCCATTCTTGCAGATAGGCGTTTACTCATTATCAATGTCCTATTAGAACCAATTTTTTTTCGAATTTCCATTCCCTTAACATTTCCTATGTTAATCTTTCAGGATGACAGTTAAATTCTATAAAGATTGAAGGTGAAAAGCTTTGATTGCCTGAACCAGTCTATTCTTTTTGAGACCTATAATAGAACACTATTTTTAGTGCATAATTTTCGCTGTGACGATTTCTAACATATAGATGAAACCGTTACTAGATCATTAATCGACCCAATTTAAGTGCATTGAAAATGATCATTCGTGAAAACTCAAATATTATATCATCAGAGCAGCAAAACCTGAACAATGTCAGACATTACAGCAATGTGCTGACAAATTCAGAGTCAAACATACGAAAACTGGAACTTTAAACACGATTGAGGCTGAACTACTACAAGTCCTAAAGGAAAAATGGTAAGCACATTTGAAACATGGAATTCATACGGATCAATGACCGCAATTCAAATTCTGTTAGATTTTCATGAGAAATTCTGTTAAATTATCACCTTCAATTTCGTGAATCCACTTGGTGGAACACCAAAAGTCGAAACTATAGTCCACCAGAGCTGAATTCAACAGTCCCGATTAGACCAGAAACAGTTGTTAAGATTAAAAATCCCCTCACAAAACGCGACACCAACTGGAGAAACAGAAACGTGACTTATAGATATGTTCAAAGAGGTTTAATCTCAAGGTCAACAGGGGCGTTGCACAATATTGCACGTAAAGAATTATACATTTTCCCGTAGCACTCAAGAAAGTGCACGTTGCATGTGACGCTCAAAAGTGAGAGATCAGATAAGTTACCGCATATCACTTCAAAGTCCGTCACGTGATCCACCTTACACCTGGTGGTGCAATACGTACTTGCCAATAAGGTTCGACCACCAAACTGATTGATTCGACAAGCAAAGTTGAAATAAATGTGCATTTCCAAAAAAAGGAACATTTTACACGACAATCGCATAGGCAGAAAATTTGAGGGAAAGTATGTGCTAAACATTAGGAAATTAAAAGCCAAAATAATGAGAAAAATTGTAAAAATGCTAAAGATTTATTGAATTTTCAACAAATATAAGCCTGCGTAATATCTTAGAAATTAAATTATTTTTTGGTTTTTGAGACAAGTGGGGCACCTTTTTCTTTCCCTCTGAGTTTTATATTGAGGGCACGCTCCAATTTGCCGAGAATAGTTTGGTTAGGAATTGCTCTTCCTTGCTCATAATCTGCGATAATCTTAATTATCAAAATAAAGAAAAAGATAATAAGAAGATACAGATGGTTTCTCATTTATCTTTGTTGCAAGTTCCTTTTGAGTAAGACCAGTATTCTGTCTGCCTTGAGCTATTAGCCGACTTACATCGGAAGACACATGAGCATGATGAAAATCTTCTGTGTCTTCTTCCAGTTTGTTCAGATTCTTAATATCGTGCTGTTTATTTGAGCCGGCAGCAAACTTCTTCTCAGTATGAATTTCCTGACCACTTCTGGCTACAATGTTTAATGCCTATTCAGAAAATTAATTACAAAAACATATCTTACAGCATTTCTTTTCAGATTAACGGGTCTAACTCGAGGTTCCATAGGTCTAGAAGAGCACAAGTTACACAGAAAACGACCGCTTGTGATTCAAAGGCGATGGAAAAATTAAACAAATACTACCAAATTGGGAAAAAATGATAGGTATTGTAAATTAATGACATAGACTGCTATAATTTTAATTTTATTACGGTAAAAAGTTGCTGAAAATACATTAATTTGAATATAATTCTATAATAATTTTGATGGCAGCAATATTGCATATCAAATAACGTAAATTGAATAAAAGATCATTATCCATTGCAACCGTTAATGGATAGGCTAAGACACTAATTTTTAAAATATTTAACCGTTTAGGGTTCAGCGTTCTTATATTTCTCATAAAAATTAACAGGTTTCAACTAAAATTGTGGTCTATTAAGGAATTAGGAATAGCAAATTCCAAATCTGGTCTAGTTGTTCTATTACCAAGCAGAAATATTTAAAGTTATGGTACCTTGGAAAGCTTCCACTTAAGCTACCGTATTTAGTTAGATCCCAGGTCTTCTTACCGGTGTCAAAATTTTGGTTTTCACAGCTTTCCATAAACCTAACACTTATTTAGAGTCTTGATCTCAAATTACCACGTACTGATTTTTGCGAAAAGTCTAAGTAATAATATCGAAATTGACACAAAGAGTAGGTCCCGACTCACACCAATTTTATGTATTGACTTTGGAAATCATAGAATACACTATTACCCTGTGAGTTCTTTTGCTGTCGTCCTCCTTTGTGACTCATTATATGAGCAAATGAATTTTTCTGATTTAATCATCTGCTCTATGGTCATCAAATTGAGCATATTTAAAAAACCATGAGTAAAATAACACACTTCTCTAACGTGGTGGTGCAAGGAGAATTAATTTCCGTCGGTGCAATTTATTTACCCATTAGAAATCACTAGGCCTCAGTTGCCACAGCCCCAAAAAAAGAATACGGAAGTGTACTTACTGCACTTACAATTTATTAATCGAGCAATAACTACATATAGACTAATGCAAATCATCCACAAATTGTTGATGTTTGGAGGTCGAAACATTGCCAACTAGAGAGCAGTTTATGTTACTATCAGCGCAGCATGCGCCTGCATATTAATGAGGATGATAGGCGAATTGAAGATAACCTGTGATAATTTGCAAACCTAAACACTGCAACTTTACACTTGGTCCCGTCGGCATTCTTTGTTTTAAAGAATTTGTGTTGATAAATAGATAATACAGTCCTTTTTATAAACTGTTTTTTTATAGAGGAAATACTACTGGAAACACATTTGCATCCTTAGTTTTGAAACAAGTACGTTTACTTTAATAAAAGTACTCAAAGAAATTTTGAATCAATTTTAAACTCAGCTCTTGTTTAAACATATTTAGTTTGTTCAGGACTAAGATTTTAATAAGGTGGTATGCCTATATATCGAAAGCTTTTTACATTGTATATTCCGTCATGAAATTCACAAACACGGCCCTAAAATTAGTAGAATGTTATTTTTATTGTGTCTCTATATATGATTATATTTTTAATTTAGAATTCTTTTAAACTTAAAAATCGATCCACATGCAAGAAAATTTATTCACCCGAAATACTACCGCAATTTTTGACTTCGATCTGCTTTCAGCCTTCTTATCAGTAACACTTCTGCGCTGATGCTAATGGAAACGGACTTCGTGTTAGACACAGGTGGCAATGACGAGTATGTTTTGATTTATACACAAAATATGAAAAATTTAGAGCTCCAAAAAGTAGTGAAATTTTATATAATGCGTCTGAGACTGCTCTGAAAGATAACGATTCTAATTCTGAACCTCGTGAAAAACCTAAACCCCAGCAGAATTTCCGCAGGGTGGGATCCTCAATCCGATATCATGAGAATGATAAATTTTCAAAAATAAAGCCTGGTCGTCTATCGTAAGTTGATATTTACGTTTTCAATCCGACCTTTTAGTTACGATCTTCGTAAAGCTTTGGGGATTTCCCGTCAAGATATCCCTTTGCATGTATACCGCATGAGATCTTTGGGCTATCCGCCGGGGTGGTTGCGTAAGGCAAAAGTGGAGCAGTTGCCATCTTTTGACGACGGTAAACATAATCAAAGTCGAGATGGTAATTTATTATTTCTACATATGTTCTAAATTCAAGTTTTATAATTTCTCATTCCTAAAGTAATTTGTTTTAGATTCTTATAATGAAGATGCTCTGATTGCCTTCCCGGGATTTAATGTATATTCGTCGAATTTAGTTGATAGATGTTATGAGTTTAATTGCCCTCGAATACGTCGTGCCGATTTACTGGAGAACTTTGTTGAATCTCTCAAGAAATCATCGGACAAAAAAGGTGATTTATCTCTATTTAAGCAATCCCTTGAGAACAAAGGTTGGTTGATAAAAGGATGCAATGCGTTGCCGTCTTACGTTATTATCAGAGTTATTGTCTTTAGGTTTAACTGACTTGGAACTTGAACGGCAACGAATTTTATCTGAAATGAAGGCTCTATCAGCTGAGGCTTCAGTTTATTTGGGTTTGTTTTTGGTATAAGCTCTTGTTTGTTTGCTTGTTTAATTACCTCCTGATATACATTTCTTTTTCTTCAGTTGATAAGGCCCCACAAAGTGAAAGTGAAGTTATCGATCTTACTGAGGAACCAGAAGTCGTTGCTGATGTGTCATTCCCTTCAAATACTCCGAAAATCCCTATAGATTCTTCTTTTAGAGCGAGTATATCATATCATGATGCTCATATCATATGATCCTTTACCAAAATTATCGCTAACGGTTTCTAATTTTCAGACTCTCCTAAGGTGGAATCCTCATCTGAAGATCAGACCATCAACTTAGATCCCGATAAGATTTTCGCGAATGGTAATGATGGTATTAAGGTAGATACACCTAAATATCAAGTCATCAGCGTAGATCCTAATGAGCAAGTCTTGAATGATACTGAAATGACTTCAGGAGACCCACCTACACATCATGTTGGATTATTGTCTGTGGCAGCTACCGCAATCATTGGGGTTAATACTCTAAGTGATTTGCCTTCATCAGCAAACACCGGTGATGTATCATCCCATTCTACTCAGACAACCACAAAACTTCCCAGTTTAGAGGCTTTTAGTTCAGGCATACAGCCCTACGTACCATTTGAAAACCTCCCCAATACCCAAGGTGGTTACAATCGTGTTCGCAACATCCTGAAACGCATTAAGAGTGCTTCTGGAGATGTATCACTTTTCGTTGAAGAGACAAATTCAATTCTATCAAAATCATCAGAGCCCGAGAGATCGAGTTCTCAAAGTAGATCTTCTGGTAGTGGTATAAGTAGTCGGGATGGTAGATCAAGTCTTTTGAGAACCCGCCGCATATCACCATCAAAATCAGATCGCAAATCCCCAAGGTCAACTAATTGGAGTGTGGATCGTCCATCGAATGGATCTAGTCATCATTATTCTCAGAGCCGTAGTCACAGATATGAGAGTTCGCGTACGAGTAACAGTGATTATAGAGGAGGCTATCAAAATGTCCCATCAGGGAAATACGACCAATGGGGTAACTTTTGTGGGACATCTTATCCACCTGCTATTCCTTATCGTGATTCTACGGGGTATGACCATGCTCGCAGCCCTCATTCTAAGGGGCCGCCATTTCATGGTCACTATTCGGGTCATTGCAGTAATTATGGTCGTTATTAATTAATTTACTCGTCTCTTTATGCAATGTACATATAGGCTTCTTTTTTTGTTTTGTATGTATATATATATATTATATGATGAATAAAAGCTCTCTCTTCTCATAATAGCTTCTTTGTTTTTTTATTTTATGTCTGCCGCTTTCATCAATATATGTTGCTGTTTTCGTGCTTGTCGTCCTCTTTCACATTGTGATTACAGGGACACATTTTCACTGTTACATATAGCTTGTCGAGATTAAGCACATATGAAACGATTGTATCTACTTTGAGTTGATTGCTTTTTAAAATCTTAAGCATTTTGTTGCAGTTGCCATTTGTTTAGGCTGGATTGGTGCTCATGAAATCAGAATAAAAGAATATCCGAAAGCAAGCTTCTAAATCATCTCCCAATATTTGGATGAAGAATGTAATGACCGCGTTTAACTGCATCGTCAGATATTACTGATTCGAAAACGTTTTTGTTAATTCTGTTTAATGGGGGCTTAGCAGAGAGGCTTGTGCCTTTAGACACCCTTAGATATTGTTTTCCGATATTTTTTTGAATAATGCAGTCGGATAATTTATTCTTTGTTCTTTTTCATCATTACACCTAGGAACCGATAAATCCTCGTCCTCAATCTACAAATGCGCCCGAAAATAGGCCTTCTCGCCGTCTGGACGACAAACCCATGACGGCTGATGAAATCAGCGACTTTTTGGCCCACAGTGACGGTGAAAGTAGTGGCGGATCTGACTGGAATGATGTTAAGGATGAGGAAGAATTTGAAAAGGAAAAGAACGCGGCCCAAGTACAGGAGGGTTTTGGCAAGTCCCAAATCAACATCGAAGCGCTTGATCCCTCTTGTTCGCAATTATTTCAAAAGACTGCCATGAAAGGTATGGCCAGATTGCTACATATCTTCTAACCAGTCTGTTACTTATTTCCTTAGATATTGGAGTTGCGAAACTCTTTGAAACAGTACCAGTGGTACCGATGCCAAATAATGATAACATCCTGGGATACTCAGATGGTAATACTGATCTCTTGGCCCCTCTCTATCTCTTATTGTTCAGTTTATCATTCAGCGCTCAACGAATACGGTCAGAAAATTCATGATACAATGGTCAAGGTGGCTGCAGATCGATATGAAAGGCGTGTGGAACGGGAGGTGGAGAAAATTGTCCTTGTTTCGGAAAAGCCTTCCATTTGCTGCACTGGAGATGACTTGAGTACTACCAAACTTGAAGCTCTGAAAGTTTGTGAGGAAAAGCGGGTTAATGCATGTAAGGAGACTAGATTCTTTATTTATTTTCCCCCTTTTATTCATTGTGAGTTTAGCAAATTTCTTTTCATCCTTATTTCAGTGATTGCTCTTGATGGACTTGCAACTTCGAAAGGTGATTACTTTGTGGCTACACCTACTAATATACGTGTGGTGTAAGTTAATTTTAGTCTGAAACTGATATTTTTAATATATTTAATGAATCATATATGATCTAGTCAATATCCCACTAAGAAGGAGGATAAACACAACTTCTCGTTGTTTTACCGAAAGCTTATTACAACTTAATTAATACGACGCATAGAATTACGTAGTTTGTAATAGTTCATACAAACACTTTAAAGGATACAGGCAACTTCAATAATAACGGGAAAGGAACATAACATTAATTTCGTCAAGGGAAATATTTACTAATTAGTCGTAATTATATTTTCACCACGACAAAATCCATTATCAGATGGCCTTTAAGTTCGAGTCAAATGTACTGGATGGTATTATAACTACACCATAGAGAGGGAGAAATGAGAATAGAAAATCTTGAAGGGTTTCTTAAGACCTCTGATTATGATGTTCCACTGTTAATATCTTTCCTTGAGATATTTGTAGCTATTCATTTGTACTAGATGTCAACTTCCATGAATGAAGGTGTGCATTCACTCGTATTTCATGTTCATTTGTTTCACGAATCAGATCTTGTTTGTTTGATACTATAATCATGCGTATTCGTTTGCGAAATCAGAAGTCACGGGTTCGATACTTTTTTTAGTGTGTGGTCAAGCTCTCTGTGATGAAGTTATATTACAGTTGTCAAAATTCCCGAGAGATAGAGAGAGGATAAGACTGTTCTAGTAACCAGACCAGATTTGTTGAATCAATTAGGGATCTATTTATCAATGTAGAATTTGGTTTAATTGGTTTGTTTTTGGCTTGAGACGATTGAACTAATCATTGGACTTCTGTCCGATCGTAGCAGACTGTGATTGGTCAGTCAATGAACCGATCGATGAATAATGATCGCCACGTCGTGACTTGGCAGGGTTATGTCATGGAAGTGGCGTGTCGATATTGCACTTTTGATACACGTCAAATCATTATTTTGCCTTCCTATCAGATACCTAAATCACATGCAGTGGGCGGAATGGCTAACCGCACTTGTTAAGTCAGGCTAATGAAGGCAAGGTATAATTCGAGTTTCTCACGGGGGGGTATATGATGCTATCACTTTGCCAGGTGAACGTTAGAAAACGCTTTCTTAAATAGTTTTGAGAGTTACATTCTAAGTTTTCAAGTTTAACGTTTGGATAGTACCACCACTTCCATCTTCAAAGTTGCTAGTGTTTACCTAGTAGAGATTTTGAAATTGAGGTTTTTATTCTTGCTTTCAATTCAGTTATATTTTAGAATCTCATTTCTTTTTCAATTATGTGCATTGACTTGATGATAATAAATTTGATACGTAAGTGACGCCCTACGAAATTTGTGTAGGGGAATGCTCGTGTACCGGTGGCACATTGGTCGCCGTGCACATCTGCTATGTCGAAAGTCTCGGGTTCGGTTCCCATCGACGCACATCCGATGAGTGGGGCTGCTGACTGCACTGTTTATGTCTTACTAATATTGAGATAGGCAGAATTCTATTCTTTCACCAAAATCCTATTATACCTCTTTTCAAAATACGTATTAGAAAACGCTTTCCTAATTGAGTTTGGGTATTATAATGGAATGCTTACTGCTATTTTAAGTTACCTATCGATTTGCACCACCTATCAACTTTTCTTTCCCGCTCTTTATTTTTGACATTGCATCACCGATTTTGGGTTAATAAATGCACAATAGAGGCCCCAATAATATTATCTCGTTTCTTTCCCTCTCCCCTAATAGTAGCTCTCTTTTATTATATTTCAGTTTATGAAAGTCATAGAAATTAGGAAGGCGCTAGTTGTGGCTTCGTAATAATTGTTCTGAGGCGCACTGAAGTTCCTCCTATCAGAATTTATTTCTTGGCATGTTAGTTTTTACTTGATATCGCTTCAGTTTATAATTGAAATATGGACTTCTCGATATTCTGACTTTAATTCAAGTGTCATAACAATTTGGAAGTGTTGAATATTCAGTATGTGGTTTTACTGCGAGGTCACGGTGGCGGTGTCTATGCCGCCAATACATACAGTAAATATATTAATAATATGATTTAGATGTAATTGAAATATGTAACGCGCTGTAATTTCGCAGACTAAATTTGGCAATTTCCTTCTTGAGAGTTCTTAATCGGTTTAATCATTTACTTTAGAAGTTTCATATAATCTGATCTACGCATATGAATTTAGAGCGAGTCTACATAAATACGAAATTAACGTATAGTTTAAATGGTTATTTTTAAGGTCTTAATCGAGCAAGCTTTTATAGGGGTCCTGTATATTGTTCATCGTAGAGTGGGTGATAAAAATACTGTTCCACGGATGATATTCAGATTCTGAACAAATTGAATTTAAGAGTTTTAGGAAAAAAAGTTTCAAGTTGACGGGGACTAATTCCCTTCTAATCGGCCCTCTTCATGAAGAAGTCAGAAATGAGTGGTGAAGAGAGCGTTTATCGGCAGAAGTTTACTGCTATAGCTCTCTCCACTTTGATAGTTGTGTCAGTGTTATTTGTATTACGCTGAGAAGTCAATATATCATTGGAAAATTTTATAATGCTAAAACTATTAAGACTTGGAGGAGGAAGAAGGGAGAAGATCCGTAGCTCAAACATCGGTTTTCTTATTAACAAAATGCACTCACATACATGGGATTGGATATGTAACAAATGACTGGCTGCCTTGTTAGCTACTAATTACTGCGACATTTGGTTCATTGATGGGCTTATATATCTATATGCAAGCGTAGAAATCCAGTAATTGTTAGTCCAGCACGAGGAATGAAGCTTGTATGCGCATGAAATACTGAGGTCCAGCGTGATTACTAACATTTAAAGTACTCAAATGTTACATGAATATAATTTTACAAGTGAAAGTATCTGGGCATTTTACCACGTGATTGATGATGCCAAAATCTATTGGAATTCTACCGGAAATGGGAAATTCTAACTGAACTTCGTGTGGATGTTAATTGTTTATTGCTAACTGTGATCGCATTCGTTCTCATCTCTTGTCTGATATTGAAATATAGTTTCCTTTGCTTCAATTGACACTATTGTGTAATTACATTTTGGTATTGACGTCTCCTAACTCCTTGTTAGACAACCACAAATTTCCTCCGAAATATGGGAAACTCGCACAAGCAATCGTCGTGTCTTTAGTTTGATCCAGTATGCTCGAGAGGCCTCAGGACCCAACGCAACAAATCTTCAGACAGAGACCACCGTTCTTGTTGCAATAGTTGGATCCAAAATGCCTCCACGTCGAAGTCGCAATAACAAAATCTTCTCCATTTGGCGTCTCACTGATTTAACTACTGTAGGCACAGGATCTTTAACTGGTCCCAATGTCAGTCTCTTTCTTTTTGGAGCTTGTCATGAAAAATTGTGGAAGCATCCGGAGGGAACTGTTATAGCTATTCTCAAACCGAAGATCTTACCACCTAGTGAGGTGAGAACAAATGGTTATCCTTTTACTCTTGCGTTTTCTTTAGAATGATAAATACGCAGGAAATGGATTGGTTAATGTATCAATCACCGTTGATTCTGCTCCTTTTGTGATGCTTCTAGGAATGTCTCCGGATTTAGCTCACTGTGCTGGTACGACAAAAGCTGGAAATCCCTGTTCGAGGATTGTCAACAAGTGGGTCTTTCTACTTAAATATTATAAGTAGACATGATTGCAAGGAAATTTATTCTTGTCATTTAGAAATGCCTGCAAATACTGTGATTTTCATGTGAAGTCAGCTTACATATCGGCAAGTCAGAACCGTGCAGGATTCGCAACAAGATCGTAAGCGTTTATGTTCTGTAGTCATTTTATTCAGTTCTTTTTTCTGTCTCCATTTTTGATTTTTGAATTACATTTTTCCACTAGTACTCGAAGTCTTCGGCAAGAATACAATAGTAAATTTGAAAGAACAACGTTTGACGTTGGATTCTGTTCAACGTTTTACTTTTAAGGTTCTGTACGCTAAACACACTATTGGCTGCAATTCATTGTCTGTATATCATGATAAGGCTGTAAATTCTTGTGAATGATCAATTTCTGTCAGTTCCCTTTGAAAAGAATTTCAACATATTATTAGCGTGAACCGTTCATCCAAATGCCTATTCCATTACATTATAGCCCACAGTAAGGCAATTAATTTAAAACTTTTAATTGTGAGAAATTAGTTAATGACAAGTTCAACAAATGAAACAAGGGGAGAGGATTGAAAATATGCTGATGGAAAAATCAAAGTATCAAAGAGTTCTACTTCATTTGAGTTTCGAATCCAGAGTGTACAATACCCGCCTAATGGGTAAACCACTTTCCAAGACTCAACTTTCATGATTTGTCACTTGGATTACTGAACGAATTTTTGTCCACAATGTTCAGTGCTAATTGATCGGTTGCTTAATTGTGATGGTAAGTTTTGCCACTTTAGATCGTATGTTTCTTACAAAGGTGAAGAAACTAGAACGATCTTACATTATCTTAACATAACATAACGGTGCTGAAATTGCTAAAAGATCTGTTTGTTTAATCTAATGTTCTTACAGCAACTATGTGATAGTATTTAGTTCTGAAAAGTAAACTTGAGATTATTTCTATGCTTGTGACGTGTTGAACTAGTTCAGATTCGCTAAATCAAAGGAATTTGATTTCTTAAAATGAGCTTTTTTCTGCAACTTTCTTAATACCCTATCATTTGTGTTTATGCTAGGATATAAGTTTTACCCGTTTTCTTTTCTTTCCGCCTTCAGGATATCCAAACCGGAAATAGGTCAGGGTCGTGCAGCATACATGTCTTTGAATGCATCCTCAGCTGTCACGTCTCAAAGTGGCTTTTCTCTCCAGCATCCTCTTACTATGCCAACCAGTTGTAGTCGGGATATAGGCCCTCAAGGACAGAATGTAAAGTAAGTTAATCGGCGTTGATTTTCAAATTACCTAACACTGTATTGCACTCTGCTGCTATTACCCACCTATAAATAGTTGAACTAAATACTTACGTCATCTCAACTCAAACTTTTCCTTTTTAATTAATTGTTATACTGAAATGGAAACGAATACAATGCTAATGTAAATGAATAACCTTTTGATATGACGGTACGTGGTCATTAATATAATCTAAGCTGCTCAATATGTCTGCAGTAACTGACTAAGAGGGAGAAGGCTTGTCATCTAACGTAATGTTCAATTCGTCATCAGTTTATCAGGAAGGTACTCTCTTTATTCTTAAGGTAATGCGGCTTAGATATTAGGTTTTATTAGCATACTGGTTGACTGTAAGAAGAGATTTATTATGCCCCCACTGTTCCAATTTATTTGCTACCGAGTGTTAGCTTTCCAATTATCCCTCCAGGAATGACTTTCTGAAAAAGACTGTTAAGTACGAGGCGTGTGGAGAAATCAAAGTATAATAGGGGTACAATATACGAAAGATGGTCATTAATTTTCACCGGTGTCTCCCTCACCATATATCCTCTGCCCGATTTATAAATAAAGACTTATTTCTTGTTGGACAATATTATAGCAGTAAGAAGATTTCATTCTCATATGGGAATATGCAGGAATAGTAATCAGAAAACCTAGCGTCTGAATAACGGAATTCGTTCACAGATTTATTTTGGGTACTGTTTAGGCGTCGAAAGTTTTCCATTTTTCTTCTCATCTAGAAAATTAGGCACGATCACTCGGTCGTGCTTTGAAAAAACGGCGAAATATTGTAACGTGCTAATTCCACATATCTCTACATTCAAATTCGAAATGCACAGAATCATCTACGCACCTCTACTTTATGACAACTGATATGAATTTTATGATGTAACTTAATGATTACTGATATATGTGCTACTCAAATCAGCCATTAGTAGTATTTTGCTTAAAACTGTTGTCTTATCACTCTACCTTTGTTAATCGGTGAGAAGTCATCTAAATTCCCAAACTTTGATAGTTAAATATTATTCTCCTTTGATTGCCCACCTTTAATAGCGCTGACTGTTTTTTATTGCTCGATCATTTTGGTTATCCACAAGCAGGCTTTGTGTATGCAAAAAGAAGGTTTTAACAAAGCAGAAAAGCATACAAAGCTATACAAAAGAGCAAAACAGAGGTAAAACTGAATAACGAACACAAGGCTAGCAGTTAGAGGTCTTTTTATTTACATCCCACGATTTAGCAGGCAGGCTGTGTTGACAGTCCTTGCGTACAATCCCCCTCCTTCCCAACCCAGTAACAGTTTAGGATTGTCAAATAGTGAAACTATTGCTGCTTTAAATCCCCGTTCGCACACCATTAATTAGTTTGAAATTGGGCAGTTATCTCACTCATCGAATCTACTGCTTGAACTTTTGCTTTTTATAAAGAAGAATTAATAGTTTTATTCTATAGCTAAAGTAATACATTCTCCAATTCTAGAACTTAGTTCGTTCAAACTAGCTTGATGAGCAGATTGGTTTTTCAGATATTTCAAACGGACGTGTATATTGTAACGTATTGGTACCTACGTACAATGACCCAGAGAGAACACATCTTGATTAAATAACATCTTACTCTATTGTGTCAATTCCATTTGACAGAGAAAATCTATCATACTCAATTTGCCGTGTCTCAAATGTGGACGGAATATTACACATGCCACTAGCGTTTTCGTAGACAATCAGAACTTTTTTCAGACGTGGTTTTATGTGAGTCATGTATAATTAATAATCACTTACTTTAAAATCTGTTTAAGAAAATTTTCTTTCAACATCCATCGGTGGGTGAGAAGCAGCATCTTGGAGGCCTATCTGCTAAAAGTTCAAATATGACGTTCTGCGCAGCTATTAAAAAGTGTACAAATTTAAGACGTGTTGCGGTGGTGCAGTGGTCAGAATGCACGCCTGTTAAGTCAGTGACCACATCGTTCATCGTTGCATATCTGTGGATGTGGATGGCCAATCGCACTGGTCAACAAGAGTGATCCCTCCATCCAAGATAAGCTTTTTGACACTTTCCTCGATGGACTTGAGATTTTTAAAGGTTTAAAAATATGCATCTCTATTTATTCGAGATCTTGCCTTAATTTTATTTTTGATACTTCTATCAATCCATCTCATGTATCAGTTTGAGATTCCTCTGGTAGAAATAATTTAAATTAATTATCTTACTTCTTTCAAAAGCGGAGTTCCTTTCCATTGAAACATTCCTCTCCCTTTCAAATCTATATATTTGCCTACACTCAATCGTCAGGTTAGTCAAGTAAATATGGACGTACATGCAATGACAGTTAGACAAATCCTTACTGATTACATAATTGCAAAACTTATATTTGCTCTTTTTCTGTCTGCAAACATACGTTTCTTTACATATTATTTGTAAAAGTTGTTTATCTCTTGATGGATATGCATTTGTTTATTTCAGATCGTCCCGTGTGTCTCTAAATATATCAAAACTCAGTTCTGCTGGCTATAAAATCGATTCAAGCACTGTAACACTGACTACAGCCTCAAATAATCCGAATGTGTCAACAAGTCTTTCAAAACCAGAGGAAGCTTTCGTTTCTTCCTTAGCCAGACCTTCACGAGGGTCTTTGAATCTCCTTCGGCACTTGGAAGATGCCCATAAATCCGGTTCGGGCCCTTTGGGTACTGCTCGTAGGCCTTCTATTATATCTGTTTCACCGATTAAACCGAAATCGGATGAGACTTTTGCCACGTTTTTCAAAGGTGCGAAAAAGGTGAGAACTTAAAGAAAAGGGACTTTAAATTAACCTTATTTGGGCCTTTGAATTTGGCGTCTCTGTTAGAAGGCTTACCGTTTAGAGATAATTCAAGTCTCTTTCTCCTTTTTCGAAGACTAATTTCCATTTTAACAAGTAGATTTTTTATTATTATTTTGAATTCGTATGTAGCTGTGTCGAAAATGGTTCAATTTCAAAGGTGGATTTGAAATATATAGTCACTCATGACTGAATACAAGTCTCATGTTGTAATAGTACTAGGTTAATGGGGTCCTTGAAGTTTTGAAGAAGTGAATGCACAAAGTTAATGAAGACAAAGTGCAAAGGTATGTTTCATGTAGAAGGGAAGTTATAAAACGGTATTCCCATGTAGGGAATATAACTGAATATGCAGAATGATTGACAAGCAATTCTCTATAAATATCCTCAGGCATTCCCAATATATTGTCACCCTTTGAAGTTTGGAAACCGAATGTTTGAATAGAAATTGTTATGGATCATTAAAGAAGTGCATGCTCCTACTAATGCCAAGACCTTAAAATAGCTCTCATCCGGTAGTCAAGCTACTTTAAGGGTCTGACCAAACTAGGCGAGATATTCCCTCATTAAAACTAATGATCTTTCTAATGCTGACGGACATCAACAGCCCCTGACGGATGAGAAGACCAAGAATTAGGTTGTATAAACGTGTGCTAGACAATCATGAATGACCGAGAGGGAGAGGAGGAAGGAGTGGGTAAATGAATTGGGAGGAAAGATGAAGGCGTTAATGCTGAAGGAGCACAATTCGAATTGTGAAGAACAGGTGAAATAAAGTATCATAAGGCGTTTGAATTATTTCGAGTTCTTTGTTTCATTGACGCTTATAGTAAAGGTATGGGTCAGAAGGCGAGCCATATATAGACTGAGCAAACCTATGAATCAGGTGCTAAAACTCCAAGACTTGTCATTCAAAATCCAAGACCACAGGTTCTATAGGAGGTTATCAAGTAATTCTAAAATAAACTCCATGTTATTTACAGTCTTCCCACGTTTATCAAATTTAATTCTCTGGTTTTGGAAAGTAGGGAGTTAGTTCTCAATTACCATTTGTAACCGGGCTTGGAGATATGTTTATGTGACCTGCTTCTAGTTGACGTATTTCAGTGGAGCCGAGCTTTTCATTACGCAGTGGTCAATATCAGATCCTGTTTATATACATTTTTTTCTGTTATCAGTACTAATGTATGTATATTCAAGTTAAAATTATTTATTTTTATGGATCTAGTTAATATTTTCTAAATTCTCTTAATTTTCTCTATTATTTCTATAGCTAGCAACGCAGCCGAAACCCCAACTGGGTAGAGGTTTACAAGGCACCTTTGTTGACTTGGGTCCCGTATCGATCCAACCTGGGGCATCTGCTTTGCTGCAATCACTGCCCTCTTTCCCATCACCACTCGACGCGGCTCGTCAACGAGCTGTGAGTCTGGTTAAAGCTCGAGGGGGTATTTATGGTATGCTGCAGGCTGACAAGGAGAAAACGCGCAAGAGGATATCTGAAGTTATTGAGAAATCAATGGCCAAGAAAGCTCGGCCCTCGTAAGCCAATAATTTGTTTTATATCCAAATTTCTGAGCTCAACGTTGCTTCGATTTTTTACGAAACAATGAATGACGCTGGTTTATGGTGTGGTATCCGGGCTCTCAGTGTTGGTCCACTTGGTAAACTCCCTTTGAGATACTGCGGCATGAGTAAAATTAACTTCTTGTCGACAATTATGTCTCGTTCGTTTAGATAAACGAAAGTTGTATTTGATACAATATATTACTATTTGGTCGTCTCGGTCTTTGGTGCTTTTCTTAATTATAACATTGTGCCTATCAGCTATAGCAAAGATGCAAAACTTTGGGTATATTTAACAAATAACTCAACATTCTTTCGTCTATGGATACTGAATACGAAATAGTTTGTTCATGTTATTCTCTCTGATTATTGCGTTGTCGTTTACTCTTTTTCTTGTTCGAAGACACTGTGAAGTTACAGGCGGTCGTCAGCCGATTCAGTGACAGTTATGTGTGGCAGCTTCTGTTTTGTTATTTCAACTTTGTTCTCTATGACCAAGGAAATAGTTTAAAGCTAGGAATTTTATAGGAGGATGTGTGGCATTCGAACTCAGAGGTTACAGAAGGAAAGACCAACAATGTTTGTGACCTTCATTCTTAATTACACTTTCTTCAATTATTAATCCGCCCTGTCATATATTTTACAGTGGCGTGTACTAAATTAGTTGGATATTATTGAGAGTTTTCCTAATGATAATCGCGCTGAATAGAATCTAATTAACAGATTAACAGATATGTATGTTTTAGTCCAAATTTATGAAGGCACTCCAGATTTCAACTTTTAACTACTGTAATAAGCCTCAATTAGGTACACATCGTATCAAGGATACGCATTTGTCAACAATATGCATATAAAGAGATAAGTCTGCAAGATCTTTGGGTTATCTCTCATGCATTATAACATTCTTTTCCACATTTTCTAAAAGTCAGGTCGACGTTTTCTCTTCTCTCTTGCATTTAGAATAATTATACGCCTCCGCAAAATGTTATAATAGTTGCATTGTCAATTTCTTTTGGCTAACAATTTTCGAGCAGTAGTTAGTAATACTCAATGCCGAAATATTTCCACTGCGAATGTTTTAAATGCTTAAAATGTAGTTTTTATTTAATTCGATAGATCTGTGAATAAACATTGATTAAATCTCACATTCTTTTGTTATTTTTTTGTTTTCGATTATTTTTCATAGGATAGTGTAAGACTTAACTGAATACTAATTATTTTTTCATATGTACTCATTCCAAATTATTGTTCATTTTCAACTATGTTTGATCTAATGATTTTAAACTTTTTAGCGAATTATTTTATTTCTCATGCAATCCAAAACACGTGTAAAGTCTTTATCTCAGGTGTTACTGATTTCGTATTTTCTTCGTCGATCCGCGGTTTGAATCACAAAATTTTTTTCGATTTCAAAGTCCACTTGACCAAATTCTCGGTTCTGCGTCAAGTTCTAAAGAAAACCTGGATCCAGTGCCACAAAAGACCCCCGAGGTATCTCAAAAAGGTCCATCTTTTTGCGAACGAATTAAAAAGAAGCGGGAGGAACTTGTCAAGTTAGTTAGCCAGGGTTCTGGACATAGTGAGCTGGCAGTCGCTAACGAAGACAACGCGAGCAAAAGGATGCTTTGTAGACTTGAAGCTCGTGATCAAATTGAGGAGAAGCTGCTCAACCAACACGAACAAGAATGTCAAGTCGTTACTTGTTTAGATGTAAGTTCATCTTAATACTTTTTTCACTTATTTATAAAGTTATTATACTGGTTATGCATAAGTTGCATCTTTAACGTTGGAAGAGTTATGACTTATGGAAGTTTTGAGAATATAAGCATTTGGATTCAGAAATCTCTGACTAACCTTGTCTTTTTTGGAGTTTGAAACATGTAGGTGTTTTTGTTTTTTTTTCGGAATTCATTGCATTCATGGTTCAGTGATCTCTACTATAATATAAAGGAACATTTATTTCCTTTCTGTTTACGTTTTTGTATAATCAGGATCATTGGATTTTACTGTTCCTTTACGACTTCACTGTCTGAGAAAGTTGAATTGACTTAGTCGGTATTTTTTAACTGTGATAGGCTGTTCCCACCGAAAATTTCTTTCGTGTCTTGACAAATTTTTGCCTATTTATTATATCGATAACTGGACCCCATACATCTCAAAATAGAAAATCTCCTGAAACTTCCTTGATGGAGAAACTCACATTCGGCCTGACTCTGTTGACCAGTATTAACCAATACTAATGGTAATTTTGGTTCGTGCGCTGTAAAAGGAGTTAGGATGCACAATTCATTCATGTGTTTACGCCTAATTTTAGCGTTCCTCAATCGAAATACCCCTATTGTATCTTTACATACCTCTCAGTATTTATCTTAGAAGGAATATAACGCTTTGTGAACCCCACTCACTGCACTCCACTTCTTGTCTATTTTCATCTTATTTTATGAGGATCAACAGAAGCTAGAAGGGTGATAGCTTTGACAGACTACTCTTGACATTAAAACCTAAGCCACTTTCCTCTACTGTAACATATCGGATTAGTATCATCTGACGTAGCATACAAGTGTACCCCCGATGATCATGAATTGATATCGTCACATATTTACAAGACTTCCCATTTTATTTAATATAATCCTGTAGTGGGCTTTCTGTCTGATTAAAAATCCTCTGCTCTCTGCCACCCCTTTTCTTAACAACTTTAATCATACTAATGCGCACGCAGCCAGTAGTCCTCTCTCTTCCTCATTCCATCTCACACTATTTGAATAATGATCAGGGCTGCTTTGCTTATGGGCTATCCTATTTCAATTCTCCTTCTCGCCCTGCTTTATACATTTGGTTAAAGGGAAAGGCAAATGCGTTCAACATACGTTTATACACATGCATACGGTTCCATTAGCGGTAATTGTTTTTTTCCCGCCTCGCTTTGGCAATACTCTAAATGATTTCCACACTAGGAGACGGAGTTAGAATGGTCTAATTTCTCATTTGGGGAGCGTGATTATTTAGCGCATTTTGGTTATTGTGCCTTTTTTTTCAGTGCCAATATCGGTCCATGCGTGTTGGGAAGAATTGTCGAAAGGAGGGTCACAAGTTAGAGTTTTCAACGGGCATTCGACGATTCTTTGCCTGCCGAAAGTGTAAGACTCGAACAGTGACTCTGGATCGATATCCTAACTTTGAGTGCATGTAAGTTGCAAGATAATTTCTAATATATTCAAGTTTGTATCAGCGGTATCCTGTGTTTATTTCTGATATATCATAGAAGAGGAATTTATGTAATGAGGAATAGGTCAAATGATCTCTATGCGAAGATTATCTGGTGTGCTTCTAAATCTATCCCAATTATTTTAGAGTAGGATCTCTCAACGATATAAGTTTTCGTTTGTTGACTGACGTCTCTTTTTTTATAATCAGTCTTATTTGATCCGAAATTGGTGAACTTAATCAAGTCTCCATCCCTGACACTTATATTTAGTTGATATCAGGGATGTGTAAAGTCAAACAAGTTAAAAACACAAGTCGTTTTTGTTTTTTCCCATTCAAATCGATAACAATTGTAAAGGAATGTATAACTTCCTTTTGACTGAATTTGAATTTCCTTCAAGTAGTTAGGATCTACTTCTTCAAACGGGTTTCCTTTAAGTATTATGAATTGTTTAGTTTTTCAAACGTTTAATACTGGGGATAGGCTCAAAGTATTATTTATGATGTTTTACCACAAATATTTGGAGTATTGTCTTTTATGATCTTAATTGTCATTACGATTATTGATTGCATCTGATTCGATCCACAATTCCTTCCAACTCTTCCAAGAGTTCTTAGAACCCTTCGATTTAGAAATAGCTTCTTAACTCTATCTATTTCTCATTCACAAAAGAATTGGTAATCTAAATACATTGGGAAGCATTAAGCATATTAATTTGTCCCTTCTTTATCGTTATTAGGAGTAGTATTCTCTTCATTTGTAAGTGTCGCGGAATAGTACAATTTTATGCCTTAATTTTGTCCTCTTAAAGAATTAGAAAGACATTAAATTGCTGCAATTGAGCTGTTTTTATTTGCTCTCTCACACGTACACTCATTAGGTGGTCTCTTCATTCTCCATGCCAGATTTATCTCTTTCCCTCTTCCTACGCTTTCTTCAAAGAATGCGGTCTCTTTCTCAGTGACCTACCACCTACTTATTTAACTTCATTAAAAATCACTCACTCTCACCTCTATTACCTTTCAGCCTCACATTATCTCTCTGAAGGCGGTCATTTTAATTGTTCTGATTGCTTTACCATTCCCTTTTTTAGAAACTGCGGTGAATCGTTGTTTGAAAAAGACTACGCGATAGCCGTAAGTTACTCTTGACATTATTTTTCTGCTTGTTCATGACTCCATACTGCTGTCTTTCTTGCTACGCATCTAACTCTACTTCTTTTTCGCCTTAGAAGCGAAAAGGTCCTAAACTAGTCGGTGAGAAATTGGTCATCCGTGGAATCGAGGAAAAATTTCTCTCTTGAATCAATGTACGCGTCTGTGTATAATAGGAAATTTTATAAATCTCTTTCCCCTTATTATGCTCCCTATGCTTTTATAATTACCCCATTTTATAATAAATTATTTATATATATATTTATTAACCACTTTTATTCTGCTACCACGTTGGTTTTAGTTAAAGTTTGTGTTTAAAATGGTTCAATTTTCGTTTAAACACTGCTTCGCCTCTCTACTAAATATCTGGTGAAGCGATCTAAAAACTAATCGACAAATGGGAAATTATCAGTGGGAGAGGTGCCACGTTAACTTCTTTAAATGAATTAGGGAATACTGCTTCAAGCTATTTTGCTCTCACCATATTCCAACCCCATTAAGTTAGGTATTAATAACATATCATTGGGTCTTCCATCCCTCCACTCCTCTCGTTAATCATAACCCATCCACATCATAGGAAGTGAACTGATGAGCATCGATCTTGTCTCTGGCTTTACAGGCGTACGCGTTGACCACTACGCCAGTGGCGTTCATTATAATGAAATATTTGTTACCAATCTCTGCCGTTTATAATTAGTTGAACCATTTATTAGCTACGCGGTCTGCATTATTGATTCATTTATTTGTGTTAAAGGGAGGGAGGGGGAGGGGGAGTAATATTTCCAAACGCTCAATTTGAAAATAAGTCATCATACTTGAACCCGCGATTGATATGTGAATCTGCCCCTTCTGTTTCACCCATTAAATGAATTTAAGTTGTTCTCATTTGTTGGAACAAATACATACACCGCTGCCCTTTAATGCAATTTGACTACTTATTTAGCGAAAAAATAACTGATTATTAAGAAGTAATTTCATATGGTCAGCACCTTTGAATTTTCTTGTATTTATTAATGGAACTGTATTTACGGCTACAATAGTGATATCTCCAAACTGTAAATCGAGAATATCCTTGCACTACTAATTCATAATAATAGTTTTATGGAGTATAATTGCAAGAGAATGTAGAAGTCATATAAGAAATGTCCCTTCTGAAATAGGGGTAAGATCATTCAATTTGAATTTCATATCATACCGGCGCCATTTCTTTTGAGTGTATCGCTATTCCAGGCAGATTCTAGGGTGGTCATCGCTCGATGACTTGCTAGAGGTGTTGTCTGATTCATTGGTGCAGAGTACATATGTCTTTCCATGGGATTTGGGGTTCGTTGAAGGGTCCCATGGGCAAAATCTGGCGGCGGTAGAGCTCCCGTCTGTGGCTGGTAATGTGAGTTCACTGCTGGTGTAAGTCCTGGCAACTTGACCACACATTGTTGACAGCTGGATGCATCATTTAATGGTTTGTTGGTAGCGTCGTTTTCTGCAAAGGTAAGTTACAAAAAGCATTGTGGATTTTATTCACTGAGAATGAGATTAATTTATTTACTGTTTGTACGATGATCGGCTTCAGATGCAGGAATAAGGATACCGTTGTTCCGATCCTTGTGTTGTTGATGGCAAAAGTAGAAAGTTGCTGTGAAGACTATGTTGAGTAGGAATAGAGAGAGTCCTACGACAATTGTCAATAGGAGAATGCTTTTGTCTTCGTCCTTGACCTCCTTTTTAGATGACGCCTATGGGGAGTATTGTATCATAACGTTCGGTCATTGTTATGATATAAATACATTTAAAGGTAATTACAATTATCAAGTCTGGTTAGTGAAAAACCCTTTGAGGTTGAAGAAAGGCACTGTGTTTAGAAACTTGCAACTGGCCCGTTCATTCTTTGCTACCATCATTCGATCTGGCCTCAGATTCGTCATTTCTGATTTGTTTGTCATCGCTGTACTACCGGTTTATATGCATTTTAAAGAATAATTCATTGATAGGGAGAAAAGATTCATTTGAAAATATATTCCGGATCTTTAGCCACTGAAGTGACCACTTACGGGACGAAATGAAATGTTCTCAATGTAATAAAATCAGGATATCTACCACAATGACATCATAAGTGTTCAATTTTTGCCTTATCTAAATGAATGAATACGTTCTTTGAACCTCCTAGAAATATGTGCTATATGTTAATGTATATAAATCACATAAAGGCATTCGACACTCAATTGAACGAGTAAAATCCACTCTTAGTATTTGGCTTTCTCTTTCACCACAATATTTATTATAAGCAGAAATGAATTTTCATTAATTCCGTAGAAAAATGTTAGCAATTTAAATGCATCCTATAAATTCCATTAAATACTCCAGGGCACTATTATCAATATATTCATTTTTATACAATTTCCTTATATGTAATCTATCCTAATTCAATTCTGGATTATTTTTAAATCCATACAATCAAGAAATGATCGGATTATAAATATAACTTGGATACAAAGGTGCATAAAGTTAAATATTACAGTTATCGAATAGGGAGGAAGGTAAAATATGAAGACGCCTTTCTGAAAAAGAATATCTCCGGTGCTCGAGTTGCAGTTTGTACCATTTTTGTTCCTAGCATCTTCAAGGGATTTGTGAAGTCCATTTCTATTTTAGAATAGTTTTTGAGACAATCGGAGGCAACTGCGTTGATTTTAATGAAAGGGAATCCGATTTCTCTTGTAGCTTCATAATCACATATTTCACCATCCAGCTTTTATTTGTCTGAAGCCAGAAGAAAACTAACTACTGGAAGCGCTTAAATTTAAAGAATGGGTGCTTGCATCACCCCCAGTTCAATTTAGTAGAACGTTTAGCTGTATAAGCTAATATTCCGGATGCGCTTCTTTAACTTAGATACCGTTTAAATGAAACATCTTTTCTCATCTACTTTCACAAATGTCTTGAAAAAGATTCCACACTTAAATATATATATACCTACTGTGACAATTTACTCATTTAAAGTAGTTTTCCAGAAAGAAAATAAAAATGATGAAAACTTAGGAAAGCTTTTGATCTCATTGTTAAGTTCTTTTGAAAACAATCGAAGAGTCAGGCACTAACCTGATTAGCATCATTGAAGGATGGAAATTCAATAGACTCGTTTGAGGGAGTAAACAGTCTCTCACTAATTGGCGTGGGTTCTGCTATTTTCGAAGTCGATGGTGTCGTCATGCCATTCATTTCAATATCCTTGTATTGAACCATCGGTTGTACCACAAAATGAGTTATAGTGTTGCTCTTTAATGTGGATGGCTTCTTACTATCGACGGCTATCTTCGGGAAAATATCCGTCCAGAATGTTGTAAAGTGCTTTCGGTGATTCGAGATCACTCCAATCAAGCCCTCAGGGGATGTAGATGTGCTGAAACCGATTGCTGGTTTAACTAAGGCAATAAAAGCATAAATACACCATTATCAAAACTAATAGCCTATTAAAATTTGCTTTTAAATAGTCAAATGCCAAGTACTACTTCCGAATGCTATTTTAGCAAATTCCTGCCAAATAAAAGTATTGACACTTTGTCGATTGAAGAAACTTTTAGTCCTACTGTGGGAATGGTAGAATACTAGTATGACTTTTCCGGTCCAATTAATTGGAGCTGTGTGGGTTATATTTCTGGATTTTTATATTGTCTAAATTCGGCACTGCTGTAAATCGACGGTAAGTGGACAGAGAATTAATTTCGCTACTGTACGATAATTAATAAATATTTTACATAAAATATGTAGTGACATTATTTCATATCGGCATTCAACCGTAAGCCTTGTTTTCTACTTCTACATGTGTATAATTCATATCAAAACCATTCATTGATTTTCTCACATTGTATAGTACTTGTTTTTAACTTTACTTTGTTAACTCATCACAATTTCACCATGCTGATTACAAGGCTGTCGCCTTTTATATTTTTACTCTCAATAATATCATTGAATCACTGGCTCTGATACTTCCTATCTGTGTTCATTTACTAATCAATAGTTAATGTCGTGGAAAATGGGTTTGAATGAGATTTGTACTTACCAATTTTTAGAGCTAATTCATTTCTTATACTGAACGCTGGCCACAATTCCGATAGGTTCTCAGCGATATTTGGTATCTCGAAATGTTTATTTGGATCACTAGAAAAAAAATAAAAACAATTCATTTTTGAGGTATTCTGCTCATCATCGATCTGGGGAGAAAATTGTATTTCTAAGTAAATCATTCTTTAATTTTTAAGTTGATTTTTTCCCAGAGGACTTGGCTCATAACATTAAAAAACTCTATAACTCCAAAGAAGTCACTGGCATTACCAACCAAAATTCCAGGTATATACTTTCCACTATTAGGCAAATTTGAATTGTTTTTAAAGCATAATTACGAAAATGCAAATGGATGTAATTCCTTGCTCTTAAAAGCTGACATTCTGTGCTATTTTCACATGATCGCTTTCAAATCTATGCTCCAAATTTTTGTTGTTACACTCTTAATTACTTGAAACCATATCAATATCTACAACTCGAAATATAAATAAATATTTCAAGACCCATTTATTCAATTATTCCTTCCCTCTCCCCCATTCAGTGCGACACGGAAAGCCATGCATTCTCCAATCTGTATTATATGAGCATTAATTGAATTCAAAATTCCCATTTGTATCAATAATTTGTATACAGTTAAAGCTCATATTAAAGAAATCCATTTGTCCTTTCATCTTAAAGCGTTAAAACTTACCCATAATGTATAAAGTTTGAGATATACTGAATAAGGCTCTGGGAGAGGCGTCTATTCAGACTACTCTTTAGATGAAAACTTGAAATGAAAGGCGCACCGAGTAGCAGGTTAAGATCGTCACCATATCTCGCCTGTGAGAAGTGTAGTACATGTCTAATAGACTCCAATGGCGGATCAAACTCAGAACTCTGTTGTTCTTGTCCGCTTTCATGTTGCCTCAAAGTGGCAAGACCAGGACTCCAGAACAGGGCATCAGTGTATATTTCATTTATCTAAAATGATAAATGGTGACATTGCTGACGATCCTGGGAAGCAGACCTTTAATTAGTTCTCGTGTCTCTCTGTGTGCGTGTGTGTAGGGGACGAAACATATTGTATCAACTTCACACTTGAGCACAAAACTTTATATAACGACATACAACTCTAATTATAGCTGTTAATTCAGACATTTATTTTCAGATTAATAGATATACCTGTAAATTGACTTTTCTTAAACATTCATCCATATAAGAGACTTCCTCATAGAGCCGGAGGGTAAATAGTTTTGCGTTCGAAATTATAAATATGACCTAAACTTGCATACAATAATAAATGGTGTTGCTTGTGTTACACTTATATTCTGCCTTAATTCAAAGGGGAAATTTCCCTTTAAAAACCATTCAAACTTATGGAAAACCTGCAGCTATTTTTATGCAGATGTCAACCACACGCTATACCAGATATTTTGCGTTTAACATCAAAATCAATGGCAAATTGCACCAGTTAAATCTGGATAATAATAGGGGCGAGAGAATTAGAGTTCGTTACCAACAAGATTATGATGCCACTACTCTACTCAGGATGGACTAGAGGGTTTAATTTTTTATGCACGGTCATTGACGAACACATAGCAACCTCGTGGGTTTTCTACTAGATCGTTACTACTTTGTTTAATGATGTTTGTTAGCATGCTCATAAACCTCGGTAGAATAACAAGTTCTTCGTTTTGAGTCACTTCACGTGTTTTCCAACGAATCTTTAAATTAGCGGTTAGAAATTATGAGCATACGTTGTGACCAATAAATTTGGTTATCTCGTTATGATTCTTACATTACTCACCTTATTCTTTTCATCGTGATTGTTATTATTCTCAATCCATACATTCGAGTGTGCATAGATGTACTTCAGCAAATCAGTGAGTGGATATGGAGACACACGAAATACATGTTCCATTAGATAATTCAACGCCGGAGTGAGTTGACCTATATTTTCATCAAGTCCCGTGCCGTGAATGAACAGCGACCCAGCAAATTCCGTTTGCCCGTAGAGCAAACTAGCTCGACTGAAGAGTGTTGGTTTCTCTGTGATAATCTGTTGTTTTTTAGGTAGCGGAGAGAAACATTTTTCCAGCCCCATCCTGGAAAGATTTTTCTGAATTTCTAAAATGGTCGGCACGGGCAGATTCTGAAGTAGATCGAAGACAGTCGAGGAAGTGGATTGTGGGATCTGCATGTTTGCTTCAATGACAGATTTGATGTCAGTGTCACATGTGGCCGTTGCCCACGGGGCTTCAGCAGAACCGTCGAACAAAATCAACCGCTTTATTCCGTAGTAATTCGGTCCTAAAGTAGTTAAACAATGTACTTTTAATTACTCAATTTTAAAAACAAGTAGAAAAAATAACACACATTATTTTATTAATGATGGCATTTATATCGAAGAGTACGAAATTTATTTTGTTTAACAGGATACATTTGTGAGCCTAACTTTAACTGATTTGCAGTCCTTATCGATTCAATCGATATTTAATACCAGTTTACAGATGTATTTTTATTTCCATTAATGTTTGACTAAACATTTTGATGCCAATGGGGAAATTACTGAGATTGCAGTTAAAGTGGACTAGCACATTTGAGTGAGCCAGTTTATTGAAAGTAAAATTAAAAGAGAGCCATTTAGCTTGAATCTAAAAAATTAGAAATAAAGTTACACCTTTCACTTTGAAAATGTAGTCAAGAATTCCAATCTCAATTTGAAAATGCAGCGATAGGAGCTAAATTTTAAATAATTATTTTAAAATATTCTACTTTAAATACTCGTCGAAATGAAAGGAAGTGTTATAGGGTTGGCATATTTGTTTGTTCATAACAAGAAGTTTATACCTATACTGGTGCAAGTGCATATTAAGACATTTGGGATGAAACCAATTACTGATTCCCTGGACAGAAGAATAACAGTTGTCTGAGTCGTCGAGATCAAAACATCTTTCAAATATTTTATGTCTATTCCATCAATCCTATCGAGTCTCCTTTAACTCTGTTTAACCAGCATGAATTTATTCCCCCTTTAACTGCTTGTATATAGTTGTCTTCAACATATCTAATGTAATTCAGTGTCCGTTGAAGGGAAGGACATTTTAACACTCATCTTAGATGGAAAAGTAGTAAAATGAAACTGATCTTTTGAATATTACTAACTCTGTATTAGAGATGTATCAATGCGTTTCGACTTGGCTTGACAGACCTACACTCTTACCACTATGCCATCGTTTTATATATTCAATTGGGCTCGAATTCCACATGTGAACTTTAAGATTTAGTAGTTAGCTATACAGGTGCTAAACATTAGAAGAAATGTTAAGTATTCTCAGTCACATTAGAACAATTAACTCGAGAAGTATTCGTCCGTGAAAATCTGAATTAACATGACTGATAATAAAGTTTTAAAAATAATCCATATTGTATTTCATTCAATAATTGCAATTTAGGCCTAATATCGATTATACTCTCAGTTCCTACTCCTTTTTCAATTCACTTTGATTGAACTTTAAAACAAAACACAAGAAGCCCGAGCACTGTAACATTTTGTTTGTTCAATAATAGATTGGTTAATTTACTAATGGCAGAATAGTTTCGCGTGAATGGTTTAAGCTAATTAAACCATTAATCATCAAATATCTTTGTTGTGGTCATTCTATTACAAAATACCATTAAACTCAGCTCACTAGAAGAAATGCTTGAAAAATTTTGAGCAGAATTAGTAGCTTTCCTATGAACTATCTTAGTGAATCTTAATTATCCGAGAATTAGTAATATCTTAATCATTAAGCAGTATTCGAATTACTCTGCGACAGAATACTAATCAAAATACAGTGGCAGTACCTACAATATTGAAACGAAATCAATTCTTTAGTTAGTTGACGCAGGCTCGATATTATCACCTATAATGTTAGCACTAATTGTGTGTAATATAACCGTATATTCAAGGCTGACACTGCGATATTACACGCTGCCCATTTAAGAAGACAATAGCTGCTGATACTCATACTAAGAATGAAAAACGCTGAAGACCTATAACTTATTACTGTTTCTATATTAAGGATATGCATGTGTTTATATTGAATGGCCCATAATTACAACTGTGGTGAGATCTCATTTCTTTGCAGTAATCAATAAATCAGTGCACTAGGATTATAATCTGGGAAAGTAAAGTGAGAATTTTCAACTCTGCTTACTAGCACCCAACTAAACAAGTGTGTGAGCGTCTGTTCATCTAAATATCAATCGTTTGATCCAGGATCTAGTTGCTTCTCACGAAGTAGAGTTACATATCTCTTATTCACACGTGCGTTTTCCTCACTTTATAACAAAAGACACAACCGTAATATTTCGCAAGCTTTCCATCAGCTTTTGCATCGCTGGATTTTAGAACAGCGAATTCTCTTTCTGCCTTGTATATAGCCGTATATACCACGCTATTCTCCATTACCTAATCAACAAATTCTTATTTATTTTGCTACTCTAAGCTTAAGTGATAGAGTTTGTATATATAATACTGGTCAATTGAAATATGTGGGAGGAAGAGGACTTTCGCTCATGGGATATGTGATTTACTCCATTTTATTTCCCATAAAAACAGGAGAAGTTACGTTAGCACTACTTGCCACTTCTGGGTAACTGTTCAACAGCTTACTACAGTTAAATATGTTTCCTCTAACTAATTGGGAACTACTCATAAAAGATTCTTTTACAATCCACTAGGAATATGAAAAACACAAGTTCTCGTTATTATAGCGAAAACCTCTTAGAGTTCAACTCAAGCTATGTAGAGCATGACGTAATTCACATTAGTCCACATGAAAAATTTAGAGGATAGGCGTTATTTACAATATTGATGAGAAGAAAACATAAAACTAAATATTAATTTTGTCAGACGAAAGTATTTAACAATTATTCATAATTATATTTTCACCTTTGCAAATTCAGAAGACCCAGAGTGAACATGCCTTTACTTGATCACACATTGTGTAAAATTTAATATACTCAACGGTAGAGGGAGGTCAATTGTACACATGCCATTGAATTTTAAGGGGAGTTTATCACATGTCTGGACACTGAGAACCTGAATACCACACTTTTTCCCTAATTCTCCCAAAGATGTACTAGTATTTGTCTTAATAAACTGATGATAGGAAATGTCGGCGCGAGAGGTAATGATTTAGCTATCCTTATTTTCTATATGGCTTAAAACACCTGAAGTCATGAGAGTTATGTCATTTATAGTGTAAAACACCTGACATATCATACAATGTAAAGCAATAGTCTCGTTTCGTTAAAATTCGTATACAGTTGGCAGCATGATATATTTCTCTTTAGGCCCGAAGAGATAAATAAAACTAGGACTTAAAGCTTGCGAAAGTAACATGTTTCTAATTAACACTTAGCAGGATTTCGAAAGCCTAAAGCATTATATTTAGTAATTCGGTGTCATCATTATTCAACTATAGATAAGCGGTGTCGACTATAGCAAATATTCCTATATTTTCTATCAAAAATACCTACTTCTTTTCACTTCATTGTTATGTGACATTATTCAACTTTTATTCCATTCGAAATTCTCTCTCAGCCTTCAAAATTCCATTTACTATCAGACTTCTTTTGTCACATTACTAAAAAGTAAAGCTTAAGAATCACTTCATTAAAAAATAAATTAAATAAGTTGATAAAAATGAAATTTAAGTTGGTTGTGAATTTCAGGACTATAAATAATTGCTCTTTTGGACTTAATCAAGGTCCGCGAGATTTTTACTAAAATCAGTGCTGTTAGACAACTGCTTTGTTTAAATTAGCACTTACCTATTGAAAGCATGGATGTGGCGAAAAGATGAACTAAGGCAGCGCCATGGGAATGGCCCATCAGAGTAATCTGCTCGGAGTCACCTCCAAAACGATGAATGTTAGAGTGGACCCACTGGATAGCGGCTTGTAAATCGAAGAGAGCGAAATTGCCTCTTGCTGAACCGGCACTGCTGTCTGACAGGAATCCTGAAGTAAAAAGAAGCGTTCAAGAGAGATTGGTCTACAGTTAAATCTAAATGAATCTGTAAGTTTTCAGCTATTTGAATAAACTTGCGTGAGCTTTAATTATATCGAAGCGTACTCATATTCGTAAGATTAATACTTATGTATGAGATAAAGTCTATTTACTTTGATTATAATGAAAATGAAAAGACATATCTATGGGATACTAATGTGGATTGCAACTATATACGTCAGTCTGGTCCCCACGTATTCTACTCAAATGTGTTCCCTGTCTTCTTCCCCATTCTCCTTCCTTGCACTAATTTTGTTATCGATCGCACTTCACCTTCTACTTCCGCGTTCTCACATAACCATGACTCAGACCTCTTGTGCGTTTTACGATTCTGTGGTTTTTCATAAGGAAAGACATCTCTCTACTTATTAAGGCGGCCCAGGATAAAAAATATTTATTTTTGATCGTATCAGTACTATATTGTGCCATGAATTTTGTGGGTAGAAAAGACAAAAATAGCAAGTCAGATTAGAATGGAATACAATTTCAGTAAGCTGATCTGTTAACCGCTATATCTAAAGTACTCAATGTCAATCATATGCTGTTAGATCACTAGTTTCTTATTTCCTATGAATAACACGAAATAGGAAGTTTTCAAACGGCTTAAATTGTCTGATTTATGGTGTCTAAGTCCTCAGATTTCCATTGGATCAACTTAGAAAGAGTTCATTTCATGCAACTTTCTAGCTACAGCTCATTAGTTCGCTATAAGATACAATCCTGTTACCCTCTTATAAATCCTCTTACAATACTGATGACGATAAGACAACGACCACCATTCCCAAATCAGATGACCAGGATAGAGAGAAGACAGCAGGTATTATTAGTAAGAGGGAGATAGGAAGATAGAATAAGAGGAAAAGCAGAAAGCAAATATCTGTAGTGCGTGAAAACGCAGTCAGATACAGTATAAAGTGTACAGTCTAGACTCTACTGCCGTATATGTGTAACGCAAACCAATCATTGATGTTAAAAGGTCTTTTTAGTGCACGGAACGACTGTGTTTGATTAACACAATGTTCGGAGGCCTACATTTCAAGCAGTTTTACCGAAATCTCAATATTTTAAACAAACTGGCATACTATGCCATCTAATAAAGCAATTTTCAATCTCTTTCCAAATTAATTACGTCCATGATAGGAAGCCGATATATAATGTTCAAAGTCGCATAGTAGTTCTTTTGTCTTGAGATGATAAATTCCAAGGTTGTCTTTTGATCACCCGTTATCCTGCAGTAATGATGACCAAACATTGTTAACATTCCGGCGCTGTTTTGATCTTCAATGTTAATAATAGGAAAACAAATTTTATTCATATACATAATCTTGAATTAATAAAGCGCCTTGAGGTAACTGTATTCTGTCTTATTTCTCCCCTGATCTGAGTCAACTTTAGCCCAGCAGTATCTAGTGGGCACATAGTTCATTGCGGGAGAAACTATAATTCCCTCCATTAAGGCAGTGTAGAAGAGTCTTACATAGGAACCCAATCATACGCTTTGGGGAAAAAGTGAATACATCAGCTTCATATTTATCTAGCCCATCGAATCTATTTACTGCCTTTAGATCAGATCAAATTTTGAACAAAGGCCTAAAACATTAATACAAAATTCTATTATTTTGCTTATACATATATATATATCGCCGTTTTAGAAAAAAATCTTCTGTAATCTATAATCAAAATGATAGACCACCCAAATTTCTGCCTGAAAAGCAGAAAATGACTTTACATTGCTCTTCTCAGATTCGGTCTTCTATTTTTCCGATGGCTCGAATATTCGTTCGGTATTTGAATTTCGAGTATTCGAAAGTTTTCATTCAAATCGAATAAAATCTCGCCCATTCTTAACTTTCTTAAGTAAGGACAAATTACCTAAAAGTCCAAGCCGATAGTTGAGGGTTACCACGATTGCTCCTCCAAGACTTGAAAAGAGGCTGAAGTCATAGCCATTTCCGGAACCATATTCATATGAGTCACCGTGGATGAAAATTAATACCGGGAAAGCTGGTTCAGTGAAGCCATCTGAACCTAAATTTTGAAAGATAACATTTCATAAAAATGATCAAAACCAAGTCAACCTTATTTTCTTTAGACAGAGAGCGACTCAGTCCATTTGTAATATCTGATATTGAAGTTTATTTTACTGAATCGTTAACTTACCTATTTGTGCTTTATAAGTTACCATTTATCACCATTCTAATAGTGTTCTAAAACCAAGAAATTTTGAATGAGCAGTTCTATTTTATGGCCAAAATTCGGAGCTATCTTCAATCTTCGAAATTCAGTCAGCTATGGAAGACAGCGGGTCCCATAGTTGTCAATAATTATGGTATGTAGTCCTGTATATTTACGAATTTGTCAAAATTCCACTACGCAGAAAATGGTTAAAAACGATTTTTTAATATTATTTAACAAGCATAATTCAGAATTAAAAGCAGACCTCAATTCTGTCCTGATTTTTTCTGATTTCTCCAAATGCAGCCATGTGATGAAAAATCGATAATTTCGATGACTCTGTGTAAGTGACGGCAGTTAAAGCATGTGTCATCGGTTTATTTTCGGCTCAAAATTGGATAAATCAAATGTTTCTTTTTCGTCCATGAATTAAATTTAAATAATGAATTTACACTTTAAATAAACGTTATCTTGATTTGCTTTCTCAATTGTTACCCAGACCAAAATTTTTTGTTCGTTATTAAATTGGGAAAAGAATGAGTTTTAAACACAGCTTTATTCTTTCAGTAAAAATATTGAAATTCAAGAATAATAAAACCAATTAAAGAAGTTGCTTTTTGGCTTCTCTAGATTTTGTTGTGTATATCCAAAGAGTAAATGTCGAAGGAACTCGTAGCACCTTTGCATTAATAATAAATCGAGGCTAATTCACTAGTACCTCTAACTTTTGGTTATAAAAATTTTATTGACGCAACTCGGTCTGACTCGGTGCTGACTTTAAACTCGTGTTGCTTGAATTCTCATCCGCTAGCCATACATTCTGGGTTATTTTAAGTGTCATTTGAGAAGTGATTTGACTAATTACAATGAGTGCACTATACATCTACTGGTTGCAGTTTAGTTATTTTAACAATTGTCGATGCAAATGACATTATTAAGTGACGAAACAAATGTCTCATTTTGTGAAAAAAAATTTTCTTTGAATCTACTATCCCTTATTTTAAAACAACTTTAAATTAATTTGATTGGAATTTCATTAAAACATGACAATCTGTTAACATGTCTAAATGTCACAAGTTATCTAGAATTAAGTATGTGTTTCCATATATTTATTGCACCCGAATGTCATAGATAGATTCTTGTATATTCAATAAAATTAATTTTAATGATTTTGTAATTTTCTATCTTGTGTTTAAGTGCTGACTGTTGACATTTTTTATGATCTAACCTTAAAAGGGGCAATTAATACAATAATTAATTTAAGATGGCCCAGAAAATCAATAATATATGCCTCCTTGTATTAAGCAAAGTCAAAAGACATTTCTTCTAGATTAGACCTCTGATTTTCCCATCAATTAATTAATTAAATTTTAAAGATGTACCAAAAACAGAATAATAATGCCTGACAAAGAATATTCGCAAGATCGTATCCATTATAACGTTATGTTAATTTAAATAAGAATGTTTTTTAATATTATACATTTTTACACTTTATTCACTTTTGCATTAGTTATTAAATTGAATAAATTTCCTTTATTAGTAACTTTCAATGCTGATAAAAGCTATTTCCTCGTAGGCATTAGAAAAAATACGTAAGAATGCAAATTTTTCTTTATAATCCTTATGTTAATTAATAGTTATCACGTGCTTTCAATTTAAAATGTTTGAAACGCACTTTAAAAAATAACAAAACGAGATAAATAAATATGTATAGAATAGAATTCGCGTAATTTTAATTAAAGCAGCACATCCCAACGGCAAATCAGTGTTGATTTTCTTACGTGATTCAGGAATAAATATGTTAAGAGTTAGACAATCCTCTGTTTGCAAGGTGGGTTGAAGAATTTGGCGTACAGAAGTAGTTCTTGCCGTCCTACCCCTGTCGAGGCTCTCTCGAGTTCCCCTGGTAGGTCCCCGCGGCTGTGGACACTCGGGTGGTGGACTTGTTTTCTGCAAATGACCACGGGTTGGGGTTTCATAAATAAAAGCAGCCACTGAATGCATGAACCGTCTTTTAGCAGCTTGTTGGATAATTTCACTCAACTCTGGAAATTCTGGCTTGGCTCCCGTATTATTATCATCCATACCGGACCCTTCTCCACCCAGTGAAGCATAACGGATTCCATAAACTGCGTGAACGTGTCTTAATTTCGGATCAGAAAAGCGGATCTCAACTCCGGAGACCGTAACTCTGCCATCAAGGGCGAAAGTTCGAATGGAGGGGAAGCGAGTGACGGTTATCGAATGCTGCTCCACCCATGACAGACAGTGAAAGAGGAAGAATAAGGCCATTGACATGAAGGACATTCTGCTTTGTAATAAACAATATACTAATTAGAGTATGCGTGGTGGTCAAGATTTCATTTAAATTTCCTACCCATTGATTGGCCGGAGTAAATTCACCTATCAGAATGAGGACACACCTCAACGCAGCTGTTTTATTAAATTCATAGTAATAGGCAGAAAAATACAAAAATAAATAGCTGCGCTGTGAGAAAATGACTTGTCTTGACTTGTAGAAAATTAGCTTTTAAAATAAGTTACTCAGGCTAGAAATACCTCATTTTCGGGTAATGTCATGTAAGAATATAATATCTGAGTTCATTTTTGGAGCATTTATCATAACTTTGTTTAAATAATACCCATTCATTTTTAAGCACAGACTTTGTCAAAGCTAACATTATATTATAACGTAGATTTGAGATGTGTAATATCTACCCTGTTTCGTGTCTTAAAATTCAGATTTCATGGATTCGTCCTCTAAATTACTGAGCAAATTTCTATTCACGATTTTTAATGCTTATAGGCCAATTAATTAACCGTGATGTTCAATTTATCCGTCATTTTTCCTAGGGCCAAGAAAGCATTGTGACCTTTTATGAATTAATCAGCCAAGATGATCTTAAATTGGTAGACTCCTTTCATTTACTCTACATCCTTGAATAGTGTAATGTTAATTCTTATTTACTAGCATGCATTTTTAAGTATAATAAAATCTGAGTTTATTGATGTCTTCTTAATACCGTCCAGTTTTACATTATGAGGCCAAAGCTGTTTTATTAACTCATTAAAAATAATTAGCACATAGAATATTGAATTTCACGTCAATATATCCTAAAATGTACATACTAATAATACGTCTAGAGAATAAGAATGAGTCTACTTAAGATTTAGCTATTTCCTTCCGATAGTTTTGTTGTGAAAGTTTAGCAATTGTTCTTAGCATAAATGAAGAGGATCAGTTTGTAATAACTTGTCATTAAGGCAGATCCGTTGATTCCATCAATTATAGTCGAGAGAACATAACTAAGGAGTTCTGAATTAAATTTCTCTTTATCAATCGAGGAGGAGTTTACGTAAAGTCATCCTCCTTTATTTAATTTGTTTAATGCAGTTTTCATTTGTTCTCTAATGAGTTAAGTTATTTCACTTTTACTTACTGTAAATCGTAGTTTATTCTAATTGACCACTCCTTAGCTGTTAACATGAGAATGATGCCATTCTTTTAAAGTAGCCTTTTTCCTGCAGTTAGACAAAGCATTTTATTAAGCAATTGCAGATGAATGCAAACCGTAAGTTAAAGCAAACCAAATGGTCTTAAAACCAAACTTCAGCTGAAATTAAATTGCGCAAATTAACAGACTGAAGAAGAAGACGGCAATATCGCCAGGTAGAATTTAAGGTCAGTAGAAATCTTTACTTTTCAAGACTGAAAATGCAAAATTTCACTCTCAATCTAATTATTCTCCAAAAATAAGTCCTTTCTGAACTTTGTGCCCTCGAATATTTTAAGTTAAGATGATCTTAAAAACAACAAAAGCCATTCAGTACTGGCGGTTAGGAAAAATGTTTACCTTTAGGATCGTAGTTTGTAGACTTTACTTTCCTCTCTCACTCATCTCTGTTAGGCTAGAATCTTTAAAACTAACCTTAAATAAATTTTTTTATTCCTTTACTTATTCAATTTCATTCGATCGATAGTAGCCAAATCATCTACATATCCTTTAGGTTAAACACAGATAATTAATTTTAAATAGACCTGGCGTTTTTTAGAATTAATTGAATAATTTTGAATTAATAATTGCCTTCTTTTACATAATTCGATAAAAGTAGCAGAAAACATCAAGATAGGCTGCAATTATAAAAATTAGCAAAAATAATTAATGGTTCAGCATTTTATTTCCATAATCTGTTAGTTATTTTTATATTAGCAATATGAATTTCATTATATTTTTTGCACTGAAGGAAAATAATCAGCACAAAAGATATATGAATTAATGTAGTATTAAATTTAACAACATTTAAGAAAGTTTTTTAAAGAGTTAATGTTAAATTTAAGGCAAATGTTTCTTTGTAAAAAGTATATGCACACATCTACACACATCAGTAATTCACAATAGTTCTAGTGATTGACATGTAGGGAGGAGGTTGTTCTATAGTTTTCAACTTTCAATAAACAACGAGAACGAAACGCATTTTTTTCTAGCAAAAAAATTTTCTCTACAGCACAGTCACCTTAAGAAATCTTGCTCTAAAATTAACGAATTACTAGATGGAATACAGTACTTTTAACTAATGGTACATTGGTCTCTAAGTCTGGTTGTTATGTACGTTGTTTAAGATATTGATGAGATTGATGGCAAAAGCTATTCACTCTCCTCTATAAATTAGACCTGTGAATATCATTAGTGCCTAGGATCATATAGTGTCGTTCTGCTTTCGAGACTCTCGGAGGAAAAATGGATTGAAATAGTAAGACCGACCATACTACTTAATCAGCCAGCCAATAAGAATTGGAAATCGTGAGCAGAAATATGCCTAGTAATCGAAAGGGCGATTCATGGACGAAATTTAAGTAATAAATTACCAGTTGAATAAATATTTTACAAGTCGATTTCAAAAATTTAATTCTGAGTTTTGCTATCCACTCCTCTTTATCTTTTATCAGATTTTACTGTTACTCGATTTCCATCACTTTTACCGCGATGAAAAACTGCATTTTGTTTGCCTTGCTGTCGGTTATGTGATGATAATAATAAGGAATTAAGAAATATCTGAAATAGAGCTGATGAAGAAAACTTGTTATTGATTGTACCTCGGAATCCAACAGTTATGATTAACTCTATTCATAATTTTTCATTACATCATTTAAGTCTCGGATACCAGCATAGCCAGAATAACCAATCAATTATTAGAGTAAGAAGAAATGGACTGAAGGGGCAAGACCGACCGTCAAAATTAGATAACCGGTCAATAAGCACTGGAGATTGAATATAAGAATTTGGTCAGTAATCAAGGGGACGAATTAAAAACTTCAAATTTTGGGATATAAAACAGTGAACCACTCATTTAGTGAATATAGTTCAATCCGAATCCGCAAATCAAATGAAGTAACTTTATCATGTTCTTTTTCGATCCCTTTGCCTTGTTCCGTAATGAACTTTATATAATCCATTTACGTTGCTTTCCCGCAATTGAAAATAGCAATATTATTCTGCATTAGGGTAGGTTGTAATAATTAGACTTATACATGAGTTTTAAGACCTTCATTTCATTCAATTAACTGGCAAATTTTTCAGTATATAATCTTCTTCATTTTATTTGAGTTACTAAAGCAGTGAAATGAGAAACGTATGTATGTTATGTATCTTAAGTTTGACTCGCACAGATTAATATTGATTAATTATTGATAGCTTTCCACTAATTCCTGTATCCTCTGTATAGATCGGTCGCGGTACATCATTAAAACTTCCTACTGCTTTCTGGCAAGTTCATATGATTAAACTACTAACCATAAAGTAAGATATGACTAAAACCAATTAGGAAAATGTTAAGCTTCTTGTGTCAATGTGAAGTTAAAAGCCAGAAAACTATATGAATAAGGTTGTTCCTTGCAGTTACCAACAGAACTGTATTTTTAAAGTCTGTCTACCATTTGCAGAATGTGGATTATCTACAACATGTTCTACGTCCTAAATATAAGACAGGATATAAAAGCCTACCAATCTCGGCTTACTCTATTGTAATGATGTGAGTGGTCCAACCACTCAATCTTAAAACTCGCAAAAATTCAAGCAAGTGAAATATGTGCTCATGAAACTGTTAGGGGATTCACATCTCCGTTTGTGAAAATAAATCGTCCCCAATTATCTTGAAAACTATTGAAGGATGACCCTCTATACATTCCCAAAATTACTCTTTATTTGCATCCTCCATGCCAACACTTCGGTTTTCCTTTCACGAAGCCGCAGTGACATCTTTACGTCCCTATGACGCAAAAACATCTATCTATCATGTCCAGATGCGTTTTTGTCGATTCCCCCTTTCTAGAGCGTCCCGTTTCATTAAAAGTACATTTGCACTTATACTTTGCTCCTCCGCTGCTCTCTCATCCCCTTTGTCCCTTATCTCTTATCCGCTTGAATCCTCATTATGGCCTGACCAATACATTTTGGTCTAGTCAGTTCTTGGTGTTCTGATTTGTAACTGTCGTTACTGTTGCTAGTTTTTAGCTCCCAGCTGTTAATTGTTATCCTAACCCCAACACTATCCTTTAACTGAGCTGAATTTCTCAAACATTCCGGAGATGTTAAGGACAAAGAGCAAATTGTGATTCGAACTCCAGAAGTATCTTTATTTTTCAAGAAAGATATCTTCATATTATACGTTCCTCCCAATTTGAAATCTGTGACCCTTAAAGCTACACATCTTTATTTACAGATCGTATTTGTAACATGAACCAATCCTTGTTTTAATCAGATGGACTTGATACAAATTTTTAATTTGGGAGACAACCAAAAATATGTAGGGCGACACTGTTAGAAGAAATGTTAATTATTTTCCCCCTATCCTAATATTTCTTCTATGAATAAAAATGCAGTATCTTTCTTCATTTCCCCGTCAATAAAAGACGCTTAATAATTATACTTATTTGTTTAAGCCGATACCGATTGAGATGGAGTTTCGTTAATACACTCGTGTTGACTATAACGTGCCTTCTTATCTGCCGTAGGTCATTAGCTTCTGTGTTAAGTTGCTATATTACCGAGTTTCCTAGGTTGTTGGCTCTGCGAGATTACTACCAGAACTCCTAGTTGATTACGTTATAGCAGACACAATAGAGACATACCACCCTCTTCCCGTCCTTTATGTACACTGTATACCACACAATTTCTGCGAACCTTCGAAATTCATCAATTAATCGCATCAAATTGCTAGACTCGACTAAAACAACACAAAACCTTTTGATAAATGCATATATTTTGACTAAGGACAAATATACTTGTTCAGAAATACGAGGTAATAAAGATAGAAAATATATACATTATTGTTGGTAAGCGAAAACTTCAAGCTCCTAAATGTGTTTCGTCAAGTTAAAATTTGGACATTTTATGAAATATCGAAAGGTTGACTGAGAAACTATAAATCAGTGCTGATTCTGAAATCAATTAAACTGACTGTATGATAGGTGAAAGATTTTTTGCAAAGGTAAACTTTTGAACTTCATCTGAATTAGTTGAAATTGTTATGTATGCTTGTTTCTATGTTTCTTTATAATCGTAAGTACTAAAAATCATTACAGCAAGCTATTTCATGAAATAACTGAACTCATAGGTAGCTTTGGTGTCAAAAGTCTATATAGTGGAGTCTCTCAATCGCCAGGCTTCTAATTATTGTCACTGCAACCTAAACCGATGAATTCGCATTCGCGAAAACCATAGGCACGTTGGGAGAATCCTTAAGGGTGTGTCCTCGTTTTCAAATCAAATACTGAGAAAAATGATCTGGAACTCTGGAGACACAAGAGAAAAATTATGTATTTCAGTTCACAAGTATTGTCAGTTTGATGAAAAGAAGAGTTAAGCTATCTGAATAATCATTCTAATTCATTTTATACTTGCTAGAACTATTAGCTCATACAAGCAGACTAACCTCTATATATTGCGACGGAATAGACACCATTCTCAAATTTGATAATTCGATGTAATTCGAGATTTACGGTCTTTTCTGCTACCAACCCAATTCCAACTGTTTTGTGAAACGGCATGGATGCATTCAACCACCCTTCTTATAAACTCAGCAGTCAGAATATTTTCTACATAATTGCTAGTCCTTAATCTAGCAGAAAACCTCTGCTTTATAGACATAGAGGTACCATTCACAAATAAACCCAAACATTCCAATATCGCTCTTTTCTCCTTCCAACAAAGAAAACAATAATCTGTCCATTCATCCTGTCTGATTCATAACAACACTATGGAATTGAGTAGATTTTTCCATTAAGTTATCTTTATGCAATTACAACGTATAATAACAAGATAGTAAACGAGTGGTAGAATGTTTTGGTTCGATACACGTATAGTGATGAAATGATCTCATAAACACAAACATAATTTTCTGCCAATACTTCATTTCAGGAACTCCGTTTTAAGGGAATGTAAGAATCAAAATTTTTTATTTTATTGGCAATATTAGCAATTGAATAAGGTTCCGATTAAATATAAAGTACTTAAGATAGTAACCCCTTGGAAATACCGAGAAAACGCCTTTTGTAAGTCCCTTAAATGGAATTATTTTCAGATTAATTTCTGCATTAAGGTGATCAGAAAGGTGAAGCTTTTAAGCAATGGTCTATTATCTTTTAGTAGCAATAGAAATTGTTTTTTCTACAATAACTATATCTACAAAAATATATGTTTCAGTATCACTGAAGTTTTACATATAATTATGATTAGTTTAACTGAGAAATGTAAAAGTCTATTCCTACCACATAAATTGTTTTAGTCAATTTATGTTCACTTACTGAGCAACTAAAGAGCACAGACAAGTTCTTAACACAAAATGATCACACAATTATGATTCAATTGTCCTTCTGAGATGTATAAATTTATTGTAAGTGGAAAATAAAAGTGCAATGCAATCAATATTTATCACAAATCACATATTTGAAATTCAGTAGAATAGATGTAATTAGTTAGTAAATGCGGAGACATTTAATAATTAAGAATGATGCACAAATCCGACCGTATTTAAATTTTATCTACGGTGATTATTCTGATAAACAATAAATTGATAGAAAATTTTCTGATTTGCCTTCATTTAATCATTATCACGAGTGCCCTCTCGGCATTTGCTATATATTTAAATCTGACAACAGGTTGAAAAAGCACATGGGAATACGACCTTACAATCTTTCTTTTTCTAGTTGACATACATAAACTATTTCCCTTATGAAGTGTTTGAGAATTAGATATCCTTTGTTTAATAACTCGCTCAGTTGCTCACTTACGGAGAGCTATAACTATTCAGACCTCAGGAGGAATAAAGGAAAAAGATTTGCAGCTCAAAACGATGGTCTACTATTGAGAAATAATGTGTTTATGCATAATTCCATATGGTATAAATGATTGGCTGGCTGGTTGATCAATACTGTCAGCGACGGATTCTCCGCTGGTGGTCTTACGTATCCATGTCGGATCGTAGATGTCGATAGTTCAGTGCACGAGAAATGAAATCACGAGTACACTGGATAAGTGTGTTCGATTGAACGTACCAAAAATATTCGATTAGGCTTCTTAACACCTTGAAGTAAACATTCTTTGATGCTGCAATAACCCCATACATACACTCAAATTTCACACTTCTAATTTGAACCGATTATTGCTCATATTAAAAAGAACAGATTTAAATAGTTAAAAATTTATTGGAGCGATGATTAAGAGCATTTCTGTCATGGCTGGCAAATATTTAGGAATATATAATAGAAGAATGTTTTGTAATTTTGCGTCTGTCAATCTGTTGCAATTAGAATACTGCGAATCTAAACGCTTTCCCAGGTTTATATTTTGAATTGAACTTATAAATAATCATTTTTCGCCAATTTTATGATACCAAAAAAATACAAGTCAATTTCAAAAAATTTTTTGTCGAAGATTGTGCAGGGAATACAAATTTCTTCGTCTAATTAGGAAAATTAAGGTCGCGGCATTATCTATTTGCTGAACAAATAAAAAAAATGGAAAGTTCGATATGATTCGCAAAATGTATGCGGTTGGGAAATTTAAAAAATAATGTTTATTAATTTATATAAATTGGTACGAAATGTTTGAATTTTCAATTACTGTGAGAAATTTCCAAAAATTCATTAGCAATGTCTTTTGCAAGAAATGTCATAACAATTAAATAAATAATTAACAAACCTTTTTATTAAAAATTAACAAACTTATCCTGTAGCAAATAAGCTTTGATAACCATTCTACAAGGCAAAAAACATATTCGGGACAGATACTGATGACAATCTACTCTCCAAAGTAGCAAATAAGAGTATATCTCAATCTATTTGAAATAATTTATCAAAAAATGGTATTTTAAACTTGTAGGCAATGTTTTTGCAACTAACTCCATAAATTATTTTAACCATTAGTTTCGTTCGCGTTTCTACAAATGTATAAAAGTGATGAAGTGTTAATATCCGGTGTATTTATTTCCGCTTTCTTGCTTTAAATGTAAGCTAATAGCCCTATTTATATACTAGATTTGATTGTTTATGCAATTTTGATTTAGATTTATTTTCTATTTTATGGTAGTACTTTACATTTTTTTAATTTGTTTGGAGCATTTGAACCTTGTTGTGCTGTTACTAAAATTATTAAATTGCTACTTTGATCTTATCAAGAAATTTTCTCGCATATCCTTCTAGAAGTCATTCGAACCCATGGAACAAGGATACGAAAAACGGAGAGTTTTAAGACGCTCGTCCGTACAGTTCTGTGTGACAGCCGAAGAACACATTAAGAATGAAATGAAACACGAACGACATCTCACGGAAACCTCTCGGCTTACTTCCTCCTGGGCGAATCTTCGTCTCACGGGAAACGATAAAACCGACTACTCCGATTGTGGTTTCTCTTCACCGGCATCATCAAGAAGTAGTCCTGTTGGTCACCGCCCAAACTCCTTTAGCGGTCCTTTAATGATTTCTGTCACCTGTTCAAGTAGTGGAGGCGTTTCTACAACAAGTGTCTGTGAATCTAGACCTCCCGTCCCCGTAACCTCCGCCTCAGGAATCACTACATTTTCTCGGTCATCTTCCTCTTACCCTTCTCCCGTCGCCTCACCTGTTTCCTCCAGGGTTCAGTGCTACTCTCCAAGTGTCAATCTTCCCTCTACTTTTGTGGCTAAAAAAAGGACTGCTAGTGTGAGCAGTGGCGGTAGTGCAAGCCCACTTATTTTCGCCGGTTGCAGGGGAAAGAAACGAGCTTATGCCTGCCTACAGAGTAATGTGACCTCCAGTACAGAGGTCAGCCGAGAAAGCTCTCCCGAACCTCCCAGCAACTTTTTTAGATTCTCTAAGATTCCGAGATCCTCAGAGGTTTCTTTAGCCACCATTCCTAACTTTGGTTCTCCTACTCGAGACTGCAGTCTGTGTACTCCCCACGTTTCCACTCCGTCTTCTCCTCCCCCTTCTGCATTGTTTGCCGTTCGAACGTCGAGAAACAGTCCTTCCACATCAAGTTTGCCCTCTCTCACACATTCCACTTCTTCTCCCAGACAGCCTATTTTACCTGCCCATTCTTCTGATTTCTCTCATAATGAGCTTAAATCTTTCTCCCCTTCCTCGTTTTCTTGCCCTGAATCAGAAGTGGTCTTTCAACAAGCCACTGCTCCTGTTGAAGAGAATTCTACCGAGAGTAGCGAGAAATAACCTGATTGATATCCACCAAGTTTCACGTCAATTCTTTTAGAAAATGTTTTCCTCCCTCCTCCCCACAGTAATTATCCTGTATATCTGTTATCCACCTTAACCCCCTCTTCTTTTTTGGCTTTACTATTGTCCATATACGCACTGCGATCATCGAAGCTTTTTCCCTGTTTTAGCTCATGAACCTGTACATGAATTTCGTCTGTCTCTATTTCTCACATAATGTATCATTCACATTCTCTCTATCATTCGTGGTACCGATTTTATTTTTTGTTATTTGTTCATTTAATGAAATCTTAATCGGTTTTGCGTTGAGTTAGTTTGGTTCGATGTTGACCTTGAGCTTAAAACGGTTTTGTTGATATGTGCATAGTTTTCGGTGTTCGTTTCGTGTTGAATTGGTTTACTTGTAAAGGCTATTTCATTATAGCATATATCGCGTTTACTGCTGTTTTGGTGACCAGATTAGTTGTCGACTTTGAGAGTAGGCAGGAAGACGCATAATTAACACTATAGATACGGCTCTGAACACCATATGCGATATTTCAAAAGTCCAAATGTTGAGGGCTTTCGCACCCGCTTTCACATTGTGATAATTTGCTCCTTTATAACGCTTCATTTGATTTCCATGATAGTAAGCCTCTATATCACAGGTTCTTTTTTTCAAATGCAATCCGACTTATGTATATGAAAAACTCCCTGCATCACGTCGGCTTAAAACGTGCCCTTCGCGTTAAATTAAATCGGATTTATGATCAAATTATCTGCAGGTTGAGAAAAAGTCATGTTATGGTATAAATTTAGCAAATATAATTTTAAAGTCTTGCAGAAGACCATGATGGTTAAGCCGTCACATGTTTGAATTCCACCTTTGTTTCTGGTTTATACATGAGAAATTTTGAGTAGAGACTTATTCAGTGTAGGTTACATAAGGATAAATCTAATAAACGAAAAAAGTGTCAGCACGTAATCCCCAAACTGAATTGAGTAGTGAACAAGGGAAAATTCCAAAATTCATGGGCCGGATTAGCCTAGCCTCCCCGCAAAACTTCGATCATCAAGTTTTGTAAAGGGCATTTCGACAGGTATAGTTCATACTAGCCATATAAAACGGAGCATTTTGTTTATACAGTCTGGTTTATCTGTATTTTGCACACAGCAAGAAATTTGAGAAATTTTGCAGAATTATTTCTTTGCGTTAGGATCAGTATGTGAGACGGCCATTTGTGAATATGAAAAATAAAACATCAAAATAGTGTACATTTTGCTATTGAAAAAGAGAACCTTAGAATTTACTCACAAACCATAAAACCAAAGCTCAATTTGGGAAAGGGGAATCGTGTGGGGTTTCTTTTAGTTTTATTTTTCAACGGGACTCACAGTAAATGGTATTTCGAACATGGCGTCTAGGGTCGCATTTTGATTTAACTAAAGGTAACTGGTGATCCTAAAACATATTTCAATTTTGATTCTTTTGCAGACTTATAGGTAGGTTGAATATTTCTTAACCTGTGATTCAAAAATCACTGACCAGATTATGATTTTGAAATTGTCTTAAGAAGCTCTGTATTGAGTCGATTTCAATTTAACACTTACTAGGGATAGAGAGGCAGATTGTGAAATTTAAACGTAATTTATGCATAATTTAAGTAATGAATGTCGCAGCATTGCTGGCCCTCGTAATGTGAGCATTTGTAGGTGTTCTGCTTAGTTAAAGCTCAGTTATGAAAATGTCTGTGTGGGAATTGCAGATATTGGCTTTCAAGGGCCAGAATTTTTACCTACCTATATTCTCGTAAACCAGGTTTTTGCAAACTAATTCACATTCGTGCACTTGTGGTAAAAGGTATACACATGGGATCAACCAAGTTCAACAAACTGGATGGTGATGTCCTTCCAATCTCGAAATTTGTTGTTCGAATGAGCTATGACTTGCTGCTAGCGCAGTTTGCCTTTTTTAAGAGTCAAAAATACACTTAATTCGTTGGTGGCGTAGCGGTTAAAATGAGTATTTGCGAAGCCAAAAGTTATTAGGTCAGTTAACACTTCAAGCAAATTGCATAATCGACAGTACTAGATGAGTGCGAATTTTTAACTGAGACCCCATTTTACGATATCTCTGCCCAAGATGAGAGTTGGAAATATTATCTTTTTTAACCTATTTGGGACTAGAAGTTGGAAATCAGACGAGGACTATCTCGACATACCAATGAATCTTCTTACTACAAAGCATGTAGTTTTACAATTAGTACTCATTTTAATGTTTCTTACCTCGTAAGACTCTCAATTCGTTAAATAAATGGTATAAGGAAGGTAATCTTGTACTTACTATAAATATAAAGTATAGCATTGTTTTTTTCGATAAGCACTTAAACTTTTAAAAATTGTATCTGGAAGCATGCGTTTACCGATATCAAACTTACATTCAATCTAATTTTAAAACTGATTACAAGCTCTTATTCTTGAAAACCGACATCCAATACGATATCTTACTTAACAATCACTAAGCTAAAATACATTAACCGAGACTCTGAAAACAGTAAATCATAAACAACTTCCAAAACTCTAATCGGAAAATATTTCTCTAATTAAGGGTTTGAATCAATGCGCATTATGTGCTCACTCATATATGTTCCCCTTTTCGTACTTTCTAACCCTCTTTACACATTACGCTAACGATTGCTTGATTTCTCATGAAAGCGCTGTTACGAAAAGTCAGTATTTAATGAAAAAGCATGATGATTTATAAGTGTTTGGAATGTGGCACAAAGTTGAAAGTGACAGTCTCGCCCTCGGTCTCTGTCACACTATATACCTGAGGACCGGTAAATACGATTTTCTGGCCACTGGTTGGTAATGTCATTAGCTTATCCTACTTCCAATTCTTTTATAACAATGTGCTTTGTTACTTACATATAAGCACTGTCCTCTCTGTACTACGAACATGAAACAAAATCTTTGGCATCGCTATGACGTTCATTTGCTTATTAATAGAACCCGACTGGATTCACTTAAGACGCATACACCGCATTACCATTGAGACGTCCTAGAATATAATAGATTTCTAGACCAATATTTACTTTAAGGAGCATAAATTTAACTTTTTCTACTATTCAATATTGTACATTTTATTTATTTCTTTTAATAAATGACATATGAAAAATGCAATTCCCAAAGGTTGCTGCTAACTTTGAGGGGAGGAAAAAAGTGAATTTGGAGGATTTCAGTCTTAAAATCAAGATCACTACATAATTCCAATTGTAGAAAGGGCCTCTTTGTCCTTAAAAAATAAATTCCCTGAGATCTTTAAGCCCTTTTGGTTGGGACTCAACCTTCAAGGCAAGTGGGTGGAAATTGTGCTAGATGCTGATTTTCAAGAACGAAGGTTTGAGTTCATTTACGTTTTCTTAATCTCATCTGGATTGAATTTATTTGATTGCAATAGAAAGCGCAAACCTAAATTAATTAGGTATAAAAGATTGCGGTGTGACGCTTCACCTACGGAGCGTTTGTTAGTAATAAATTGGCGGAAATTCTCTTCTAATAGCTAGGATAGCAGGGTGATATCAGTTTGCATAATTTTAAAATGGTAGGACCCACGTTTATTAAACGTCCTATACTTTTATTAATTCTCATTGAGTAACTTGCATCATTTTTAGCAAAACGAAATAAAATTGACCCCTTTATAGTGGTAGTTTCTATTTTGACCAAAGTTATCAGATTTATTCTCTTCCGATCATGACAGTAAGCTGCATACCCTGAGTATTCATCAGCGCGAGATCATTTAATCATGTAACTACGCAATAGCTAGTTCAAAATTCAATTTGCGCTTTTGGAGGGCATGCGAAGTTCGGGTTTGAAATGGAAACCGGGACTGATCTGATTAGACATAATCACATATTGTCTGATTTAAAGACCGCTGAGAGGGATATTTTAATGCTTTCGCAATGGGTCGACATTGTGACTGTGATTAGTCAGCGACCATAAAAGTCTGCAATACTGAACCCTTTCGGGGGAATGTGCAATCCGGCTTTCAGATGGCAGATTGATGTCAAAGTGAAAATATAATTGTTAGGAATTAGTAAATATTTCCCCTTGACGAAATTGACGCCCATTTTATACTTCCTTCCCATTATTATCGGAAATAACAATTAATCCCCATATTGTTTACGTGGACTAATCCAAAATAGCGTCATTGTATACATTGTTCAACTTGAAAAATTACTTTCCACTATAACAAAGAGAACTTGTGTTTTTCCTTCTTCTAGCTGGAATATCGGCGTGTAGATCATTACGACCGATATAACTCTCACGAAATCTTATGTTGAAAAAGTAAGTCACTTCACCTGTTCATTGCAAAGGGCATTCATTTGAAATGCTTAAATTTGGAACTTCTTTCAAAATAAATTTCCATGAAATGTTCATGATTAACTTTTTCTGCGGTCTGAGTTAACGGTTTTAGATAGTTTGGCAATGGTCACTATCAATCAGCACGTTTATCAACACACTAACGAATGTCAAATGTTACACAGCCCTATTTCAGCTTCCTAATAACTATGCTTTTTACCGTTGAATAATAGATAGATTCTTATGTCTTATGACAGTTACAGTGGCCCTTGTCAACTTTGTATCCATGAATATTCAGGTGTAGTCGTATCACCGGCCGACGCCTAGCTTTCAATCACAATAAATCGGCTCACCTCTCTCCAGTCCCTATATTTCATCACTTACGTTCAGTCCTTTTGCCAAATTCTCTCTATCTCCAACTCCTCCTGCATTCTTCTTTTGCAGCTCCCTCTCTCCTTCACCCCCTACAGTCTTATTAAAGTACCATCCTTACTAGTTTCTTCATATTCTTCATACTCCTAGCACCCCAAAATGTTTTGAATAACATAACATAGATCAATGTTAACTTGACACAACTAACAGGTCTTCGCTAGATGAACAGAAAAATTCATCGAGATGGCGAGATCAGCCACTCAATCTAATCAGCTTTTAGCATCTCGAGCCTGAAAGTAGAGAGTAAAATCGGAATATTAAAGCAGTGAACTATATCCATGAAGCAAAGTACGGACGACCTGAAGAGTTCAAAATTCTGATTCCACCTCAACATGACCGGCCTCCTTTACTACTTATTAATCTACTTTACCATTTCTGTTATTCAGATGCCTTCATTTGGTTAATAATTGTAAATTATTATTTTGCATCCTTGTGGGTAATGGTAAAATTAAGGAGTATTTACAAGTGTTTATGCATGGGCTTAAAATTCTGGTTAATTTCAATGCTGTGAATCTCACCTTGCACCAGATAAATGCAGAGCTGAAGATGGGAGTGACGTAACTACCCATTCTTTAAACTGACGCAATTTCAGATGTTGGGTTTCTTCTCACGTCAAACAAATTCCAGATGGATTGTGAGATAATCAGCAATTAAATTGCAAGAAAATTCAAATCTCCGTTCGTAAAAATTAGTGTAGTTGCTTAAAAACTTATCTTCAACAGAAATAAACTCTTATTCTTAACTAAATTTCCTTATTCAGACTCATTGACAATTTTTCTGTAGGACGTCTGGGTAAATAAGTTCGTGTTCATTGATGTCTCTGTTGGCCTTCTCTTTTCTCGTCTAGAGCATAGTGAAGATTTAATAATCCTCCATAGACATGTGAGGGAAGACTAGATTAATGATGGCAGTAGAGGTAATAGAGATGGTCATCTTACTATGCATATGTAAAATGATTGCGAAAGCAAGAAATGATCACCACTCTAATACCTCCAACCATATTAGTGATGATAGCTAATCTCAAATGGGGCACTATTTTAGCCTTTCATGCATTCATAATTAACCCCAAATAATCACATACAGAATCGGAGATCAGCATACCAACGCATTAGCTAAGCCCTACTTTTTTTAATTTTCCAAACTTTACATGAATAAAAGTCGGATAATTGACACAGCCTCTTCATCTAACTTCGTTTCGTCTTAAGCCAACAACGCTATCCTATTTTTCTGTTTAAAATGTTATTTGGAGTGGTTTGGTTCAGGACGGTTCTATACCTTGGAGAATAAAGTTGTGCGCTGATATTCTTCTTCTCTCATTTTATATGTAGTTTGATTGCAGTAAATTCAAGACTTGATTGTCTTCCATATTCTATTTTACCCTTTTGGTGGACTAAAGGTCGAAAAATGATACTGATATGCATATTAAGGATGTAAATTTTGAGTGATGGAATGGACTATTAACATAAAGGGATAAGAAAAGTATCCAAGACCTCTGCGACTGACCGATAGTTGGATCGGAAAGCTTTTGTCACTGTAGAAACAGTTCAAAATAAGGGACGCTTGTCCGAGGAACCAATACGTTTTCCCCCTTGTTGACTGGCCACAACATTCCGACCACTAAATAGTCAAAACTATATTAAGCTATAATATCCTTATTTTAATTTTCCTCCTCTTCACAGTGCATTTGGCAAAAACAGGACTAATTTTATTCCTGAAAAACTGAAATTCAGATTAGTTTACTAATTTGGGGGTATGCAGCTAAAATCTGCGCTTGTAACTATAGGAGACTAAGTACCAAGAAGACCCCAGAGATTATACCTTTGTTTATTGTGTGCAAGAAACGATTGCTTAGATAGACACACGAGAAACTTGATGACAAGGATATGTCAATAATGCTCAAGTGGCCGTGCCCCAATAGAAGTTTATCATTTGGACAGACACTGAAAGCCTAATTATTTCAGCTGACTCATCAAAGTTGATGTGTGGGCTCAAAATCATTATTTAATATAGTTAATATTATCAAATAATTTAATAGAATTTCCATGGTCTACCTGACAACTTAGTGATATTCTTCCCTATTCTCAAATAAAATATAACTTTGTTCATTGTACATAAAGTGTGAAGTGGTTAGTTCCTCATTTGCGGTTACCTCCACCATTTATAACCAAGACTGGTTTTTCCTCTAAAAACCTGGGGTCTGGATGGATCGACTGAATCAGGAAGATAGTCATCGACCTAGCAATCATAGTAATAATATCAATAAGCAAATTACATTGATATGGCATTATAAGTGTCTAGAATTAGCCGGAGTTCATTGAATGATTTACTAGCAGTTAGAAATATTTAATATCCATTAATACAGGTTGCTGAAAGAGAATATCTAGCGCAGCCTTAATTCTTGTTCTAACTTACTTTATACGAATGTGAAATTCACCGCTGACTTTCTGGTTTTAATGTCTGGAAATTAATCTGGTACGTACAAGGATAAAATCATATAACCATTTCAGATCAGAGAAATTTAGACTGGACTGGAAAATGACATCTAGTTTATGGATTTATAATTTATTAAAATAAGAGCGATGGTCGCACTTACATTATACTGAGGTCGTTAACCCGGAGCCATAAGGTGAATTCTTGATTTTAGGGGTGTGATAGAAGGGCATAACTTGAGGTCACTAGTTAGACAGCCAATCACGAGATAGATAAAATGAGTATGATTCATAGAGTTTTGCCCTGATAATAAATTATTTCCACCTCTGGACAGTCAAAAGAAAGAAATTCTTAGACTATTGGCAGATAGAATGTAAAATGGGATGAAACTAAATTACGAATGAGATGCATATCCAGAGGACGCCCTAGGTCAGAAAATTAAGAAATCGATATGGGGGAATGCATTGTCAATTAGTCAAAAGTGGATACTGTTATAACGGTAATCCATTAGCAGGAGTGCGATTTTCCTAAATCAGATCGGCGGTGACCAAACTGAGAGGATGCAGTTGTCTCATGAGCATATCCCCATGATTCCAGCTCCACAGGTGCAAAATATTAGTATAAATTGCTACAAATCCCATAACCTATTTTTATAATCTGACTAAGTTTGGCTTATAGATCCCCTTTAAAATCTAGATTATAAAAGCAGCCTTATTTGAGATGAGATAGGTTATAAACTGCTGCATGAGGTCACCTTTTTGACAGTGAAAACACAGATATACTGTCGATGGTTATGATCAATATGGTTTTGATAATGATACTATTGAATCTGAACCTTTTTAGGAGAGCACATGACGGATCGATTGGGATCATCGGTATTTGGTGATCAAGAATAAGATAGTTACTGTAAAGCTCCATTTTAAGAAGGGGAAATATTGGATTGGCTATAACATTCTCAACTTTTGGAATCCCTCCCACAAGCAGGATAAAAAGAAGGCCGACAATTTGGGGCAAATAGATGTTAAAAACAGGTAGGTAGTAAGCTGAAATAATATGTAGTTAGAAGGGTGAGCCAGGAGGACTAAGAAAGAGGTTCGAAAAAATTGTAGCGGGAGCTGCAGAAATAAGATGAGTTGGCTGGTGAACCTGGGTGTAAGAGTAAAAGATAGGACCTTAACTATGTGTAGGGCCGGAAGTAATTGAACCGGAAGAAGAGGACCGGGAAGCCGAGTGGTGGAGACCGGGGCGTAGCAGGCGGTTTAGACAAAATTGGCAAAGACCGTTAGAAAATTTGAAACAGTGCAGAATTCCACAGTGAGTTTTGCGACGATTAAGAAATTGAAAAGTGGGAGTGTCGTACCTGACGACTTCGTGAATCTCTCTAGGAGTTTGATAGATAAGTTGATTTATGCATGGCGATAAGAGCCTACCTTCCATTAAACTCAGACGTCTTAATCGACTAATAACCTACGAAAACGTTATTTGAAATTATTTTTTAATTTGGATGCTCTTCACACGTTACTAAAATTCATTCTCAACTCCTAAATGATCACGTAAAAAGAGAAAATATTGTACGTTTTTCTTACTGAACTTCGTGGTAACAGATTGTTACTGCCTCTGTCATAGGGTTTTATATCATCCCACGAATAAATGTCTGAATCTTTTTTTCTGAATTTATGTGTATTTTAAATTATTAATTTATTCCAAGAACTTAGAGGTGATTGTTTCGAAATGAGGATACAAAAGCATCCATTTATAGGAATGGTTAAAATACTAACCATACAGAATAACCGGGTTTTTCATACTCGAAATTTAAATGTCAAAATAACCTCTCAAAGCCATCCAAACTTTACTTTGTGTATGATCATTAATAAATTCAAACACTTTAAAAATTGAGTTAATATACACAACTCTAAATGGGTATGCGGAATTCGTCTTTCCCGGGGTTGGACTTCAAAGTGATGAATCTTGGGATAAAAAGCCATCTTTGAACATAGGATATGATACATGGAATTCTCTATGAATTGAGCTATGCTGAAAAATCTATTCGGCCAATGAAATTGTAATAATAATAGGGGAAATAATAAGAATATCCAAGCGTCCTCATTTAAAATGCTAAGAAAAGTGTGCACATACATGCAGAATTTTTGTTCGCATGGTAACTGATGATACTAATGTTTAAATTCATAAATATACTTGAAAATGCAATTTCATTTAGCGTACGGAATTTACCACGACTCAGTTCAAAACACTGTGAGACAAGAAACTGTACTAAATATTTGAAAGTAGCAACTCCTCATGTGACTCTAACGGCATCTTTTTAGATAAGCGGTTTTTTTGGAAATCTCTTCAGCATTTGTTTGTTTTAGTTTTAATTAATGCATGTTCATCAGCTAAATGCGTTAGAACGAAGTTAAATTGAGGGATATTGATAATAATGAAAAACCAGCTCAAAGATAATTATGGTTATTCATGTCACCACGGCTATATATCTTGAAGTATTAGTTTACCTTAAAGTGTTTTTTTCAGGTTAAGAGGTACTTGTAATGGTCGCAGTATATCTTGCATTTTTAATTATTATAAAGCACGTTAAAGCAGATTTGAGAAAAAACCGAAACGCATGGCACTACCAAGGAATATGTCCCTTGTTTCAGCAATCGTATCGTAAGTGGCCTGAATAGAATAAAAGTATATTTGAGGATGGTACTCACTGTAATTGGATACAAGTATCTGAAGAAAATGGCGGGAGAAGGAAGGGTGCATGATTAATACTAGAAGTTCCACACTGTTCGCGTGTCATTGACCGTTCATTCGGTCTCCTCAATAGTATTCACAGAACCATGGACGTTGGTTGGCTTCCTTTCAATGCTGGATACTCATACGTAGTAACTATTCTGATTGGCTGATGAGATTACAGACATTGACCGTCCAGGTTCATCATGACGACCCATATATGTCACTTGTCCGTCTATAATTTCTAAGCTAACCTCTTTTCTTTTTCATATCTTGGAAGTTAGCCTTGATTGGACTGCAGAATAACGATATGGTGGTGATCCTAACGCCGATCGTCAATTATTTAAGAACGTCAGCACTTGTTACTGAACGTTTGAACACTTGTTATTGATTAGGAAATAGGTGACTAATGTCCAGAATATGATTCAAACTTAATTTGCAACATCAAAACATCTCTCCGCATTTCATCTCGATTACCGTCTTTCATAACTACTCGAATGTATTACTAAACACAGCTAGGCGTATTCCTATTAAGTGATAATCCGGATTTGATGTGTTGACAATTAGAATTTTCACAATTATCCTCATTGTTTTTAATTAAGATCTACTCAGAGACAGATATATGAGTATATCCTAATCAGACCATTGCAGGCCACCAAGTAAGGTACTACTATGCAATTGGCTGAGCTAGCAATCTCTTTGGCAAGAACTTCACAGCACACGGGTTAACGTGGAAGGATAGTGGCCATTAGTTAGAATATGAGATATTCTCAATCAAAAACCCATGCTCTGAGAAAGGGTACTGACTTTAAGGGGAAAACAGTCGCTTTCTTGCAATTATATACATATTTTCATTCACCTTTCTATTTTCATCGATTTTTATGCAACTCCATTCTATATTCCTTTGCCAATAAGACGTTCCTTAATAAATACGTATTTAGGCTATGCTTTCTAAATAATCAGCTATTGAGATGACATTGATAACAGCTTCAAATTATTGGAAAGAATCAAATCATCTGCGTTGATAGAACAACATGAGAGAGCATGGTTGAGTACCCATGCCGACTAGCTACGTAACTGCAGAGAAGTGACAGCTCTGTGTCTAAATTGCATACTTAAGGCAATTTCACCAAATAAGACTTGGATTTTGTCATCCTATATATTTTAAATATTCAAGTGGCAGATTGTGCAGATTTCATAAGACCTGAAAAGGACCTTCTACTCTAAAATAACCACAAACCTAATTCATACGTTCCACATTTGGAATAAAAAAACAATGAAGTACAGCCAGTTTTAGCTAGCAAATTCTTGAAATATTTTTAACATTTAAAAAACGGATACACTTCACAAATACCACTTCCACGATATCAGTCGTCCGTCTCTTCTTAAAATAAGCATCTGTACTTAATATACACCGTATGATTAAGAAGTACCTTTTCATTTATACACCAAGTAACTTACATAAACGGAAATGGGTCATGAGAATTAAAGGAGAAGAATAGAATTTGATTTATGCACGAAAAAATCACTTCGCAGAACTCGAATTTCATACAATACCTCTTTACAATCTTTAAATCCATTTTTTCTATAATGATCATTCATGATCTTTGCACTTAAATAACTTCCCTATGCGCCAATAAATCGGCTCGATTTTGATAATTTAAATTGAGAAAAGATGGCCAAATTGTCGAAGCTAATCTTAACAGTTATCGGCTAACAGGAAACTACCACAGTTTTCAGAAATTCAGAAAATGGAGCAGAGGATAAAGCAGAATTTATTAAACGGCAACGATAAAAAAATCGAGAGAGGGAGGAGGAATATCGTGAGAGGGAAAATCGGGAAACAAGAATCGGTCGTCGAACGAGGGAGAGCGTGAGAATTGAATGTCCGCCCCCCAAGTCTTGTAATTGACGTGTCGTTTTCACTAGCAGGCGAAGCTGAGTTATTGTGAAAGAGGAGAGTATTCTCCATCTGAGGCGACTGAAAACAGTCCAAATAATTCATAAACGTAAGCATGATCTTGTATCAAAATGAATAAAATTAATGTTGTTCAAAAATACTTCTGAGAAACATTTAAGGGCGATACGTCAATCTCGGTTATATTAATCATTATCATGGTTGAATAGATAAAATACTTACATAGACAGAAGTCAGAATATCAATAGGGGTAGAAATAAATGTAATTTACCTTCGATTAATGAGAAATTTATCAATCATTTGATAATCATGAATGAAAATGATGAAGCTTATCAAATACACCACAATGTGCTCATATCTACTTTCAATTACTTTAGTAATTATGTGGAAGGATGACCGTGGAATTAATTGAAATAAAGAAGTCAACCATCGGACGAATAGGCTAATTACAAATAAAATGGAAAAAGCAGGGTGGATGATGTATATAAAGCTAACATTAATTTGGATTTTCCTGATTCCATGACCCGGAATCTACACAGACTTATTTCGTATTTTCAAAAATGAACTATCATATCTCTACATCTGAAGCTTAATTAAAATGTTCTAATTAAATTTTCATGAGCTGAAAATGAATAATAGTTGCCAGGCGACCACACTTTTTGGAATTCTCAAACCGCCATCAGACATTATACATCTTTAAACTACTTTATTGTCATGTGTTTAACCGTCTTTCAACCTACAGGTAATCTTATTCTGAATTCCATCATCACATTGGTCCGACTCTTACCTCTAATTCATGCCGGTTAACTCCTACAGTCAGATCCTCCAGCTAACTTCTCTCCATTTGCGGTTTCTTCCTACTAAATTCTGTCTACGATACCTCACCTACCATCTGCTCTCATAGCCCTCTCTCTTACCCCCTCTTTTCATTATAGTAGCATCTATCAAGAAAATAAATGGTCTAAATTAATTTTAAAATGCATAACTACGGGCATAAAGGTTGTGAGACTATAAAATTGATCACTTAAAAAATCTTACAGCTGGCACTGCTCCTTTTTATTGATGCTAGACTAACAATATCTTTCACAGTTTCTTATGATAAAAATAGATCATGTGCAACTTTATCAATTCAAGTGGTTTTCTTTATTTAATGATTAATCTATCAATAAATCTGCCTTTAAATAACTAAAAATGTAATTTAAATTATTTTGAGATTAGCGCCATCATCAAAGCGTTTAAACATGCGCTCCGGTCAGATGTACGATTTTATTTGATGTTAAACCAATTACTGTTGAGTTATATAACAGGTAATTATACGAATCTTCGTTCACAAAAAAGCTTTTTTTCCAAGACGGTTTCGTTCCCCAAGGTCTTCAAAATTTACCTCCAAACACCTCGCGCTCTTATCGCTTATCTCTTTATGATAGTTGTTGTACAATTTCCTCTGTATTAATTTTAGATATAACGATGAAATATAAGGTAAATATACGTAAGATGAGGAGAAAAAAGCATATCCATCAGTGATACATCTACTTCATGGGGATTTAATGGAATTTCAAGGCAAGTAGGAATCTCTCAGGTTGGTATCACTTTTCTCCTAAAACTTTCTTCTAAGATATTTCAACGGAAGGTGAGTTACATTTCAAAATTTTGGTCCAGAAGTGCAATTTTTTCCTGAAATTGACTACTGATTAGTCTTCTTTTCTTAAAATATGAATGCTAATTTTTTTTTCACAAACGGAGATTCGAAGTCCCGATTTTTCATAATCGCATATTTCAAAAATCAGTTCTGGTTCGATTAGTGCAGATTAGGTCGTACATTCTAAATAGCATGAATTTATTCGTTTTAGCGGAAACGCCTATCCTATCTTCATCGCTTCAAGGTGGCTAGTTTTTCTCCATTGCCATGTTTCCGTAGCTTACATATCACTCTCGGAAAAGCAAATAAAATCACGCCTTTTATTTTATTAAAGATGACACACCACTTAAACTACCTTTAGAAACCTACCTTCAAAATTCCACACCCACAGAAAAAAATCAATATTTGTATACTTCATAGCAAAACAATACTAAAGATAAAACACAATGCTTTCATATTCAAGTTTAAACAATTAATAGAACACGGAAGATGATCAAAATGGCAGAGGGACTTTATTCATACAGATATATTTTCTAAAGATCGATAATGCCAAAAAAATACTTCCAATCCTATACTGGAAATTTCTTTATTTTAAAAGTCTTCAAATTAAACGCTTTGAATAGTTAAATATAAATATTACTTGTATATTTCCATAAAGGAAGAATATGTTTTTAGTGGAGGCAAATCAAATTTTATTAATCCAGCGTTGCATCAAAAGGATGCCGGAAACGATGTCTTTAAAAATGTCGAGATCGTTTTTGACTTAGTAATAGTTGTTACGTGGTGGTACGTCGGCAAAATCAGAGGTCACGGGTTCAATCCCGATCAGTGCACACCCAGAATCAAAAAAATTTGCTTGATTTAAGAAAACACATTCCTAAATAAGAATTTTTCCCATGGAAAAGCAAAATGAGTAGGGGAAAATATGAAAAAAGGAGGCCTTTTTCTCCGAAATTTTTAATTTTGTAAAGTATAAATCTTAATGTAATTGAGAAAAACATTAGATGAATTGATTTAATTAAATGTTCCTGTATTTGAAAGTTGATATGGTAACTTGCATCGCCTTAAAGTTGGCAAGAAAGCTATCATCCGACATTCTGTTTTATTTAAGAAACACGGTCATGACAATGATAACAAGTTTATTAAAATGGGTAGAGAATTTACAATACATAAGTTAGTGAACGTCAAGATATGTGTGGGAGGGAGTAAAATAGTCATTTTAGGGTTAGAAGTCCGATTATTCATCACTATCGCTTTGTGTTAGATGCTCTCTCCGCCGCTTCAGCATTTGAGTCAGCACTTCTTCAATCGAAACCATCAAATCTGGCGTGCTTTCCTTTCTTTCGACCGTATTTACCTAGAACAAAAGGCAGCCAAATCGCAATCAATTGCACAATTTTGGTAAATTGATTAATTTGAGTTCACAGATATTCTACAGGGCTACAAAGGCTATTGAATTAAATTTAAATTTTGTATCCGGCCGCATAATGGACTCATTTTAAGATATATCGACCTGTGTGTCATTCACTTCCTCCACTCGCCATTTTTTTAAATGTAATACACTAAGATGCAATCTGGTCAAGACATGCTCCGTTTGGATTCTTGTGTGTAGTTCAGATTATATTACATCTTGGAAATGGTCTTATGAAAATAGCCCGACCTCTGAATAATTATCTAGCTAACTTCCCTCGTTTTATGATAATCAGTGTTGTTTCTCAGTTTTCTCAGTTACCGCCCAATCATACTACTTATTCCCTTGCAGACACGATTCTCTCTATCCTATCATAACTTTTTAAGCATTTCTTGTTATTTAAATGTATAATCTTGCAGATTTTCATATACATTAACATTACTGTATTAGGTGAATTCTTAATCGAATTTCACGTGAAGTCGCGCACCAAAATGAGTTGCATTTACATCGATTTTATAACACTTAATTTCAAATGTTCGGGTTAGTCGAAACACTATTACGTCTTACAGCATTATTGATATATTCTTTGTCGCTCAAGGTCCTACTTTTACGCACTCATGAGCCTTACTTTGTGTCATTATGCTATTTTTAAGTCCTACTATGTTTATCTCCTATACTGCTATGAAGTAATTAATCAACGGAGACAAACATAAATGCTATATTCAGCCTATGGAACTTTTCACTTTACTACAAATTCCTTATAGATAAGACAATATAGAATAAAAGGGGATAGATATGCATGAGAGTACGAAGAATTGCTCCTTATTTTTTGAATAACGTTTTAAATCAGTTTTTTATGTTTTGAACGCTTGCATAAATTCAGAGAAATCACTGCATTTCACTCATATCGCAGCGATAGATTATCGACTTCCACTCACCACTGCTTCGCGATGATTCAGCTGTTTTGCCGGTTTTATCCCTCACATCGATTTTGAGACAGAAGCTTGTTTTACGCGCTCGCCCCCCGTCCCTCGCTCTCGTTATTCAATCTCTCTCCCACAAGGATTTCGGCTGTTGTTGTGCAATAAACTTAAGTCTACTCACAATTCTTGACATTCTGATTTGAACATTAGGGGATTACATAGTGCTTCCATAATTCAGGCAAATTAGGACTCTTGATGCTTGACCTCTTTTAGATCCATCTTCATCACACTTCATCCCTTATTTAATTTTCCTGCCATTTCCTTTATTTAGATGACTTTCCATTCTTAAAAAAACTTTTTGCACTGCCATGGATTATAATGATGATATTAGTAAATACCTTTGTCAATGTGCTCGTATCGAAATGAATGATGGAATTCAAAAGGTCTCCACGCCCAGGCTGTGTATTTGGAACGGATGTAGGCAAGGGTGGTGCAGGTGGAGGCGGTGGTAGTGAAGTTGGAGGTAGAGGGGCTGGTCTTCTTTTACGTGGGTCCAGAGCTTTGCGCACCTGTTGGAAAAAGACAAAAAGATGTCAGTCAATAGCCATTTACCCTTGGCGTTAAGAGATTCCAGCCTCAATAGCAATAGGAGGTAGATAAGTACCAGTTTCTTGCAGCCAGTTTAAATACGCAAGTATGTAATCTTAATATTGAGATAGTTTCCCAGGGAATTCTGAATTTTCCAATCTTTTGACTTTTAAATGCCACTCATTGCAGGGAGTGTGGTCAAAATAAGAGAATATCTAACAGATAAAAAGAGTATAAAAGTCTTTAAGAGCATAAAATATAGAAAGGCAGACCAAGAAGCATTAAAGGTGGGTGGAATCGACCATCTTGCCACAATGGCTACTACCATCCCATACAGTATGAACTGTGTGGTTGAGTATATCTGTAGTTCAAGTTATTCATTGGTTTACTGTGCTCCATGCTATCCAGCGTGTCTGCTAGTGCTACCATACTGGCTGACGAAGGTGCCAGCTTAGCCTACTTCCAGTTCTTCTGTAACAGCGTGTTTATAATTTGTAGTGCAAGACTGGTCAAACTGATAAGCCTCTTCTCTCCTTGACATTTTCAGCGTTGTCTTAAGTACTAGACTCAGAGTATGCTCATGACATCCACTTCTGTTAAAACTATGACAAACATATCTTTCGTAACATAGTTCAAAGACGTATTCAGTTGTTCTTCGGAATTCAAACTTTCCATTAACTTGAACAATTAGTGATATAATACTGCGAGCATCCCAGTTAGCGGTTGGAAGCCTTAATCATGTGTCAAAAAACTTATTTATATAATATTACTTTAAATCAATTTCTCGAGAAAGGCGTTTATAAATTATCCGGCACTGTATTTGAACGCCATATCAAACTCATTTATATTAAAATGTTTTTAAGAGTGAAATGCAAATTGTAGAGCAAATAGGAGACTTGGATGAATTTGTTATTAAGGCAATTGATTAAATAATACATTGGCATATTTTCTAATATTATACCAGAAAACCAAGCAAGAATTTGAACCACATGGGGTTAAATTTTAGGAAGGGACAAATATAGGATAGAGAAAATTAGTCAAGCTATTGTTTTGTCAACTGCAGAGGTTCCAATTCAACAAGATAGGCAGTAGGAAGAGAAAAAATTTATTAGTAAAGAACAAAAACAAGGCAGATATCCTATAGCGGTGGAAATTTGATAAATCGCTTAAGACAGAGGAAGGAATGGAATAGGTAGAAAACTGATTGAAATCGATAAAGGAAATAAAATAAAACTGCATCCTAAATTGGGAATAAAGTCACAACAAATAAATCATTTCCTAATTTTAAAGATTTAGAGAGAAGAAGGAAAAATACAAATCTCGTTGTTATAACGAATACCAATTGCAATTTAACTCGATCTATGTATCGTATATCGTAATTCATATATAAATTTTAAGAAATAAGCGTTATTTTAAATAAGAAAGGGAAGAAAATATAAAATAAAAATCGCTTTTATCAAGGACTTTAACACTTTAATATAAATATATTTTCTCCTTGGCAGCTATCCCAAGCAATTTCCAAGTCTTATCTTAAGAAAGTTGTTTTGAAGCTTCCGCGATAAAAAAAATCCTGCTTTGATTTATTATTGACCCATCATTTTAATCAAGGGTTGAGCATAAATGTTGATTCTGGAAAATGCCATCCCAGAGGTGATTGACACACGTGCATATTTATTTTACACCTGGCACAAATCTAGTCATAATAATTAAATTTGCTTTATATGAGCGACGATCGTTGAAGTACTCCTCTGATTTAGCAGACTAATCTTTAGTTGTCAATCTCCCCAAAAGCCATGCTCAAGAACAGTCTATACTATCAGGTTGTAACAGAAGTTCTGTCCAATTTTGAGCTATGTGTTTAGGGCACGATTACTTCCATTTAGCTTGTTAATGCTGTATGCTTATCTATGGTAATTAACAAAATATTATTTCTTCTTTCGGATTGTGTGGTAATTATCGTTATTGATAACTATTTTTGGCCCTAATGTACACTCCAATTAAAGAGCATATCGGGCATGTTTTACTTTTTGAATTTCATCAAGGAAATACGGCAAGCTCAGCAGCAAAAACACTCAAAGACACTTATGGAAATGAGGCTGTGGATGAAAAGACCTGCAGAAGGTGATTTTCACGTTTCAAAAAGGATGACCTCAGCCTGAAAGACGAACCTAGAGCAGGATGCTCAAAAAATTGCTCAATTCTGAGCAATTGCAAGTTGTCATTGATGAAAACCTAACCTGCACTACTAGAGAACTGTGCAAAACCTTTAGCGTAAGCCGCCATATGACCATATATAGGGAAATGAAAAGACTTGGCTAGGAAATGCCCCCCCTCACACGACTTGTCAGAAATCAACAAGCGACAACGTGTAACCTGTTGTCCTTCACTGCGTTCTCGTGAACTGAACTTCAGGCACCTTTTTTAGACCGATTCATA
>CAADRB010000030.1:1275693-1290575 GCA_900708905.1 Hymenolepis diminuta
GAACTTCAGGCACCTTTTTTAGACCGATTCATAACTGACAGCGACGAGAAGTGGTGGAGCCTTTACAACAATGTTAAGCGCAAAAGACAGTGGTTCAAAGCCACTCCCACAACCGAGACAATTCGGGACTGCACCCGAAGCAAATTCCCTTGTGTGTATGGTGGGATTTGAATAAAATTGTTTATTATGAACTAATGGATGAAATTCAAGCAATAACATCTGAAGTTTACTGTTAGCAGCAAACTCGTTTAAAAGCAGTTAATGGCGGGAAAAACGGCCTTCTTTGATCAATCGAAAAGGAGTGATTCTGCACCATGACAATGCCAGACCCCACACTTCAAGAGCAACCAAAAATCTCGTTGAAGAATTTGGATGGGAAGTCATGCATCACCCACCATATTCTCCCCATCTTGCACAAACCGATTTTCATCTTTTCAGAAGCATACATAATCATTTAATGGGGCAAATGCTTACTTCAATAGAAGAGGTTGAAATAAAGTTGGTTTCTTTTTCTGAATCCAAACTGGCTAAATTCTATGAAGAAGGGATGAGAAAGCTATGACAAGATGAGAAGATGTAATTAATAAAAATGGTGACTATGTTGAACACTGAACAAATGTATTTTTGACAAAATTTTCAATTTAATTCAAATTTAGAAAATGGACAATACTTCTGCTATAACCTGATATTTTCGTGATTACTTAACTGCATTAGAGTGGGTCTAGTTTAGATGATATCTGTGCAGAACACGGAAAACCAGCTAAGGTATTGCCTTTTCCAACATAATAACTCAACTTTTACAAGATATGAATTAGACAGAGATGGTGACAGAAATTTATATTGAGATAAGATGTCTGATGACAACAGGATTAAGGCTTTCCTTAATACTTCGAAAAGGCTTATCACGATCTCGCAGATCCATGAAATATGAAGAGCTAGCACGGCGAATTCCTCTGAGAAACTCCGCAGCTAAGATTCAGCGAACAAGACTTCGTCTTTAGGCTGTTAAGAAAAGTCTTCCAAATTCTCTCACTCAGCTTTTTCAGTCATTAGATGTGTAGGATAATTAATAGGATAGCTTTTATAAATTCATGCCTAAGGCAAATCGATCAGGACACCAAGGCAGTCTCTAGACTGACCGGTCATCGTGACTAAAGGGCTAAGGATATTGATTCCCGTCCCTAATACTGTTAATCCTCATCTTAAGGAAAGTACGAAGTTGCTAACTGTATGCGAATATTTGCCCAAAAGAGAGCTGTGCTTAGCACTACTATCTGGATACCAGTTTCTTAGGCACAATAATCAACTCCAACTTCCAAAGCCCGGTTGTTTTTAATCTTATAAACGACAAGGGTGATTGAAACGACACATCTCAGAATGTCGTCTTCAGTGTTACTATTGGATTCAGTGTGAGCCTATTCAAAAGATCATTTGAAGAGCAACAGCATAGAAGATTTAATTATCTCGATGGCCATGGACCAAATTCTCCTTCCCTTTCCCAATACTATTTCCCCTCTTCTTCAGATATGCATCAGCTTATTCTATTAATTTCCATCATACTATCTTTATTAATAAAAGGACCGAGTAACTGGATGTTGTTAAAGTGAAGGCGACGATCCTGTAACTAGTAAGTCGAACAAGTTTTAGATAACTGGAAAAAATTGTTAAATAGCTTAGTGATCGAGTTATAAGCAAGACAAAATGATGAATATGAAAAATCGGGTCAAGTTCATTAGCAATTTTGAATAAGCACAATTTCACTATATATTCTTAAATTTATCCCCTTTTACTCACGATATCTCATCTAATATGTGTTTTATTTCTGTTTTTTATCGGCATGGCGAATTCCTTATACAGATTTCTCGACGTCTAAATGTCAAGAAGTTCGGAAATTATCCCTTTTTCGAATGCAAATATGGAGATGCATCATTAAAGTTCAGATAGATGTCAAGACTGTCAAGAATTTTCGTTTGACTGTCCAGTTTAGAGTCACAAGCGGTTTAAGAAACTGCAAGAAAATGCTTGAATATCAACTGATTTTTATAAATTCCTCTCGTATCCATCTTTATTATATATTTTTCTTTATAAGACAGAGAATATCTAACAATCACGGCTAATTTTTCCAAAAGATCAGAATAAGGTCCAGTCAAGGAATGATTTGAACTGTTAATATCAAAAGTGAATTTTCCATTATTTCCTATATCTCAATTTGTAATTGATCTCAATTCATTCAAAAGGCATCCATTATATTGCAATATTTAAGGTTAATAGCACACCTAGAGTTCAGTTTTATGGTTGCATCCTCTACCTCATTTTTTTGAGATCTAACTCAGTTTTATATGCTGCTCTGCACATAACTCATGTCTTAGTTCGTGAGCTGTTTATATCAATTTTATCCTTCCATAAAATCTGCCTTTTTTACCTTATTCGGCTAATTGGTAACAATTTCAGCTTGCTAATCTCAAGGTTGACACTCATTCTATGTCTTCACCAGCTTCATTCCCATTTTATTTTGAATGAGTAAAATTAAGGCAGTAGCTTAGCTTATTTCCTGTCTTTAAAGCTAGAAGCCCTTATATTAAGCTGTTAAAATGGAATACACCGCAGGACTTCTCTTCTTGAAAGTAAGAGGGATTGTCGGAACTCGAAGTGTTTTTTTCTAATTCACATATTAAGCTCTTTACTTACTCGATCCGCTCCAAATCGATCAATAACGTTCATAACATCTTGCATTTCCCCTTTGTTGTTAATTTTTAAACGGAGGGCCTCAATGAGTTCATTTGCTAATTCTTCGTTTTCAGCGCGGATTTTGAATTCATTATTTTCTGAGAAACCGACGTGCCTGATGTGTTCAAAATCATTCACTATAATCGCCCCATTCGATTCCTAAACTCCATAAATAAAAAAATCTAATTACCAAGTGTTAATAAAATATAAATTCCTGACATTGAATTTAACAAACCTTATCATTTTTCCGCTTGAATAACTGAAAAAGAATTATATAATAGTAATTTTAATAAAAAATGGATGTATCAACTTTTGAAAAAATAGAGGAGTAGATCTTTATAAAATAATTTTTTTCTAAATTATTATTTTATCATCAGATGAAATTCCCAAGTAATATCTGACATACCGTCTTTCCTTTAGTCAAAATTTGTCCAAATTTAGCTACCTTAACCCCTCCGGATTTAGCTGAAGGCCCAGCAGATGAGGAAATCGGAAGTCGGGGAGTCAGAAAACCAATAACATAATTATAGAAATTTTGGGCGTCACTGACATCAGCAAATGACAGACCATAAGAAGATCCATTAGCAGAAAAGGTATGAAACTGATAAGTGGAATCAATATACCTCATTTCTCCATATAGTGGTGTACTGAAAACCATGCACATTTCCTGAAATGGCAAGATGAAACGCACAGGCGATGATTGAAATTTGCAGAAAGTAAACACTAAGCAAATATTAGATCAGTAAATAAAAGAAAAAATTAAGAAGATGACAAATAGAATCGATTTGTACCGTTAAGGAGTAAAGACAAATATGTATTTTCGTGTCCATTTTGTCGACTACCAGTACAGCAACTCCGGAGGAGACTTTTTCCCATTTTCCAAGATCACCTTTATACAATCGGGCAACAGCATTACAAATAGTCTTACAATGAACTGGAATCAGACTTCTTAATTGCGATTCATCCAGTGCCGTAAGTTTATCTGATGTTTTCATTAGAGCGTCAATTATTTTTTCAGAGGCAGTCAATGTATTTTCTTGATATAAAATACGCCCAGAACCTTTTTTGTCACTTCAACTGTTTCCAAAACCAGCTAATATTAAATGTAAGCTTGTACATTTAAGGAGTTATAAAATAATAGTTTTAAATACACTTATAGTAGGATAACTCACATTAAAATAGTTCCGTTTTTATCAAGGTGTATTTAATAAGTATGCAATGATAAAACAATGAAAAAATAAAATGCAAAGAGTACAAAATAAGCCCTTTTAACTTTATTAGTTTCGAGTAACAATATTATTTAAAACTATTTTCGCCCCGTCCTTGAGTGAATTATATGTGATTTGAATTATCATTAATAAATTAATTTTTTCCTCAATGATGATAAACATTAATAAATGAGTGCAAGGATTAGATATATCATTATTTGATAATTTATTATTATCTTAACATACTTTAGAATAAATTACCATTCTCTTTCCGGTACTGAACGCCATTCTCAAAATATAATTTAGAACGCATTGAGAATTGGTAGTCCCAATAGATTGAAACCAAATGTAAAACTCATATATTTGGTAACTTCAAAGTTTGTTCTTCCAGAATAAATGAAAAAGTAATAAATCGAATATCGGGACCTTGTAAAAGGATGGCATTAACCAAGTCAGCAATTGAATCATTTTACAAAGTTAGAGAAATAAAGATAGATTAGATACTGCGCCAACCAGTAATGAATACAAACCAGAAATAAAAATATAACATACCAGAAGAATTGGCGCAATATTAAAAGTAAATTTTAAAATATGTCTTCCAAGAGAAAATCTGGAAATGGGAAACTATAAATGATGTAGGCGAAAGCTATAACATTGAAAACGTCCTCCATAGTAAAGGGATTCACAAAAAAAATTCACTTCCACGTATCCTAATAGTAGTTGGTTCTATCCGCCCACTTTTTTAATTTTAACTAAATTTTTCAATACATCCGTCTACAGATTACAGCTCAAAATAATGTGAATAAGATTTAAACTAGAATAAACACTATCAATATTAATTCTGAAGTTATAACTGTAGTTACGCTTACGGAAATATAATTCATCTTTGGCAGATTTGAGTTCTGATAATTATCAAAACTGAAAACTTTTTCCCATGTTTGTAGTCGTAAATAGAAGTCATATTTTCGAAATGAGTGAACACGGAACTATAAAGCTTGATTTAGTAATTAAATAAAATTTGGTGGATAATATGAAAGATATTATTTTTCCACGGCTCACTTTACGAAATATAGCTATTCAATTTCTTTACTAATATTCGAGCTCGTTCGACTCGTTCATTTTTAATAAACTGATGCGCAAGTAAATTGTGGCAAGAAATTCATTGTTAAATTGCTGTTGTTATTGAAGTAAATTGACATATTAAATGATCATTTGTCCTTGAGTTTAAGTGGCTACTAAAGGCGCTTTTCGCATTACATTAACGTTTGGTTGTATCTTCCATTTCTAATTGGTTACTTTGTAAGAATGAGCGCACAGAGTAGATTATCTGAAGAGGAAGCTGCTTTGTATGATCGGCAAATTCGTTTATGGGGCTTGGAAGCGCAGGCTCGACTGAAGAAAGCGAAAATTCTTCTTCTTGGTCTCTCGCCTATCTCTGGTGAAATCATCAAAAATATAGTCTTATGTGGAGTTAATACATTGACTTTATGCGATGACAAACTCGTGACCATAACGGATATTGATAGCTGCTTTCTATTTGAAGAATCACATTTGAATGCTGAGGTACACTTTGTCGTCCTACATTATGTTTTGTTTATTTAGCGGAGTAGGTCTGCATTCACTCGAGCGCATGCCCTAAATGAGATGGTTGATATAAAATGCGAAAGTAATGTCAGCGAAGAATTCCTTGAAAAAAATTATCGTGATTACGACGAAATTATTATATCGCTAGACTTTTCTGAGGAAACGTTCAAAAACTGGTTGAAATATGTTCAAAAGTTTGGTAGTAAGCCTAACAGGCCCAAAATTCATTGTGTCGTATCCTTTGGAATGCATGCAGTGGGTTTTGCTGATCTTGGCCACTTCACTTTCGACGAGTTTGTCTTATTTGTCAATTTTATTATCACTCGTTTTATCTTAGAGACGAGTTTGCTATTTTATCGGATGCTAAGGCAAAAACTGACTCCAATGGAAATTCACATTTATCGGTAACCTTTATATGAGTATCATTTTTTATTATATCAGACAGTAGATTATCCTTCATTGAGCGCTTTTTTTGATGCCGATTGGACTAATAAAGCGAATCTTCAATTTGCTGTGGAACGAATGCCGAAGGGATTTTTCCTTACTCATCGTATGTTATTGATTATATCATTCTTGGAAATTAGAAATATGAACGTTTTCTAAGTATATTTCTTTTCCTTTTTAGTTTTATCCTCTTTTGAAGAACCTCTGTCAAGTCAGTCTCTTAGGGAGGAATGGCCTAAAGTTGCTGAACGTCTAGGATTCCCCATTTCTTCACTGTCAGATGATGATTTTGAGTAAGAGAATAAATTGGCCCCTTTTGTCCATTTCTTTTAAAACTTTTAATCTCCTTTTTTATTACCCTTACAGTTCCTGTTTTGGTGATCCCGTCGTTGCTGTAAATGCTATAATGGGTGGTATTGTATCTCAAGAAATCATTCAAGTAAGTTTCCCACCAGTCAACGGTTATACTTCCTCTTTTGCATGGTTTAATGATTTTTTGCTAGGGTCTGTCTCATAAGGGCAAACCGAAGGGAAATTGGTACTTCTTGGATGGAAGAACCTGCGAAGCATCCATTCTCTGGCTTCCAAAACAAGTCTGAACGCATTAACACTGTATGATATGAAAAATTTTAAGGCATCCGCGTTTATTGTCTTTATTTTGATAAATAACTATTTGAACTCTTTTGGTAAACTTTCTCTTACTGCTTCTGGCTTGTTAAGTTATTCGTACACTATTTTTTATTTGCTCTTTATGAAACATATACTCTAATATGTTTCTAACTTCGCAATAATGTAAAGCGTGCACTCTCCCATGTGCGCTGGGAGGTTGGTTATCAGCTTCCACTCTTCGCCTCTGGAAGTCTGGATGAGGTAAAGTGAATTCACTGTATTATCGTTGCTTCATCTTTAACCAATTAGTCCAGTAGACCTCAGTCTGTATTGCATTTTTGTAGTTTCTCAATAAATAAACTGGTTCTGGTTTTTATATTCTCATTGAGTTCTGAGTAAACAGTGGTGGCCAACGCGCACGTCTGGTAAATCAGAGGTCACGTGTACATGAAGTGTTGTGAATGTGCAACGGATTAAGTCTGGCCACCAAGAGAGATGGTAGAATACGAGTTTCTCAAAGAACAAAGTCCAAGATATCTACAATTTATCCAGGTTGAGCGTTGGTAATGCTTATCCTAATGGGCTTGACAAGTCAGTGCTAATGAGTTAGTCATATCCAATATTAATTTGATGAAAATAGCCAACAATGCGGTGTCCCTTCTTTGAGGTAAATTACCACAAAAATCCTGCTGAAATGACTTGTATAATATGACTGGGAAATTGCCTCCATTTACCGGCTGCATATGTTTGTATCCATCGCTCTCTGTCAGCCATGTCCAATTGGTAGTATTTCAGCAAAGAGATTGGTTTTGCATCATCAACTATCCTTATTCACCCATCAACCTAAATTCGATAACTTGTACAATTCTAATAGCAGGCAGATAAAAAAAATCCGACAAAAACCTGTTCTAATCAAAATAAACAATTTTGAATTTCTTTTAAAGGGTACGCATTGAATAGAGATGTTCAATTATATATTTATTTGAGGGAGAGTGATATTCGAAGAGTTCCGTCTTGAAAAGTCGTAGTTACCGTTAAGAGTAAAGATTTCTGAGGTTGTCACGATCGGTTGAAGCTTTAGAGATTTGAAGGCATTGCGGAGTTTTTTATTCCTCAAGGTGTTTCGCCCTCTTATTTAACCGTGAAGGATGCACTCTTAACATACGCTTCAAGATTACTTTTTGGACTACATTACTCAAATGCCCACGTACACGCTTTGACACTATCTTCAGACGCCTTTGTATATCCCAGGCTTAATCGTACACCGCCTTTACATTGCTCTACCTACATAAGCAATCTTTTACACACTTTAAAAGGTAATTTGCAAAGATTTATTTCAAAAGAATATACACGAAAAGAGAGAACAGCGTTCCCTTCTGTACACAAACACAGATTTTTACTACTCATCCACCTCCTCATGTTCTGAGGGCAGTTGAAACTGCTCCTCATTAGTACCTTCTGCATCACTGAGTACACCATTATCATCTGCATCATCAGCATCAATTTTGTCGATATCATTTGAACTCTCAGAGCTGCTATCTGAATCCCCATCGGATCCCTCATGTCTCGAAGCCCATTTATTGGCGATGGCCAGGAGTTTCCTATTTGGCTGCTCTGCTGCTGTATCAGGGAAGATGTACTCGACAAACTCCTCCCATCCCCCAGCTGCTCCCCCCTCTTCCAATCGTCGACTGCGAACCACACGTTGAGGTTCGAAGCTGGCGACCTCTTTGCGTGTCTCCTCATTACCATATTCTCCTTCGAAGGCCTTCCACTCCTCGATGAGTTGAACACGCTGCTCCTTTTCTGGAGATTTGCGGAGGGCTTGATTGGCCTCTCGGTAGACAGCACGAGAGCGTTCGATTGCTGCGCGACCCTCACGTTCGTTAGTCGCCATGGCAGTTTCGGAGTCGGCATTACCTTCCTCGACTTCAACCGCGTCTTGAGCACAGAGTTCAAAGTTGGCCAAACTCAACCAGACCTAAAACAGAAATGAAAATATTTCTTAGAATATTGCTCTTCTAGACGAATGTGCTTTCTAAGTACATGATTTCTTTGCCTACTAAACGTTTTAAGAATAGATCTTTAGAGTGCAGATTATTAAAAAAGCAAAACGAACTAAAGTATGTGAAGGGCTCGTCAAATTGTCCTTTTTTAGTGAAAACTGTGGCCAAATGTCAATAAGAGGAGGTGGTCACAGTGCTCAGTTCTTTAAAGCTGAAACTTATCAGGCTTTTCCTTAAATTTAGAGACCGTGGACAGGATAAATATAGTCTTCCATGAGAAGATTCAAGCAAACATTTAATGTCATCCACAACTTGTGAGAGATTTGAAATTAAATTGTAATTATTTAAAAGTCGCTGAATATGAATCAGTGAATGATGCGGTGTTGAATGTACCATAGCTAGCCCCATTTACCCACTCTTAGCTATAAAAGTTACTAAATTAAGGTGGCACGAGTAGCTACGGGACTAAATCGGCAGATCAGCAAGATCTGAGTATCGTGATGAAGGTTTAATACTGGGATATTACAACCTGAACTTTTCCCCTTTTGAAAATATGGACTGTACCATGGACAACAAAAATCTTAAGCTTGAAAAAAATCAGTTAAGTGTGTCGATATATTCAACAATTAATAAGGAAAATATCTATACTAAAGCCCAAAATAACTATAAAAAACAATTTTGATGCATTAATCTGACCTCGGATAAAGAATCACTAGTCTACATCAAAACGATCCGTTATTATCTCAAGACCTCTAAACTTCTCAATGATTTAATTTCCCCTAAGTTTGCCTTAAGGTCGAATGCCACGTTCAAAGAAATTCAAACTTCCATCTATTTTCCCAATTTGTCATAATTGGATGAAATATCTGCCTCGTGGATTTCAATGCTATCTAAAATGATATATGAAAGAAATGGGTACCATACCAAAAAGCATTAAACTTCTACTGATTATAGGTGTATAATACTTAGTATGATTCTATTAAAAATTCAATATCAGTGTCACTCAATCACGTTTATAAATAAAGGTGTCTTACCTTAACATGTTGAGTCTTTTCCATAAGACGCCGATAGAGAGCTCTTGCACGATCCCATTCTCTCTGTTCGATCTCATAATCTATATAAGCCTTCCAGAGAATTTCAGGCATATCCAAAAGAGGCTGAGAAATTGCCAATTCGTATATGGCCCGCGCTCGCTCAACTTCGTCCAACAAAGCCTCTATTTCAGCATACTAGAAATGGCAGGAATGAAAACAGCTAATAGATTCTACTTGCTAACTTCAGTAAGGTGGGGGNGGGAGGGAGATAACGTACCCTCATCCAAGTGGTGCAATTTTCGGGAGAGAATTCGAGGAACTTATCGTAGAGCTTTCGACAACGATCGAATTCTCGCAGTTGAATCTCCAATTCAATGTAGCCACGGAAGAGCTTGGCCTTTGGACACTTGCCCAGTGCTGTGCCCTGAGAGCAAAAAAAGACGTTGGGAATAAAAAAGATCATAAGGTATCAAGAGCACATCTCAAAAAACAAATCTTCGGTTTCTATATTTGCTTAAAAAGCAGTTATGCAAACAAGAAATTTGGAGTTGAGTTACTTTCTTTAAATAAGGCAGTTCCTACTTCTTTCAGGTCGGATAAAGGGAAAATTTGCCTATAATCACTAGAATCTGACAAGTCAATGGAATGATATCACGTTTATCAGTGTACAATATGGTAGATATGAAAGAGGAGATGGAATAGATGAGGTTCAATTGCTTGGGAAAACAGTTGCATTTAAGATATAAGATTAAACAACTGAGAAAGAAAAATGTATAAGTTAGGTGTTTATGGCATAATTAGAGTAAATTAGTACATGACTTTCAAGCAATCATAACAACCCTGTCATTAAATAAATATAGATAGGTAGATAAATTGGTGGTAAAATCAGTTAAGCTTTTTTATTCACTTTTCAATAAAGCCAGATAACAAACAAACACAACTAGATGGCTTATTTGACTACTTTTTGCGTTAAATGCAGTCATTAAACGATCTGTTTGTAAAAATATAGCAACAAATAGTACTATACTTACCAGAAGTTTCCGAGCAGCGGTGAGTTGTTTTTGACGTATCTCAAACTTAGCCGCATAAAGCCACATCTTGGCGAAGGTGAATTTTTTGTGGGGAATAAGACGAAGGGCGAAATTGTAGACCTCCCGCGTTCTCTCCACATCTGCTACTGTCAACTCCTCGTAGAAAGCATAATTTATCCACAAGTAAATATACCGACGCCAGTATCGCTTTTCCTGTAGAAATAAGAACAAAGCAACAGTTGACATTCCGATGTCATATTAGTGGTAGGAATAGCAAGATAGATGAGACTAAGAGCAATAAAAAATCCAAAGCCCTCGCCAAGCCTATCGTTTCGTACGGTCCTTCTATCGTTATTCTTAGATGATAATAGAAAAACCGTACAAAATACTACTCATTGAACAAAACCAAATATTTAGACAAACAGAGATGAGCGTTAGCAGTCTAATAGAAAATGACATTTTGGAGAACCCAGCAAAATACGTTTTGCGCAAGTCTTAAAGAGTAGATGGCGCATTAATTAAATCCATTCCAAAAATGAGAAGACAAATATATATAATCTGACGAAGGGCAGTATAGGTTTTACCTAAGATACCTGCCAAAATCCAGATAAAACAAGTTTTTCTTATTCCACAGTTCAAGATATACACTGAAATCCTTGTCCATGGTCGTAAGATGCAAATGAATCAAAGTGGCGTGACCGACAGGTTAATTGAATCAACTAGTCAACAAGTTCTGAATACTGTGGACATTAATTTATCCAGAAATCTAGGGAATAAATTATGAAAATTGGGTTCTGGAATTATAGCCCTTTTGAGAAAATGAACCACTCAATACATCCAGAATTCAAAGATAGTCAAACTCCTGATGTCTTTACCAAACTATTGTACAATGATCAAAACCTGTAAAATTTTTTTTGCATTGTCGTGAATACCAATGATCAAAATTATACATCCAACAAAGAGAACTTAACTGTTTGTATTCTACAGATTGTCGATATTTTGCAGATGCAAATAAGAAGCGAGTGATACAGTTTAAACTAAAAATTAATTTGTGGTCAACCAACAGATTCGCCCTTTCATAATTATCTGCTAAGGAAAGTGATGATTAAAATATCCTACGAATTCCCCTCACACAGAGTATCAAAGCGAAGAACAGGATTATAAACAAGTTTAACTATAAAATGAGGCGCTTCAAATTATTTTAACTTCCATATCAACTACAAATTCCTAATCAGCGGTCAGCGTACACGTTCACTATGTCAGAGGTCATGAGATCAATGCCCACCGATACACATCTAGTGACACCGACAGTTAGCCGCACTGATTAAATCTGGTCAACAAGAGGGGCAGTCAAAGGGAAGTTTCCCATACCCTACCCCCCCCCCTTCTCTCCTTACCTAAGTCGAGTTGCTTAATGGGCTTTGGAAGTTTAGGTGTTCAGTACGTATCCATGAAAACAAAATAATAAAAAGGCAAGTCCTGAGATTACCTTAACCGGAGGAACATTAGCTACAGCTCTTTCATAAAGTTCCCGAGTTTGTTCAACCGATCCCTCCTCTTCCATTAGACGAACATAATCAAACCAGACGTCGTAATTATGCGGATTCGCCTCCACCTCCTAAAAGGGATGATAAACACAAATAGAACGACGAAATGTAGGAAAAATAAATGGAGACTAAGGATCAAAAGCCTACCGACTCGTATTGAAACTTGCGTTTATTGAGAATGACTCCTTCAATAGCAAGACGATCACCATATTTCTTCTCATGCAGAGTATACGCCTTGTAAATCTCGGGACATTCATCTGATGGGAGATTATCCAAAGCGTACTTGTAGATAACCCTAGCACGATCATGCTCCTTCTGTCTCTCCTCAAATCTCGCAAATTCAATGAACAAGCGAGCTTGAGGGTTATCTGTTCCATAGAACTCAACAGCTCTTTCAAAGACCTTACGAGCCGAGTTGATATAATTATTTCTTTCCTCAAACTTTGCATATTTGACCCAATTCTTGGGTTCTGGATTCACAAGTACAAAGCGCTCGTATATTAATCGAGCTCTCTGTAACTCTTTATAACGGAGTTCAAAGTTGATGTAAGCATGCCAGGCCTGTTCTTCTGGTTCCCATTCCATCCATCTTTCGAAGACTTGACGAGCACCAGCTACGTTACCAAGCAACTCCTCCATGTAAGTGTACTTGTACCAGAACTGATTGGCTCTTGGGATGAGAGCAACTGCTCTGTCCCAAAGATTGCGAGCATGATTAACCTGCTTATTACGCATCTCCATATCAGCATACTTTAGCCACAAGCCGATGTTTCGAAAATCAACATCAAGAGCTCGCTCAAAGATAGACCGGGCTCTAAAATGCGAGAACTTTTAAGATCAGACAGAGAGTTCACAAGTGTGCTATTCAATAATGCATGATATACTGAGCACTTACCTTTGTAGTTCACCCTGACTTTCTTCGAACTTCGCATACTTGATCCAATTCTGCATGGCGAGACGGTTCTTACGAATATTATCCTCATAATCCTTTCGTTTTCGTAGCTGAAAGTCCCTTAATTCTGCAAGATTTGTGATTTTCTGTGTTGGTGCTACGGGGGCAACCTCAAGCTCTCTGTTTTTGGCTTCTCTGAGAATTTGTTCCGCTGTGATTTGGATTGGCGCCGGAGTTTTATTTTTAACCTTTTAATATACATGCAAAGAAAGAATAATTACCTTGGCAAATTTAGCCCGCTTTGATTTGTCAAATGAGGGTGCATCTCCCGGAGGTACCGCACTCGCCATCTCACTGAAGCTGAAGCAGAAATTAAGCAGCGCGCATTTCTAGACTTGTTGGTTCAGAAATAGTGCAATAAAACTACAGATAATGGATATTATCAACTCACATGCCATTTAATTGTTCGTCAATTAACAAATTATATATGCTTCTCGATATTTAAGTTTGAAATTTTTATGTCAAATATAAAAAAGCATTTTTTCTATTGCACTATTAGTCTAGCGCGCTATTTGAAATGCTAGCCTCGGGTCGTTTGTCTCTCTTTACGAAGTCTCTAGCTTCGACTGCTTGTCGAACTCTGAATTGCTCTGCTAGTCTTGGAAATTACAAAATTGTTTCCAAACCACTTGAGGATGATTCATATGAAGAAGGTGTTGATACACTTGCTCGCAAACTTCTATTAACCGAAATCGTTAAAGGTTTTGGAATTACTTTTGCCTACTTAATGAAGGAACCTGCAACTATCAACTATCCTTTTGAAAAGGGCCCCCTCAGTCCACGATTCAGAGGTGAACATGCACTTCGTCGCTACGCAAGCGGCGAGGAACGTTGCATTGCTTGCAAGTTGTGTGAAGCGATTTGTCCCGCTCAGGCTATTACTATTGAAGCGGAACCCAGAGAAGATGGTAGTCGACGCACAACACGTTACGACATCGACATGACAAAATGTATTTACTGTGGATTCTGTCAAGAAGCTTGCCCTGTAGATGCTATTGTCGAGGTTAGTGGGGCTTCCTATAATATTTACTTATCAAACTTACTTTTGCTGTGAGGGGCTTTATTTGCCCAATTTATGTTTTTTTTATTCATTCGCTCAGCTTTTCTTACAATTAGGGTCCCAATTTTGAATTCTCAACAGAAACTCACGAGGAGTTGATGTATAACAAGGAAAAACTTCTTGACAACGGTGATCGATGGGAAGTCGAAATTGCTGCCAATATCAAAGCGGATTATCTCTACCGCTGAACTATTTGTAAACTATTATTTTGTGTAGAATTTGTTCCCCAACTAGTGTTACCAAAATTAATATTTGGGCTGTTGTCTTATCGTTTTTTTAACGGTGTTTGCTTGATGAGAGTGAGTATTTCGGGGTTAGGGACTTGCTTTTTATTGTATTGGTTTTCATGTTATCAGGTTATAGCAGAAGTATTGTCCATTTTCTAAATTTGAATTAAATTGAAAATTTTGTCAAAAATACATTTGTTCAGTGTTCAACATAGTCACCATTTTTATTAATTACATCTTCTCATCTTGTCATAGCTTTCTCATCCCTTCTTCATAGAATTTAGCCAGTTTGGATTCAGAAAAAGAAACCAACTTTATTTCAACCTCTTCTATTGAAGTAAGCATTTGCCCCATTAAATGATTATGTATGCTTCTGAAAAGATGAAAATCGGTTTGTGCAAGATGGGGAGAATATGGTGGGTGATGCATGACTTCCCATCCAAATTCTTCAAC
>CAADRB010000030.1:1294740-1343258 GCA_900708905.1 Hymenolepis diminuta
GAGAAAACAGCATTGTCAACGCTCTGCTGACTCACTCAGAACACCTGAGTTTGTCAGAAGAGTGCATGGCATGGCATGATGGACGAAATTCCTAAGAAGTCAATATGCGACATCTTGCCAAAGATTTTTAGGTGTCTGAAGGAAGGACAAGAAATGTTTTCATCAAGACCTCGGATACAAATCTCATAAGTTCTTAGTCAAAGTCAGTTTATGTGGACAAAAACAACTCAAGAGAATCGTTTAATGTGTGCGAAACGACTCTAAAAGAAACTGAAACACCCAGTAGAAGAGGAGTGTCTTTGGTTTTTCTCCCACGAAAGTAACTTCCACCAGGATGAAAAAGTTAATTCAATAAATGATAGGTAACTATATTTGGGCGGACCCCACAGAGGTTTCCTATAAGTTTCCTATAACAGTGATGGTTTTCGGTGTTGTTAGCAGTGAAAGAGGGGCGCATCATGACTCCTCCATTTTTCCACAGGACCTTAGAGTCAATGCAGATGCAGATGCCTATGTGGAGACTCTTCAAACCATTATTAAGCCGCCTTGGATAGACAGCGTAGCCAACGGAGGAGGACCCTATGTCTTCCAACAAGATGCGGATCCATCTCATAAAGCTCTCAAAACCCAGGATTGGATGGATGGCCGAGAATTTTCATCATCATATCATACCAAACTTATGGACGCCTAAGTACTGGCGCCTCCTAACTCACCAGACCTTAATCCTTTGCATTATTACGTTTGGAGCAGGGCGGGGCGGAGCGTGGTTGGAGAGAAAGTTAATAAGCATTTTCATGGCACCAAATCCTCTCTGATGGAAGCAAGAGCCCGAGAATAGGAGAACATCAATAAAGGCCACTTGATCGAAGCTTGCAGTCAGTTGGTTTCGGGCTTGAACTGAGTCGGTGACAGAAGTCGAGGGAGGATATGGTGAATTAAACCTCGGTTAGTATTATGCTCATTTGTGCTTTTGTAAGAAATGGTAAGTTTCAATCATTGGCAGTTTCATTTTCTGTTTTTCTAAAAGTGCGTAAGGTGTCTTCAGATGCCTTACGCCCCCTGTATTATAAGTCCATTCATTTAAAGATCGCATATAGTATACGAATCGAATAGATGGGTACATGGCTTTCAAGTTCTAGCAGATTGAAGAGAGAGCTCTGAGAGATTTTATGGTTATCCTTTTTGCATTTTGATATTCTTCCTCAGCCTTGATTTAGTTCTGAAGTTTATATTCACGGAAACATTTCGTTAGGCAGTCTTGGATATGGAATAGTTATATGTAATTACGCATGCAGTGGGGCAGAAAAATAAGAAGAACACTCGCATGGTTAACTTCTTCTTTACGTGTTTGTTGTATCCTACAAGATCTTTAAATTAACGTGATTCACAAACGTTCGAGTAGTGGTCAATACTACAAGTTACTAAACACCATTATATTAGTGGCGACTACTCGATAAGTGTCAGATGATGCTTTCATTCAAAATAGGTTGCAGCGAAACATAAGGCTGTCTGTCTCACATTTTGAAATGCGATATCTACAAATCCTCATATCCAATGACGTATCCGTGTTATGACTTAAAATGGGTTACTGCATTAATAAATAAGGTGATTGAGAAATAATTTCATATAATAAAATCAAATAACTAAATTATTTAAAAAATAAACATAAGAAATCAAATAGTATGAAATGTGACTTACACATAAGCATTTGCTTGTAATTTCTTAAACTGTTTTGGACTCTATTATCGAAAAAATGGCATTATAACTCCCAAGCCTATTTAGGACAGCATTTTCCAACACTCAATCGGGGGAGAAGGTAACAGTGTTGAGTCTCTCTGGTTAGAATCTCGATTTCTACCACTTTAATCACTGACGCACGAATGCCCACGTGTATATTCTCCGAATCTTAAGCCATTAAATTTGAGCTGTCTCCTACATCCTACCTCTTTACCTGTTTATTTGTGTATTATTTACAAATTTTTATTTTTGCTACTTCTTAAAAACAATAAAATTTATAGTAGAGTGCAAAGTATCCTTTCATAAAATATCATATATTCATATCCTTTATTTGTCTATTGAAATCCGTAGATATTATTTAGGTCTATATATCGCGAAAGTGTTCAAATAAATTGCTTAAACATTGAGTTACATACCAGTATTTATTGTAGTTGGCCCAATTCAATACTTAAAAATGTCCTGTGATCACTCCCATGCATGATCACATTAAAAATCCACAAAGTATTTACAAATTTTGCCCGAGCTTCTATTTACTTACTCAAAAATTGTCGTACCTCTCCAGTCACATGTGATAAGTCAGGCGCTTTATCGACTTGCCTAATATTGTTGCTGCGGTTAAGATTTGCTATTACAAGGAGATTGCCTATTACCGACTAGGATCGCACTGGCATAGCGTAAACTCCCTTCAGAGAAAGAAACGCTGTTGGTTGGTGATTCACCGTCCAATCCGATCAGCGTTACATAAACCTGACATTTCCAAATTGCCCACTCCCTTTCTTGCGCCTATTCCATTCATCTTGGATACAGCGTAGTGGAGAGAATACGTTGCTGCAGACGGGTGTCTTAGACCGGGAGGTTAACGATTACTCCCCCCTTAATTAGGAAGCATTGTCTTTATGAAAGCTGTCTCTAACCCCTACTCTGTAGGATATTTTATGGAGATTTAAATTCATTCAAACGCTGTCTAATTTGAAATCATCGAAATTCATCGATTGCCCGATTAGCTGACGAAGTTCAAACCTCTTTTTGTTGAAATAGTGGTATGACAGAGGTAAGAATATAAAACTGGAAACATTTAAATATTTGATTTGATAAATTTTGATATTTTCACAAACTTTATCATTAACTTATTTCCATTTAATTTTTGATTTCATATTTTTTGCATTAACCTGTACTAATTTGCATTTTTAAAATATCAAATTCTTAAACTTATCCTTTAATCCTATATCACAAATTTTTGTAAAAATTGGAAATGAAGACCATTTATATCATTGAAAATTAACTATTTTTATCTTTTTATGAGTAAATCAATTTTTCAATTAACTTCCAAGTTTGGGCAAGAGATATTATGAGTCCGTAATAATAATCCAGTTACCTACTTTTATACATAAAAAGAATCGAATGAAATTGTTTTGAAAGAATTGTCTTGGAGGTTGGAAATTTGCAAATATCATGATTGGTTCTAATTTTTCGTCTTTTATAACAATCTTTCAGAAATACCCATCTATCCTACTACTAGAATCAGTGATTCACACTTTCTTAGGCAATTTGTCAATTGAAGTTACGTAAGACCAACTATTGCACTGCAAAATGGCATTTGTCTGTATGAAAGTTGGTTTCTTTAGCTACTTAGGCATGTAACCTGAAACCTGATCCGTGTTCTAGGAAAGTGATCTTGCACTCGATTTAATAACAAAAAACCACTTCTGCCCCTATTATCTGTCGCAAACAATTGCTTATTTTTCATCTACCACTTCTATTAAATGAATTTCTTACATGGATTCTGAATAAAAGATTTAGATAACAACTTGGCCTGGTATTTGGACAGGATAAATTTCGATCACTGATGTCTTGGATCGGGAACAGGTTATAAAATCGGTAAATTAATTCATTAACAGTATTGCGGATTGGATCTAAGTCAAACAATATCCATTACATTCATCTTTTAGATTCATGATTTTGTACTATTCGTTAATATTATACGTATTAACTCCCATTTTAGTGGATAAAGTTGAGTACCTTTACATTGCAAACATGTTTTGGACAAGTTCGTAAGATCACCCTTACTGTGTAATTAAATATTGTAATCGGTTCCAAAATGGTTAATTGTTGTAGTATGCTGCTTTCTTCACCACATATCAACATATCCGAATTTGTACTTTAACATATAGTCGCCCCGGATTTAAATGATTTATATGATATCAATTGTTGAAATATCCTTCATATCACCATGTGTCGCTTAAGATGTGACTTTAGTAACAGGGATTCGAACATACCTATGAGTTAGTCCGTTATTGTGTGCTAGCAGAGCAGTGATCAAATCTCATGCCTGCCAAGTCAGAGGTCACGAATTCGATGCTCATTGAAGTACACCAACTGATGCGGATGATCAATCGCAATGATTAAGAGCGGTAGTAGAAAACGAACTTCTCATCAAGGTGGCTCCAGGAAACCTTCCTTCGACTGAAATCAAGTGTTGAAAACACTTCTCCAAATGGGCTTGGAAAGTTTGTTGGCTATTGAATGGAAAACGTGGTAATCTCCTTATTATTTAGTAAAATTAAATTTATTTACTTTCTTGAAGTGGTCAAGACCACATGGGCCAACCATCATGGGGACGCTGCAATCCATTTGGGAATACTAGTCATTCTACTGATGGCTGACCTTAGCAATACTAATAATGATGAGTCAGCTGCAGATTAGGTAAACAATGTAAGCCATCATGCGTCTCACCAAAGACATGAATGAAATCTGTATCTCTATTTTCTCTTGAAGGAAGGAAATTTTGGAAAGTCTAAGAAACTTGCTTTAGCCTCAAATCACATGAGTCGGTTTAAGAAAATCAGATTTCGAGGAATAGGTTTTGGAACAGACAAAACCATCACTTCCGTAATTGTTAAAAGAATAAAACCATAAAGACTCTGGGATTTTGAGTATTTTACTAAATCAATTACATGGCATGCACCGAAAGGATTATAACCTGAGGTTTCCTTTGATTGAAATATTTTCTCTTCATTTACCTAGACGATCTCTTGCTTTCAACATGCATTATATAAAGGTCTGAGGTATTTGGAGATTTTCTCTATCCTCCTCTATTGATTAGTTCAAATTTGAGGGCATATACCTTTTTTATAAGTAGATTCACCATTTGGTACAAATATAAGTGATTTATGTTCTCGTTTTGGATGACTATCATAGCTCTTAGATAACTTACTTCAATTGAGTTTAGTTGAAAATTGCTTGCAGATCTATTTTTTATATATTTTTCAAATTTTTTAATAAATTATATGGATAGACGTATATATCAGAGGAACAGGGCAAGTGTCTTGTGTACATGGAATCAAATGAGAGTCGTGATGCCAACCGTAGTTATTGTTTTTTTATAATTAATAAATAAGGAAAGAAGAACTGTTAATGCCTCTATCCCAAAAAATGACTGTTCTAATTAGAAAATGAAGTTCTTCACAGAGAATTACATACGCGTTAAAAGCTTTTGCCTGTTTGGTTAGCTAATAGTTGCTGGGATAATTGTTTCAGTGATGAAATTGCATATCCGGCTGCGAGTGTAGAAATCCACTAATTGATAATCCAGTGCACAAGAAATAAAGCATGTAAGTTTTACTTGAATGTAATGAAAATTCAGCTTCCAAACAATTATGACATATCGATTGCTTTCAATCATGTCCAATACTTGAAGTGACGTAACAGGATAATTAGCAGGTAGAGAAGTGTGGCCTCTAAGTCCGCTGCTAAACCCATGCAATTCTACAACTCATCGGTTCGACGCTTGTAGGAAGAACTTTAAATTTCCTTGTCAAGCCATACTTTTCATAAAAACTGTACCCAATTTTTTGATCAATAGCTAAAGAGTTAAGTGTAAGTTAAATAAACTCTTGAATGTCGCGCCTTCCCTAATCCACACTATACCTGCAGCTATCCGTATTTAAGCGGAATTTCAAAGCTTATGTATCATTTCCTTAGGCCTTAGTAACAAAGAGAAAATGTTTCAAAATCGCATGATTTACGTATCAGCTAAAACTTGAAAACTTCCTCTCTGACGCAAGTGGACATGCTTCGTGTACCAATATTTACAGTTTTCGTTACCCTGCTCTGGATGATCAAATAAGAATAACACGGCTTATGCAAAATCTTGAGTGATGTTAAACTACGAAATGCAGAGTCGAACTTTAAAATGATATTGAATATCTGGACTCTAATTGAGATTAACCTTATTCTATCATGATCATAGTTTATTTTATTTGATATGTTGAGCTGAGCTTACTAAACAGGTCCACATAGTATTAAACGTAAAAAACGTGAAATAAAATAATTAATGCTTCGATGGTGATTATTCAAACTGCATTTCTGAATATTCGTTTGCTTATTCCTATTATTTTAACGATTACAATGTCTCCTTTTGGTAAAAAACCTCCAGGAACAAATTTTATTTTATAGGCCTATTTTAAGAGATCAATCAATTAAAAATAGAGATATCTCTTTTAGATTTATCGAAGCAGAGAGTGATTGTTGAGGTTTTCGTTAATGAGAAGTATAAATCTGTCTAGAGATCAAGAAACTGACATTTTTTGCTTGAAATATTACTTACTTTCGGTGACCATTCTAATATAGGTTAGGAGTAATTGGGGAAAATGCTAAAAATGAAATTACCCACCTACGTTATGATTTTTGTGTTTCCTTAAATTAGAAAATTCCGAAATGCATCGGAATATATTTATTAATTTATCCATCGATGTCTAACAATGCTCTTAGTGGTCGAACTGACTTAAAATATTCGTCTGTAAACTATAAACTTGATTATTAACAACAAACAAACATAAAGGAGTCTTAATAAAGACCTATTCAAAGGAAAAAATATATAACCCACTTTATTTTAATAGTCCTTTAGGTAAGTAGACAGAAGCTGTGCCAACAATTCATCTTATAAGCTTGCTTAGTTCGACATACAAACTTTCTTTCGCTGTCAAACAAATTGAAACCGGTTCATAAGATGTGTCATCACATATAACAGAAAATTCCAATTCTTGAACGGTCGGCATTTATTCTTTACAAAAGAAGACTTAATGTTAGCCTCGGATAATATTTCTCTCATTAAGGAGGCTATTTAGTCAGCTATATATATTGCCTGTCCACATTTACGGAGTCTCTTTAAGTTCGGAAGGTAAAATTACTTAATTATTCCTATTATGATAGGGAACATATATTTGTTGACGCTGACTCATCCGGCACTGTACCTGCCTCTGCTCAGGAGTAGAAGTTTTTGATTGGTCTAGAAGCTATCGCCTAATAGCCATAGTTACAGTCGCCCAGTCTGGGCAGACTAACAAAATTCCATCTCAGTTTTCCAATCTCCATTCCCACTAACTCATTGCATCATGTCGTTCTCCGTAAGTTGAAGTTAACTTTTGAGTAGTTCATTATTGTAAATTTTAACTAATTCCCTTCTCTTTCGTTAACTTTCTGGATATTTACTTTAATATTTTCGTTTGGGAAATCATCAAGCAACTTCTTTAAGTCTTTTTAGGAGGGAGAAGGGGTGAGATCATTCCTTTTTAGATTTAGTCAAGTTGCTAACCAATTAATATGCCATTAACATTTGCGACTTTCTCTGGAAAACTTATTTCATGCATTTTTTAATTTTAACATTATCGTTGGTTTTAAAATTATTTCGAAATAAATTGGCCTTCAAACTGTGGTTTTATAACTACCCAAGGTTAAAATTTAGCGTACAATCATTTTTTTGTCAGCCTTTATATGTAGTAATATACTTATTTCTACTTTTTGGTATGAAAAATGAAAAAAATCTTGAGGCTATTATTTATTATTTGAGGTTTGCTCTCTCCCACTTATGTTACTAATTTCCTATTAATCAGAATGAAATGTTCCAAAGCAATATTCCTAACTCAAAGGTATTTCATCTTTCAAATCGTAAGAAATGAGTCGAATTAAGTTATTAGAATTGTCTATTAACTTCAGTATCCTATTTAATGCCTACTCATTTTTAGCGTGAAATAAACAGCAGTATTTTAGGATGGACCTTATTGAAAGTGAATGAATTCAATTCTCTATCTGTAATGTAATGAATTTTAAAAGTGTAATTATGGTATCATCTGAAACATCGCCAAATAGGCTCCGACGCCCTTTAATGGATATCCAGAGATCAGAGCTATTAACGGATCTCAACTTCCAAAGGTATATGATTGGAGACTATTCTTTTTGATAAATTTGGTATATAAGATTCAGTATAACTTATGTTCTAGACTACTATATATCCTAAGTTCCCTTTAGTGGAGAACCATTATGGGCCCTTCTTTACTCGACTTGTTTCCATTCAGCGATGAAATTCCATTTATTCAGTCAGCAACAGAATGCATCACGATCAATATTCCTGTTCAAATACTAGATCAGGAATCTGAAATTTACTTCAAAGAAAATGATTCAAACTGCGGTTGACGTATGAAGAGAAGAAGTCGAGCATTAATAATGTTAGTTTGCTTTATCATATTCACTACCCTCATTCATGATAAAGTTTGTTGAGTTAGTTCATAATAATGTTCCGATACTGAACAAGAAGAGAAACCTCCATTTATAAGTAGGCATATTGTTTCCGCTTGGTTCATATCACTATAGAACCAACCAGTGGGCAAAATAAATTCTTCCCAGCATTTATATTTACTCTAACAACTGATACTCATGCAGTTATTTCGTATTTTCCTCCAAGTCCCTGCAAAGTTGCAATTTGTGACACGGCGTCCAGGAACTGGGCTTTGTTAAACAACTTTAAGACGCGGAAATACCTAGTCTGACATTTCGACTGCGAGACATTTCATCGGCTGCTCACAAAATTCCATCGCTGATTGAATTGCTGACCTTTTTCATTATACAGTAGGCAGTGGGAATAATGTTATTTACTGTAAAAATAAAACTACTGACTTCTACGTTTCAAATTATAACCCAGTCCTCGAAAGGTTCGCTCAGAGCTTATTTTCTCAACTAGGGATCGTCCAAAGCAACTTTTTTAATATTAAATTACACTTAGTTGTTAAAAGTTTTTTGTTATCAACAGTTTGATTATAATATAAGAAAGTGAGAAGCATGCAGCTGTAAATGAAATTTTATCGAACCAAGAATTCAGAAAAGCATTTTCAATTCGATCATTGAGCTGGTTAGATATCGGAATTGTTTCCGAGATAGTGAATATAAGAAAATAAAAAGGAAAGTTAAATTAAACTAAATAAATCAAGATATCAGAGTTGAGTAGAATGTATGAATCGATATTTCGTGAAAATGATTATTTTAATTCCACGAATGCACAAATAACTATTCCCTCATCTCCACATGTCTTGCCTTATTAACATGATCCCTAACTGTAAATTGTAAAGCTAGCTAAATTTGTGAACTCAAAGAGACTAACTTCGGAACCATCTTGATATTTTCTGGATATTTTGGTGTCATACTTTTCCATATTGGGTTCAGTGAACTACCATTTGGAAAGGAAGTCACTAGTTTTCTTTAATTTGCATCATCCTCAGTATTTAAAATCGAACTTCATTTTATGGAAAATTATAATACTATTAACCTTATGATTCTTAAGATTTTAAGAAAAATAGATGACATATCAATATTCTTCGAATATCTGTTCGAAATTTATCAGTGTAATACACACGGAAAGATAAATACGCTAGATTGGGATAAATTTTCCCAATATATGATTCTTCTCTCTTAAAATAAATTGTTTCTGTTACATATGAAATTAAAACGAAATGGAAAACGAAACATTTTACAAGCCTGCCTTTTCAAAACATTTAATTTTGTATGCCACTTATACGTTTGCCTTTCTTATTATCGATATGATCTTTAAATTTGGTAAAGGAGCAGCTTGTAAATCTCAAATTTTACAGTAATATCTATTTTAAAACCATCATCTTGCTTCCAAATTCTTAATACTTACATACACGAAGGAAACAACCACATTCTATCACACAAAGTGACCCCAAACATTCGATAAAATTTAATATATACCGTCTGATGAGTGTTAATTCTCCCCCAATTCCTTCATGCACTCTTATAGTAGTGGAAAGATGATTTGCGTTATTTGATTGGATAACGGTAGCCTAAATGACCTTCGACTAGCAGAAGAAATGTACTTTGCAATATAAGGAAAATACATCTGAAATACACACATTTCCTCGTCTATTTTTCTTACCAATTTCACAGCTGAGAGAGTAACATTCCGTTTAAAATAACTAAATGTCGTTATAATCAAAACACTTTCGAATATCATTTGTAGCCGTTTTCCCATTTGAACCCAAATAGAAATAACACGGTTTCTAATATTTGTTAAAAATAATTCTGACAAAAAAACATGGTTGCTAAGTAAAAGTGACAGCAACAGGAAATTGAACACAGGTGATTCACTTAACTTTCGAGGATCTAAAATTTGCAGCCTTTTAATTCCACCGATTTAAATTATAATCCATCAGCTCAGTTTTGCTCAATTCAAGTCTATTTCATCCGTATTGATTTATCGATTAGCATCTATCTACGACTAATAGCAGTCACATGACGTAGCTTTAAATTGAATTCACGTTCGTCTCGAGTATTTTTTTAACGAAGAATTTGTTATGAATCATAAACATTGTTTTTCTTCAATTTGGTGAACTTTATTTATCCATAATCTAATTTCGGATTTTCATTTGCATTTAGTCCGACTTTCTTTCAAAAACGGACAGAAAAATTTTAAAAATTTAATTAAAATAAAAGGAGTAGTTACTTAGTCGACAAATTCAAACAGCATTCATCAGCGATTTCAAAATTTCGATTAACTGATACAATATTAGATTATTTAACCTTAACCCAATTTCATCATGAATGAATGACCTAATTTAGAGCAGAAAATAACTCATTTCGAGATCATTATTCTTAATTTTTTGAGAAAAGTAAAGAAGATTAAAGAATGAATTTCTGTGACCTTTGTGTGGTCGACTTTAAACTTCACCAATTTTTCATAAAAAATGATGTACGCTTCTAAGCCCTATTTTTATATCTTGTCCATAAGACTTCAATGGAATGTCAAACTTATTTTGAAGCCCACGAAACACAAAAAAACATTGCACAAAATATAACTATTTATCTTTTTTTAGAATTTCCTATTTAGGGGCGAATTCGTTTGCAATTTAAGATAAAACAAAATCTCCACCTGTTGAAAATGTCACAAACAATCGAAACAAATTTTCTGACCCAAATAACCGCTAAATAATATTTACCGGTTAATCAGTCAGAGTTCCATGAGCCGAGCTTAAATATCGCAAAAATGCAATCCTTCCTTCAGTATTCACCTTGCTTTATTAGTACGAATATAACAGTCAAAATCCCAAGAAAATTTAGATTTAAGATACGAATAGACTTAGATTCTCTTTTCAGTTTTCTTTAATGGCAAAATAACCTATTTATTTCACCTGGAAAATTTTGCTTAAATATAATCCCTGTTTCATTTCCTAATGGGGAATTTTCACTATCGAATTTTTAATCTGCTTTATTCTGGTTTCACTTCATGCGCTTTCTAAGGCCTAGTAGACTAACTAGGCAAGTGAAGTGGGCATAAGCCTGGATAAGCCTCTTTGTTTCTCGGATTAGATGTTCACTGGTGTATCACGCCTCCTAAACCAACCCGCAGTCCATGTGCGTAAGTACGCCATTCGCGCTCATGAATCAACCTTGGTCGCGCTTGCATTACATGGCTGCGTCACTATTGGTCCGTTACATGCTCGTTTGGTGTTGTTAAGCCTATGACTGATGACTAACAAAGAAAAATTCAATATTTGTTATTAAGCTTATCTGAAATGAATTTTAATGCTAATTTATTCACTTTTCGACTCCTTAAGTACATTTATTTCTTAGATGCATGGTTTAGATAGTTATTCTCGTCTACAAATGCGTCATTTGAAAGCAAAATTCAGGGTCAAAACTGTTATTTTAGTGAGGTAGTGTTAAGCAAGTACCTTTCCATTGTTCTCATATTTTGATAGCATTTATGGATATACTGATGAAGATGAGAAGTGGAAATAATGAAGTGATTCTTGCTTTTCGAGATATAACTGTCACAATTGGCACTTTAACTCCCTTTTAATTCAAATCTCAATCGACACAATGTTATGTATTCTGCTTTACAGACAGAGAAGACTTCAAAAATTACAGACTTAACTATTAAGACGGACTGGACATCGAGAACCGCTTACGTAGGATTCACTACTGTTTCTTAGTTTTACAATTCGAAGTTCTAATAAAAAATGAAACTTCATTCATGTATGATTTGTTTCCCAGATTATCGAAGAAGAAATTAGGAACAAGCTCCCAAAAACAGTTTTATCCATTTTATGCGCAGGAGTAAATAGGGCTTTTAGTTGGATTTTGAGATTTCGATCAGTTCAAAGTGTTAACTGTGTCCGAGTCCAAGTAAATATTGTCGACAACCAATCCACCTCATGTCTTGAAATATTTACACAAATATACTATCAAATAAAATCCTATTTAAGGGAATTTAATTGCTAAAAACAAGTTGTGCACAAAAGATTCTACTATAGTAATCGGCGGTAGAACCTAACTAGTAAAATTAGCCCTTCGGTGAGTTAGCATTCATTGAATTTCACTGGAAAAAAAGGAATATACAGGGAAACAGGTTTTTTGTTATAGCATTGAGTTCGCATACACATTAGCGAAATCGAGGACAAGGTTAAAAGCAGCATTTGATAGGAGGATTGGTTAGTCAACTCGCCACCAGTTGGCCGATTGGAAGAGGAACGGGAGTGGACTAACCAATCAGTACGTCGTGAGCGTCAATACTTGTTTTGGTTCGTTAACTATTACTGCAAATCTGCGCAGGCATTGGCAGCTTCACTTTGACCGCATTGGTCAGCTTTGTCTGGCGTTGCATCATTTAGGAGTTAATGCGTTGTAAGAGATATTTTCACTGTCATTAGCCATCCGGTCTGCAAGTCGGGAATTTATTTTGTAGAGAAACACTCCAATTTCAAAAAGCGTGAATGGCGACCTACGGGGGATCATGCTCCCGATTATCGGGAGCTAACCTTAGTTTCCGAAATCCTAGACGAGGTTCATCTCATGTTAATCTTTCTGGAGCTAAAGGTTCTGTAAGTTCACCAATTTTTATCTTAAATTCACTCAAATTTGTAACACTCTTATAAGCTGTTTTATAAATGTTTGACCTGAGCTATGTTGAATAAGGCTGTTGAACTAAAGCGGACCTGCCAGTTTTCTTCCAGCCTTCTAATCCTGGCCTTTGTTCTTATTTTGCAAATTTTCCACGAATGTCCTTTCCAGTAGGAATTAGAAACACCAGGACTAATAGATTTGACTAATGGATACATGGTGTTTCTTTTGATTCTATTAATTTTCGCTAATTAGTTTGTGCACTAATTAAGGAGATTATTTCCTGTGGGGTATTTAGTCACCTCGTACACTCTGAATTTCTCGGCTAATTCCTTTTGGTATTTGAATTTGAAAATGAAGTTGTGTGCAGGCTCTCTTTTCCTCACTTGTCTTCCCATTTAATAAAATTTGGCCACTTTCCTATTTGCATATTACGCAATTGGGAAAAACGTTAGCTGGTTCGATGGTCTTCAAAAAATTTTAAAATCATTTATGTTAGATATGAATTTTTACCCTATAATATCTAGGGCTGTCACCATTTCGAATAAAGTCTGTTTTGGAACATACTGCGAATTTCGACTGATCTATTCTTTTAAATTTAGAGGGGATCAATATTCTAAAAAATCGATCAAAAACACGTGACTTAATGCTACCTGATTGGCCAAGCAGTACATGTTTCTGTTGGCCTCAGGTGTAATTTTACCCCTAACTAGGAAATAAGAATATTGGAAATTTGCAGTTGCATTTGTCTGTGACCTATGTAAGGCATATTATAATTTGTTAATTTCTAGAAATTTTGGTCCCACTATGAGCTTGTAACGAATTTGGCATTACCAGTTAATGTCACTTTAATTGAAATATGATAAATAAATGATCATCCGGTTTCTTTTATAAATTTAATTGACATTTTACCTGTCGGACAAGGTTAAAGGTCTTACATTTATGTAGAGTGGATAAGTATTTTTCCTATGGGTTTCTCCTGTTACTCATATTTTCATCTCAAATCCACATTTTCTTGCTTTTGTCAGGTATTTTTTTAGTTTCTTTTTCTTCCTTCAAAACGGTATATCACTTCCTTAATTTAACCATAATATCATACTATCATTATGATATATTTGTTTAAATCCTTTTACATTTTTACCTAATCTTAAAGTAACTAATAAACTACTACCGAACTGGAACTGTCTGGACATATACTCAATGTTTTATTCCCTACGGAGATGCCGTTTTTAATTTGATTTATCACGAACGTAATATTGCCTAAGCTATATTTATGAATTCAACACCGGAGCGTCTTTTACAAGTTATTTTTATGATCATATGCATATATATTTTTTCTCGGTTTTTATTCCCCTTCGAAACAGTACCACCATTCCTCTGTCACGTGATTCCAACAAGTCGGAGAGAGATCGTGGTTGATACTTAGACTTTGACCTACCTGCCTAATTTCGTTCAATTTATATGTTGTTTATGAGTGAATTTTCTCTAGTTAAATCATGTGGCCTAGTTCTTTCTTCAATTTCAACTCTTTCGACATTTCACTCTTCCCACTAGTTAGTTGGGATTAAATTTCCCCCGACACCTAAAACGCCTATTCTATCTAAACACCTGACGCTAAACCTTATTAGCGCAAATCGATTTTTTCTATCAATAGTTAAAGCTCATTTTGTCTTGCAATAGCTGTAGAAAGGTGGTTTTTTTGCTAGAGGCCTAATTCCATATTCTCTTAAATATGCGGTAGTTGTAATGGCTATCTGTTAAGTTGGTGATGGGATTGCTCCGAGCCGCACCCACTTTTGTGTGTGGTGACTGTTTCACGATTATAGCACGTTTGCCACGCAGGTCCGCAATGTGAGTAATTCCACTTTCATGCGTGTACATCAGCCTCAATGCTGAAACGTGTTTGCATCTTGGTGCGGACATATAGGTGCGCGCATTTGTATAACCTTGAATTATACGTCGTACCGCATGCACGCAAATGAAGTCCAGCCATATCGAAAAGATAAAGAGAACCATTCTTTCTGAGCGTGGCCTAAAGATGACTAATTATAATACAAATAATCATATTGAATGCGCTGAAGTAACAGAAAAGGATTTCTAGCGAATCTTAACTCTTAGGGCTTCAAATTTTCTGTCTGTGATAGTACTTATTATTAACTAATAATTACTTTTGTAATATTAGGCGAAGACGTCATCGCGTGTGAAAGTGATGAATCTCAAGCCATTGGAGGAAATGGTAACATGTCCAATCGATTTGAATTTCCTTGAAGACCCGCGTCTCCTGCCTTGTGGACATGTCTTCTGTTGCCAATGTCTTGACTCATACATTTGTCAGATTCTCACCTGTCCGCCAGATAGGCGCGGAGCTCCCCTCATGCGTCCACAACTTCCCTGTCCAATATGCAGAGCCTTGCACAATATTCCCGAGTCAAATACTGCTCGAGATTATCCCAAATCATTCAACCATAGTTTTCTCCTGGAATATATTCGCAGTAAGGCCTTCCTGATTGAGCCAACTGATTCTGGGAATGCTAGTGGTGGTCCAAGTTCATCACGAAGTAGTTTCCACAGCTCTCCACCCGCCGGTCGTCGACACACTTCTATAAATGTTACTTCCGACGCTTTGAACGGTCTTGTAGCGGATATTGAAGCCATTAAACGGGGGAAAAATAACACTGTGTTGAATTTAGCCCAGCTTCTGCATGGTGTACGAAAACTGGCGGAATCCCAAAAAGAGGAGGTTGAGAAAAGGGTGTTAGATGAGCAGTGCAAAGGCAGTGCAAATCAGCTGAACATTCCAGAACCGGAATTAGTTGAACCATCTGCACCGCCAGAACCACCATCTACTCCAGCAATTCCAAAAACGATTCCATCTCCAAAATGCCAACGCAACGGTTCAGCACGCAGGTGTAGTAATGGACGGTTCAAATCATCCGCTCATCATGCTCTTGGCGATAGAGCTGACCCTGAACGATCTAGTTATACCAATTATCGTGAACTTCTGACAGCACGCACGGTTATGATGCGAAATTCGGACTATGTTTGTCTTCGAAAGAACCTGGGCCAATGTGATGGGGTGCCTAAGGAAGGAATCCCATGTGTTGGAATGCATATACTTCCCAATCAACTTAAAACCCACGTAATGCAATACACGATCGGGCCAGCAAGCAACACGGGACACATTTATTTATGGAGAAAGCGAGTTTCCATTCATCCTGGTCGTGAAAGTTTCACTCTGAATGCTAATTTGAGCAAATCTTCAGATAAAAATTCCGAGGCTATTGTCAAACAATGCTGGAATATTGATGACCTTGTCAGTATGGGAAAACTGGAAGTGCAGTATGTACGATTCTTTAAGAACCGTGTCTATATGTCCGTGATTATCCGACAACCCAGCGAGAATTTGACTAACTCCGGAGACATTCAAATTTCAGCCGATCTCATTGATCCAGGTTTGTTGATCTGTTGTACCCTCCCGGACCCTAATCACAAATTCACTGCTGATGAGTTGAATGGAAGTGATTCTACTAAACATAAGCTCAACATAATCGGTATGTCGAGTATTTTTCTACGAGATACAGTTGGTATGGCCCAGCTGGATCGACCTACTGTTGCTGGTTTGGATATTGATCGGGTTACTGGAGCAGTCTATGTTGCTCTCTGTGCTAATGCTATGGTATGCAGACTCAATCCGGATGATCTAAAACGTGTTGAAAGGGAATGGTTCCTAAATGATCCTCAGCTGTCCCCTTCCTATCTCTGTATCACCAGACAGGAAAATGAAGTCTGGGCTAGTTGTCCGTTAGATGACAAAGTCTTCATTCTCGACCTTACTACTGATACTTTTACTCAATTTACTCCGAGTTTAATGTTTAATATAGTACCCTCACATATAATATGCACCACTGATGAACGAATTATGATTCTAGACAAGAAGCTTTCGCGTATCTATTGGCTTCAGCGTGTTGAACAGCGTATCTGTAGTCAAAGAATTGACCACACTGTAAAGGAGAGAAAGAAACGGAGTATTGATATAATCCAACCAATCGATGATACGTCCTTGAGTGAGTGTCTAGCGATCTCAAGGACAAATCGATTTTGTGGCGGGATAATGTGTGCGGATAGGAAGGGTACCTATATAATCTATCCTCGAAAGGTGATAGGTAAAAAGAACGACAAGATGGTTTGCTGTTTTTAAAGCAGAAGATAATGAAGAAGAAGCGAAAAGTAGCCGAGTATACTCGTCTCCTTCCTACTTGAATTCTCATTTTTGTCTACTTCCCCTCTTTTTCCTTCCCCATTCTTTTTGCAACAAGCATTACTTGAGAACTCATTGCCTCATTCCCTTCTTTAAACTATTATCATATTAATATATAGTTGACTAGAGATATTTGTATGCTTCATTTTTCTCATTAATATACATTATTTCTGTTTCATGTGCAGAAGGGAACTGGTGAAAACTAAAAATCAACTGCCGAGAAATAGAAATGGACGGAGATAATGGCAGAAATTTGTATTGGTAGAGAATATAAGGTGTCAGCCCTGTAATCACTAGGAGGGAACTGTGACTAACAAATAATTGGCGGAAATCGATAAATCCCTTAATGGTTGAGGTACGGACTGTAGGCAGAAGTGAAGGGGTATGAGACTACTAAAATCAAATTAAGATTACAGATCAATGCTGGCCGTAGGGTAGTAAGGCGGTGCCGCAGCCGACGTGTATCTGGCAAGATAGAGTTCACGGGTAGAGTTCATTCGGTTAAATGAGTGACCACCTGTATTGCTTAATACGGGTCAATTGAGGATTTTTATTAGAGCGGCAGTCTATGGATTAGGGTTGGGATTTATTAATGTTGTCTAATTTAATTTCAACCAGCCGAACAAGTTATGATGTTAGATAAGGGTGATAATGGACTTTTAGTGATATCAAGTACTTGTTAATAATCTACGAAGAGTGAAATAAGCATATGTTTTGGTTGATATTTGAATATAGGATGTGGAAAATGGGTGCTTCTCCTTATCCTGTAGATGTTGGAAAGTATTATTATTGATTGGAAGTATCACTGTTTATGATATCCGAAAGAGTTTGATGAGTAATTCCGAGCTAGTATCGTTAGACAGCTATTAATATAATGCTACCGGTGACTGAGTTACTTAACAGAAGTTCTCTTAGCAAAAACGTCTTTTCTTATGGTTTATTGCTGAAAGTTGAACCACCATAGGACCATTGATTATATCCTGGCTAGGCCAGTTATCAAAAGAAGGATCTGTCAGCATTTCTCTTATTACTGACAGAGGCAAAATGTTTGATGGGTTGGGCCAAACTCAGTTCCCAAACAGAGCGCGTATTTCTAGGATAACTTTAAGGTATCTAAGGAAGACCGGCCTAAATAAGGACTTATTAGAGAGCGCTCTATAGACAAGGCAAGACTGAATGAAAGAACGTAAATCTCTTTTAACGTAATAAAGATACAAAGGTGGAACAAGAAACATTAAAGAGTGCAGGAGGAAAAAGCAAGCATCCTACCACAATTACTATTTCCGTCTAAAACAAGACATTGTAGTCGAGTATATGCAGGATCCCAGATTCTCATTGGTTCAGAAATATTTTATCGTCAAGATATTTCACTAACTTAACAAATTCCTGCCCTAGTGACAAGACTCATCTCGTATGATTGACTGCTGGAGGTCGAAACCCCGCAAGATTGATTGTTATGTTCTGCATTGACCAATATCAGTCCACATACGTCAAATCAATGAAAAACAAGCTAAGTGACCAAAATGTGAGACGTTATTTTTATTCGATTTGAGACGTTTGGCGGTTAACCCAGGGTATCATCACTGCCTCAGTTGATTGGTGGAACAATTTACCACAAATTAATTAGGTTTATTATTCAAATCTCATTCAAATACAAACACTAAGGAAATAACTGTAAAAGATATAATTTAGTAAATATTGCAATAATTCTGTCTAAATTGTAAAATAAAGCTTGATAAACTTCTGAAATATTGAAAAATCCTATTAGTAGATTTGTCTTTTATAGAATTCGCCAAAATCTGATAGAAACTAATAATAGTAAGTAAGTAGCAGTAGGCTTACGTAGTTTAAATTAATGTACCAGTAAAGAAGTTATCTCTAATAAGTAATTTTAAATTCGGCCATCTATAATAAGGTTCTAAGGTGATCCTAGAAATTCAAAATAATGATTTCGATTAAACCACATGATTATCGTAGTCAGACAATTTTCAGTTTCGACGTATAGTCCTACATTTATCATATTGAATAATTATCAGAAAAATAAAAAAAATATAAGTGGAGGATTTAATCCGTCGGAATTTGAACTCGAAAATTTTATATGAGCAAAATTTTAATATCCTGTATTGCAATTTGATCGGATGGCTAAAAATTAATAGAAGGTCATGTGTTTTTATTAATAAAAATTACAAATTCTCCAAAACTGTCGTACACTCTGGCTTTGGAACATGGCTGATGTATTCTTGCAAAAATACAGATACCTAAAGGAATATTGTGATTTAGACAAGAAAATAAGTGGTGATGATCTAAAGAAAGTAAAAAGTTTATTAAATTACGGAACAGACGGCACTAACTGTCAACGAAAGGGTGACATAAATGGATCCTATGTCCAATACCGTACTGTATGAAGACTGCTTGGGTATGAAAATTTATAATCTGGATTTTTCGCAAAGATACAAAATTGAAAACAAATCAATATTACATAATCGTGGTATAGAATAAGACTATAATATCGAGCATGAGTATTATTAGAAAATTGTAGAAATATACTCAGATTTAAAAAAAGTGAATAAATGGTGGAGATCACTATAAATTTGTGTGCGGAAAGTATCGAATAAAATAAAAATGTAATGCAGCAAAATTGAGTTTAAGCTCTCCAGAAATTGTAATTAGTAAGTATTTTGCGGAATTATAAACTGACGAATCGACTGCTATAGTTAAAGCGGAGTAGTTGATTTACCAACGACGTGTAAGCGTTTTGTAATTTATTGGTAGACAGTCAAGTTCTTCTTGGATTTATATGAATTTTAGTTGTAATTAAAATTGATTTAATATGATCTTTTTGCCTTAAGGTGATATTTCGCGATCTTTGGTCAAATTTTAATATATTACTCACTTCGATTTTGTATGACAAGTGCCATAATCTTATATTTATATCATGATTGTTTCGTCACTTCTATGTAGTTATTTTTGTACACTGAATTAGGTTTCTCTGCTTTGGATTTTAAGTGTAACAATGACACTAGTCGACTACTCTTCCAGCGAAAGTGAAGTAGAGTTTCAAGAAGGACCAAGTCCTGTTTTACCCTCATTTTCTCAGGATATTGAAGGTGATTCAGTTCGATTCCTTGAAACTGACAGAAATTCCAAACTTAATGGCCGTGTGCGAGGCTTTTCCCACCAACATGGCAACTGGGCTACTTCAGTTTATATTCCGGGTACATATTTCGAATGTAATTTTTACCATCTTTAAAAATAAACTATTTCAAATGTAGTGCTTATTTTAGCCACTGAAGCGCTCACAAGCTTTTTATATGCACTTCTGGATAGTGCAAATTCAGTACTCTCTCAGAGCAAAGAAGAATTTTATACTTGTAGTGATTTTCACCTCTCTTTATCACGAACTTGGCCCATTCTTCATCATTGGATTGCAGGATTTGAAAATGCACTCCGTGATATTGCTTTTAAATACCCACGACCCCTTATCAGACTTGAGAGGGCTGAATTTCTTGTCAATGATGAGGGCACCCGGTAGGATTTTGCGTTTCTCCCTAATTTATTAGGTCATTTCTAGTTGTTTGCGCTGAGAAGTCGGATTTCTTAATCAATCTTCTGGGTGATATCGACCCTATTGTTGCTTCCTATCGCGGCGAACCTTACTACAAGGTTGGTTGATGTAAGAATTTCCTCGTAATTGATGTTTTCTAGGACCGAATATTCCATTTTAGTCTTTCTTGGTGTCTTGGAGATGTTAATAAAGCGGTTTCGGCAGACTTGAAGGAGGCTTGTCTGGTAAGGATTTTCCTTGAATTTAATTTTTTTCCCCATCTTTCAAATAAGTAATGTTTTTTCAAAGGAAAATTTTACCGATTTGTAAACGGATTTCTCGTAATATATTCTAATTTTACTTTAATTTCTTCCTCATTCTAGTTTAGCTTTTGAAATGAGTTAAGCTCTATAATCTTGCTTAAATAAATTTCTTCGTATGTTTTGATAACGAAAGATTTTCTGTCTATTCCAACTTAATCCAATGGTTAAGTATTTTCGATTTACTGACATGAACAAACCAATGAATCGATGTGATGGTTGGTTGGGATAATCTCAAAGTGCTTTTCTAACAATTATGGACGAATCGCTAGGCTCAGTGCTGTAAACTTGCTTCTGTTGTTTCTGATTTTTTCCCGCAAATTCCTATTTCAAGTGCATTATCTTAACTATTTGATTTCGAATAATGTTAGATGTTTTTAACATGAATTTCATCTTTGTGGTCACATTTTTCCCACATTCACTTCTATGTAGGTCCATTTATTTATCAAAATGGCTTTTATTTTCAAGTTTGGATTAATTGGAATTTTGTCCTGATCACTACCTAACTATTGTTTGATTTTTGCTTTCATTCTTTTCTAATGTTTTACTGTATTTGATGTATTAAGTAGAAATTCAACTCTGCAAAGTGCAGGCGTAATAGCTTTTGTCGGTGGCCTTGCGGTCAATTATCACTGCTGCCAAGTCAGAGGTCGCGCTTTCAATTTTTTTCAACGCAAATTCATTGAACGACATAGCCAACCCCATTGATTAAATTTGGTCAGTGACGTATCGTGAATTTCTCAGGGAAGTCTCGGGTTGCCAATTCTCTATCCAAAACAACTGTTAGAATGTATTTCCATCGACGAATTAGAGACGTTTTTGTTATTATTTGTAGAAAAATGCAGCGGAATTCCGGGGAATGAGTTTGACAAAATTGGGAGGTATCAAATAAGTAAGGAAATAAGTTTAATAATAATAACCCACATTCCTACTATCTTTCTGTTTTGTTGAACGTGTTTAGCATGCGAAATGAAAGAACCTTCCCAGGAATGTCTCTTCAAGCACTTTTCCAGCAAAAATGTAAAATTATTTGTGAAATAACTCAAGCTTTTGATCCATCACCGTATTTAGAGGCAGTAATTCAAGTTAATGTTGATTCTGAAATATCCGCTAAGCTATCCCAATTTATCGACTTAAGCTTTCGGGGGCATATACGCGTGCAGTCGTCGAACGTAATGGCGATCATACCTAATTTTATCGACTCTAAGTGAAATTTCATTGCTGTTGAGTAGTCATTGAGGTCCGTGATTGATGTCCCTTGGTTGGCGTCTTTTCGTGTAATTGTAATAGTTGTAAAGTACTATGGGTTTCGGACTCGTGTTGTCTGTTGATGCGTAAATTTAACCAAAAGGCGCGAAATTGGATGTGGAGTACATAGCTTCTAATACAATATTTATCGAGGGCAATGAGGAAAAATTCGGAGATTTCGTCTTCAAACCAAGATTTCTACATGGCTCCAGTTACGGTTAGAGTCTCTGTCCTTTGAACTTCGTTTCTTTTGGTCACAAATGCTTGTCTAAGATTGCAGTGCTTATTGAATTTGATTATTTAATTTTATTCAATCTAGAAGGGTCGATCTTGCCTCTTTAATTCATTTTTTTTTCACTGATTGAGAAGGAAAGTGATCTCATATGATATTCCGCAGTTTACAGTAATGGCGTAGCAAATAGAAGGTAAAAATTTTAAGTTAGCAGAGCTCAATAGACAGTGTTCGATCAAGATGAAGCATTAAAATTACGAGATTTATGATTCAGTTTTAATTAGATTCTGTGATTCTTGAGATTTTATAGTCAAGCAATCGCGTAACTTTCCATTGCCTCAGATTAATCACGAGATAAGCGTTATATATTGGTATGATTTAATTAATAATGCATATTTTGTATTCTAATAAAAAAGCTTGGTATAATTTGAGGGAAGGTCGGTTTACAGATAAATTTAATTGAATATGAAGGGAGTGATTAAAAATATAATCAAAGATAGTTTAAAATATAAAATTTTCTCAATTTTTGCCGGTGGTTTATGAAATTGACTGCTGTTTCTTATATAAATAATGCATTAATGTTATAATAGATTGTCCGTTAGAAGAGACCATAGTGTAATTTACATTTACGCTTGGCAATCCCTTTTTTGAATGCGAACAAGTACGAATCAATGTCTCAACGAACATACCTTGTCTCTGAAAAAAAGCATTTTTCAGGTGGTCTCGATATCTGTCGGCCATCCTTATTATTTATAAGATTATGCGGTTTTATTCTTGTCTTGACGGTTAATTTATATGGTCTCCAATGTTTAGGTCTAGGATGAACCCTTCTTGGGACGAGGCGACCTGAGTGTGATTGACTTCCCCGATATCTCGTTTGCCTATCCAGAGCGTTGTAATTAACACACATCTATTAAAGATGTATTCTCTCTGAGGTCTTTGCGCGGAGTTCCTAATGCGTTATAGCCTAGACAGGACCTACTAACAAAATTTTCATCGATCCGTCAGTGAATTTACTGTCAACCTTCCATCATGTGAAAATAATGCCCATTTAAATTACAATTGTTAAGTTAATAAATTGGCCTGGAGTTACTGTACTCCTGCTTTCTATCTGCTTAACTTTATAGCGTTTGAATCAACTCTTATGGCGTTATATCAGCGGGAACCTAGTATGATTGTTATGTTATATTATCTCTATTCTCACTTTCAATTGTAGCAATTTAGTTCTTTTGAAATGTAATTGTAAATCTTTTGAGTGGAAAATGAGACTGAATTCTAATTCTGAAAGAACTAGAGTTGACATTTGAAGGCTGAAATAATATATACACTTTTCGATTTGTGGAAAAGTGTCCGTCACAATTTACTCATTGCATATTTTGTGTTCATAGTTAAATACTCTCTATTTAACTTGCGAATCTCTTTAGGCGGAAGACAAAGTTTACTATGCATGTTTAATTTTGCTATAAATAATCAGTCATATTAAAGTTAACTATTTATGCTTTCTTTTAGATAGCAGTCAATAACTTTCTGTCTTCACATTCACCTTCGGTTGAGTTCGAATTGACCAGTATGGTGCTGAAAACTGGTGACAAGATTTATCAATTTCCCTTTTGTAATTCTTCCTGATAGGAGCCCATACAGTCTGAATGAAATCAATTCATATTTTATTAGCTTGATATAGAATTTTCACTGACCAAAGTATTTTCGTTAAAGGTCGATCGTTTTTTTTCTTTTGGAACTACTGATGGGTCGAATTGTAACATTGTTATTTTAAGACGTCAAGAGAAATAGGAAATTTACCAGGTCGAAATGGATTGATGCATTTGTCTAAGATGTATAGGATCTTCAGTAGTTTGCTTAACTAAATGTGAGACACTGGGATTATCAACAGAAGGAATCATTCGCAATTGAGTGTAAACTTTACAGATTATGATGAGTTGAGTTGGCTTGTAGTTGATACAAATTAAACAGGCTTTTACTAGATGATAATACGGTAATAAATATCGGGGTGACGCTACCGCCCAAACTTTAAAACTTATCACTTTGTCAATTTAGGACGTATGCTATTTGCGATAACTGCGCACTCGCTATGTATTGCGCAACTATCGACCTGTACCTAATTGTTGTCGAACAAAGACGGTAAAATCAAGCAGGCTCTCTAAATGTTCTTTATTTGATCTTTACTCACACTACCATTTTCACCTGCCCAGTTCAGACGTTTAATCAGTTCTTAAAATTCTCTTCTTTTGCCATTGTCTAATACACCACTGTCAATCCCAACTCTTTTTTATTTGTGAAAATTTGCTGCTTCCTTTTATCCTCTAAGATCATTAGATTTTATGGAGTACGTCTCAGTCAACTTAGATAGGACTTAAACTATTGGAAAAAAGTACCCATTTTGCAGTATGTTAGCATCCCGGAGTCTCTATGGAGCGGGATTCGTCATCTTTTACTTATTTCTTGACTAGTTTGACCGCTACTGTAGATTATTCCGTCTGCCCCTAACTTTGCATGCAAGTGCGTCGACCGCTATGCAATTCAACTCAAACACATAATCAAGCCATACAAAAATCGTCGTCTTAGTAACTTAAACAAGGAGATAGATCATAATTAGAATAATTCCTGATATAATTATCATTGATCAAAAGGCTCTGATGCTGAAGATTACTTCCCGTTTTTAAATTTCCAACCTTTTCAGGAGATCTTTTCTCACCGAAGTGGTTACATAATGCAATAATCATCAATCAACTAGTTTACGTGAGACATGAGTTAAAACGAACATTAAAGGAGTTATATTTTAAATTTATCTCCCTTAATAATTAATTTTCTGTAAGATAAGCCCACAATTTATTGTAATATCGCCTTCAGAATGGATATTTCAAATATGTTCATGTATTAATGTTATAAATCAATCACAAGTAAACCCTTTCTGCTCAGCTACTTTTAATTTTTGTTTTAAAATTGTGCATCAGGTGAGGAGTAATTTATAATAAACTATCTAAAAAGACGGATTTGAAATATACCGCAAACAGGGTTTTTTCGATGAAACAATTTCCTTTTAGCTGCCAAGTCGTTGACCAATAAAATGCAAATCAGTGAATGCAATCAACAAGAGAGAAAGCAAAAATTTTCCTTTATCCGTCTAAATGCGAAATCGGCTAAAGCAATTTGAGATGAGAGAGATTAAATTTGGATCGATGAAAAAATAATGAATATTACTTGTATAAAAGCAGGTGACCCTTTCTTTGATATGAATAAAAGTTATTTAAGAGAATAAGATAACGTTTTGAACATAAAACTATGATAATTAGTCAGTTGAAGAATGCCCGACAAGGATTACCTTACGATTGTAATTCAGCCCAGTATAGTAGGATCTTAACTACGCGAGCCTTATATCTGCCCAACCGAAGTAACGGAAACTGCTATTGCTTACTCATACAATTATGATTAATCATTGCCTAAGAAATAGTCAATCCTATTCATAATACCTTACCTTCGAGGATGGAATATAATAATATGATCTATGAAGAAGAATCAAGTAAGCAAAAATAACAATATCGTTCTTATACTCATTATATTTAAAAGGAGCAATGTGCATTCCATGTAGGGAAGAAAGGAACGATTAATAATAGACGATTATTCGATTCGCCATGATATCATGAAAATTAGAGTAAAATATTTTCGCTTTAATGCAATATTAAGCACATATAAAAGAAGCGAAATAACAGAAGCTGTAAGGGTATTAAAAGTAATAGTAAGAGAGTCGACCTGCGCTTTCTCATTATGTAATTTTACATTTAGCAAACTTGAACCGAACATCTTACTGACAAATAAATAGCTCAAGTCACAGGCCCATTGTATATAAAAATGCATAAGTTGGATTCACACGGTGGTATTCAGTACATTCTAACATAGAGATCGGGTGTATTTCGTGCATACTTTGACCCTGAGGAAAGGTTAGGTAAAGAAACAGAAGTAAAGAATATATTTTTTCAGAAAATTTATGAAACACTTACTTTATTAAGCCACTTATCCGAAAGATCTGCTTTGGATAAATACATGTAGGAAAGAAAGAACAAGTAGTTACGATTATTGTAGGGAGAGGGAAATTTGAATATTTTTGTCACTACTGAAGAAATTAGCGAGGGATCTATTGAAAAGTGATCAGAATTAGATATAGGAGGTCAAAATTGCAGCAGAAATCCGACTGGAAAATATGAGTATTAAAGTGTTCTAAATGCGATTTCATATTATGTGGGCTTACCATTAAATGTACTAAAATTAGAAAGTTGTAATAATTTTTGTTAAAGTCATATTTTTAGTATGATTTATAAAGTTTTGGCGACCTATAAATGACTTTCTATTATTTAGAGAACGCAAAAAACAATTTGTCTAAAATTCTTTTCGAAAGGATTTTGTTTATTGCAAATAAGATGAAATCTCTATAGAAAGTGACATTTGTTAAACAGAACAGTCTAGATTAGCTTGTACAATTGTCATAATTTTAGAAATTTTCGGTGTTTTTAGGTGAAGATTGAAAAGTATACCATCGCTCCATCTTTTAATTGTCAGATGATAACTTTCATTGGTTGCTCACTTAACGGATAGGGAACTCAAAACAGTCAACTTTCTAAGCGTACTTCAATTCGCCCTGTTTTCACTTGCTTTCATTCCAATTACTAATTCTCAATCCTATTGGTCCTCTTTTTCTTCGGTTCTTCCTCTCGTCCAATATACTTTTGATAAAACGAAAACGTTCAACAGTATCTTATTTGATATATTTTTTCAGTGATAATTGCTGACAGGTAGTATTAGGTTATATTTACTGAATGGTAGCTAACTTACCTCATTTAAATCCACATCTTTCTGCATTATTGGGGATGGGAAAAACTTCTGTTGGAAATTTGTAGAAATGGGGGAGTAATATTAAAAGTCTGCCTCAAGGCCATATATTGCAATCATGATTATCACGGAAACGTTATATTTTTAGTTGCATGCATGTAGAGAAACTCTTATAACTTAACTGGGAAGACTGCATATGTGGTTGTGGTTAGGACCTCCTTATCCTTAAAACTTCATTCCTTGGGGTTTTTGTGATCTTCAGATTGTCCTTTAAATTTCACAGTAATAACTTTCTTTAGCTTTCTTTCTTAATCTTACATTTCGCAATCCAGTTCAAATTCTTCTTAATGCAGAAGAGAAAATACATCTGATTAGACTTCAATATATTTGACGGTGACACCACTCTCATTTTCAGTGTTAGAGTACAGTTAAACAAATTCGTAAGAAATATTTTTAAAGGAGATTTTATCTCTCTTGATATGCATGCATATATATACAGAGAGAATTAATCAAATATTTATATTTAGTTTAATTATCGTCTTTCCCACTCAAAAACGGCTAAAATGAGTAGAAATAAGCCTGCACTTAATTTGTCAGAATTATTTATGTTAATGAGAGGAAAACATTTCGCTGCTATTATTATTATTACGGACTATTATATATGAAATATGGACTAGCGAAATTTAAATTGGAAATGAGTGTCTACCCTAATGAAAATTTGTTCACAGTGAATAACGCTATTAAGTATGTTTGATTGTCCTAGACTGGACTGCTAATTGTTAACTGTAACCTAAGAAATAATTTCATTATATTTCACAAACTACTTTAAAATCTAAAATACACAGCACGTTCAAGAATCACTCAAAATAAAATTTTTCTGACGCAGTTTGAGATTATAAAGTAATTAGGACACTCATGTTCTTATAAATTATATATTAAATCTTCAAATTTAAATATTAATGTGGAATAGAAGAAAACGTAATAGACGGCAATAATAATGTCTGATAAATAATTTTAGAGAGCTCTCTGAGCTTTGTTAACTCGAGGACTATTCACGAAATCAACGGTTGTTTAATGCAATCTCATCCCCACATTTTCTTTTCTATTCCCATTTCCACAAGAAAATTTCTCCTTCTGGTTCCCCAGGTTCTGATTATCTTAATAAAATGTTCTCAACCAACTCCATAACCTCATCCGTGTATTTATCCAAGTGTGCAGTGACCTTGTCGTTCCTACATGGTTAAATGTTTCATTTAGTTCATATTTTAGAATTTGAACAAGATACTTACTTTGCAGATGTCTTCTCTCTAACTTCCTGCTTTTCTGCTAGAACCTTACTACATAATACATCGTCATGTTTAAACCACGCTAGTCCCTATTATTCTGTTGGTATCTTGGCCATATAGAGAAAAAGTAGTCAGTTGATGAATAAGTTCTGGAAACCAGGAGAATGAAACCCTGAAACTGAACTGTAAGCAGAAAGTAAAGTGTAAAACATGAAATCAGCAATCAAATGAATATATTCCGCGTCCGCTCGATCCACGCAACTCTTACTGGAATGTTTTACTATTTTTTCTTGTATTTGCTTCTCCTTTTACCTGGTATTCATCTTTTAAGTGAAATGCATTATATTTTAGCATTATACGAACTAAAAAGTTAATAACTAGGTAATAGCCATGTAACTTCCTCCTTTTCTTACTCTGGGATCATTAATGACCAGCCCAATACACACACGCAGTCCCATTTAAAGAGAAAGCGGCAAAATAAAGCATGGAATGTTACGAAAATCAATGCTTATTCTTTATGTTAAACAGCCCATTTGTCTACATACGCTTCGTCAGATTGCAGAGTATACACTCATGAATTCACTACTGGTCTCCGTTCTTCATATCTTGGACTGGAAACTCGAGAAGACGAACTCTCATTTCTGCCACCGCCATGGTCTTTATGCCATCTCTGTATGGGGTCTGAGTCCAAATGAGACCTTAATTGTACAAAGACTGTATAAGGTGAAACAAAAAGGCATTATATTATCCATTTACTCAGACGTTTATTTCATACATTGTTTAGCTATCTTTCTTCACCTTGAAGTGAATGTTCTCATCTAATACTTGCATTAAAATTAACTAAAATAGTTGACAGTTCAAATTAAACCAACTGTATGTTATTAGGTTTTAAAACTATCCCATATGTAGGTGTCTTGGCGTTTTCATACACTTTCGCCCTTTCACATAGATTGTAAAGGAAGATATACGATATACCCTATGTACTTATTTGCTTATATAAATAATTCAGACACGAATGGTACAATAGAGAAAATGTCCGAGGATTCATTGAAAACACGGAACAAGAGTTATAAACCAAAACTCAGTGTAACGAAATTTCATAAAATGATAATAATTTTATGTGAGATTTAAATCTCGAGGTTATAAAGTCTATTTTAAGCTTATCTCTACTTTCGAAATGTCCGCGAGATTGAAAGTGATTGATCATAAGTTTTGTATTGAGTGTCATTGGCTGATTCCCGAAGCTAGTCAACCGCATTTTACTTGTCGCATTGTTTCCAAGACAAGCATGAAATAAATAAGAAATTGTCGCCCAATTTGAGCGGTGACGTCAATATCACTCTGCAACTATTGATTCAAGCCAAAGAGCTTCGCAGTCTTGTCCCAGATTCACAAAGGATGTCTCCCTCATTTCGATTTATGATTCTTTTCACTTCTGCTAAAATACTAATGTAGTCACTTTTTCCAGTTATCCAAAATAACTTATTTATCCACTTTACATAAAATATATTATTATCTACAAGGTGTAATAATTTAAGATAACGAGAATATAAAGGAAAATGTGCTTGCATAGTAAAATTTTGTGTACTTCTTTTTTTGACTGGGTGTAGTGGCGTGCGCCTGCAATCCGGTTACTTGGAGATCGGTGCTAGAAATTGGCATCGCTGGGCTATAAAATGAGACACACGATGACTTTCACAAGTTTCGTGAATGGTATTACCAACCGCTCAACCTAACCGACTGGTCGGCCAACTCTGAACACATTAATATGGATTTGGATTACAAAATTGACTGTGAATTTGCACATTCTACAATCAAGCACTCTTCAGATCAGGAATCTAGAGCCAAATCCTGAAGTTTGGGCTCCGGAGTTTCAAGTCTTGCTACAGTGAAATAAAGCTTTCGAATTTTATATCTGATCGAATATTTCATCTGGCAGTTTTAACTGAAATGATAATAATTGAAATATCAAAGATTGCAATTACTCCTGATATTGCTATCTATAATTCTATGCAAACGACCAACTCAATCTCAACTGATGGTGTTGGTTTGGTATTAATGACTCGAAGTTCAAGAATTTGAATTATTTCCAAACAGGTTTGCTACGATCACAATTAAAGTTCGTAATTTTTCTTTGGATATTATCAGTTGTTACGCGCCAACTGACTGCTTATTCCAATTCCTGGAGAAACTTTCGATAGACAACTTGACATGGTGTTGAGAAATATAAAGCTGACGTGTGGTGGTGTCGCCATCATTTGTGATTTTAATTGTCGTCTCGGTTCTGGTGCTCACAATAGTTGTGCAAATGCGACAGTACGCTTTACAAACTCTGCGAAAACTACAAAAAACGGACTATGCCTATTAAGTACTGAAAAAAATAACTTTATGCTGTTATTTCCTACTTTCAAAAGTCTAATAAAAGATGACCTACCTGGCACCACCCAAGACTGGTGGAAGTGTTGTCCTAGACTTCTACCTTGCCACAAGAAAAAGGAAAGTCATATCTTGTAAGGGCAGCTACTCAAACCTCTCAGAAGCGCAATAAAAGCAATGAATAAGGCTGTACTACAGGATCAAAGGGAATTAAACAAACAGTGGCTATGGAGAAATAAAATCAGTTCACTTATATTAAAAGCAATAAAGGAAATACTTGGAGACTGAAGTAGGAAAAATCCCCAAACTGATAGCTCCAAATGAACACAGAGAAGCCTACAACTTACTGAGATGGACATTACAGGCCAAAATTCAAACTTAGATAACTCCTAAACGTAACGTAATCTTCTCTTGCAGAACACTATGCCAAAATATTGCAATTCCAGAAAACGTTTTCTGAAATATAAATGCCTTCAAACTACCTCGAGATTTCAATTAGTAAAATGCCCGTTCAAATCGTGCAAAAGTCTTACACTGAATAGACTACCATCTCAACTACTCAAATGGAGTGAATCTTCATTTGACAAACTCCTAATACAATACTTTAATGATTGTTAGCAGAACAAGTATTAAATACTTCGATCCTATATGGATGCTGATATAATCAATATTTACAAAGGAAAAGGAGTTCGAACGGACCCTACTTACTATAGAAGTATCCTAATATGGTGGGGAAATGCTTTGCATCAATGGTCTGCGAAAGGCTGTGCTATAGCCAGCAGATGTCTATCAACACAGATGTCGGTCATCACGCCGGGACACCGACAACGAGATATGACTAACGTCTAACGGAGAAATGCTTTGTATATAAACATAATTTACTTATTAATAAATTGGGGTGGCTTGCCTGCCACCTCCGAACTGATCTGGCGACATGGGTGACTTGACTTATTTTATCCATTCCTTCTATTCGATCGATGTGGCCTCAATAGATCTTTCAAAGTTATGACAGGCTGACTTCCCACGTAAGAGACCGCTTATCAATACTGCCAAACATGGATTTCGTGCTGAAAGATCTATTGAACAGGCGACCCTTCCTGTAAGAACAGTAATTCAAGTGGCCATCAGTCGGAGGTGTGGAACAGTTCTCACCTTTGTTGATTTAATGAAAGCCTTTGATTCGCTTTCAATTTTAGTAATCATATCAAGGCTTCGTGAGTTTAAGCTGTCTCGGAATATAGTCCATTTTATTAGACTACTCCTTAATATCCCCAATGGCCACATCGGAGACATGAATGAAAGATTTACCATGGGGAGAGGCGTTAGATGGAGATCCAAAGAAGGTCTCCTACTATTTAATATAGCATATCAATTTCTATTAGATGAAGTTTTTGCAATCTGTGAGGATTTGAAAAGCTGAGTATAAAGTTCTGCAAGACTCGAATGGTCGTTGGGATATCCTGAATAGACAGATGACTTGTGCCTTATCACCCCAAACTGAACATCTTCTTCTTTTTTAAGGCCTAAAACGATCCTTGACGAATACGTGATGGAAATGACAAATGGTGAAATAGTCTGGCTGTAAGTCGGTGCAGGCGTGGATTAATCATCCCTCTAAATAAATGATCACAAAGTCAATCAAATGAGCTCTTTTGCCTACCTTGGCTCCATAATGAATGATAAAGACCTAGGAATGCCTTACTTAAACTTCGACTATACACACTCAGATACTCATAGACATTCGGTTAAATATGGATCCACAGTGTTTCAACTTTTTCCTTCAAGAAACGATGCCGTTACGATCCAAAAAGGATAGGTTTAATAGGAGACGATAAACACTACCTTGGTTTAGTATTAGCAGTCTGTGCTATTTAAGAAAAAACATAAATTTGAATCAAGATTATCGTGGGTGAAGGTCAAAATATTTTACCATGTAAATCCTGGAGATTTTACTGTCTATATTGATGCAACATTATGCAGATAAATGGCTCACTCACATGATGATGCTACGACTGTCTTCCGAGCTAAAATTATTTAATTAGAGCTGTATCGATGCACATTAAATGGTTGAACTATCCAGCTTTCCTATTAGCGCTATGAGGGTGTATTTTTTTAATCCAAAAGTTCCTAGACTTCTTTCGCTCTGCCCTAGATGAATGTTTAAAAAAGTTCCTTTTTGCAATTACTTATTGAATAAGAGGCTCCGCTCCTTTTTATCACTTAAATAATATTAACGGCTTGTCCTTTAGCGGAATTCTGATTAAGTTAAACAAGGTGTTATAGCTAATGTATCAATCTTATGTCAAACACTACTGACTGCAGGCGAGATTAACTGAGGGAACTTTGTCAACGGCAACAATAACCTTGAGCAAGGACTTAACTGCTAAGCCGTGAATTAACCACTGACCGATAGATGTTGCACGCGATTCGCTAATTAAATTTTCGTTGGTTTCAAAAAATACTCTTCGCTCTCTCACTCTCCTCCATGCTCTCGTCATAGTGACTTGTATTCCAGAAAACGATTGACGTTCAAAAGTCAAATTGCATTATGGGATTCCCAGTGAGTCAAGCAGGCAACCTCCCTAAACGATACACTTATGTTGAAATTTTCCAGGCAATAACGGACAGCGCGTGATGTGCATTTTTCACAAGGACTAAATTACAAGAACGCTTATATAAAAGCGCTTGGATTCATAAATGTGCAAAATGATGAAAATATATCTTGGCACATCGAAATGCAGTCATTTCTTATAATTTATTGACCACCAAGGTTTACACTTTGCGCCTAATCCTAGAAGTTAAAGGCTTTTATCTGTCTTAAAACAGAGTAAAGCTTTCTACCTTTTATATATTCTGATTTGAGGAATTCAGTTGTGAAGAAAAATATATTTAGTTCCAGTATAAAGAAGAGAGAAGGTAGAAATCAGACAGAGCAGAATGATTTATTAAATCTGGAAAATGAAAGTTAAATTTGAAGTCATTAAAGGTACTGAAAATCCATAAATGCAATTTTTCATTTATGTTAACTCCGTTCACTTCGGCTCAACCAAACGAACATGCTGTGAAAATAATCAGCCATTTATTTTGTAATAATATCTATTAATTCGTGAGCGCTGGACATTATAAATTCCACTCATTAGCTTTTAAAATGTTTGCACTGAGTATCTTCCAATCACTTTAAAACTTCTGCATCTAAACTGAGGATCTATGCCCTGTTTCCTTCAATTAATCCATCCACCTTGAACTATCGAATCTTGGATTCCTACGTTCGGCTTTGAATAGAGAAGACTACTAGTGAAGAATTCATCCCTACCAATATTATTCAACCAATCCAGCGAATCATTCATCCCATTTCTAATTCCATGTATATACGTGTATTTTCCCTAGTAGTAAACCGTCGATAGAGCTATAAAACTTCTTCCTTCTTCTCATGATCTAAGTAGGTGCGGTAGTAAAAAACTTCTTATAAAGATAGAACACATATATGCAAAAAATTTCTTTTCGAAAATCTATTTTTACCTCATTATTCGCTTGCAGAACTCCATTATAGAACTTTTAATCTTGAGTAATGTTTAACCCATTCTGATAATCATTACATTGATCTACATTACATTTTTGTTGTGATCAATCGAACAACTGGTTTCCGAACTGGCTTTGATGATAACTTGGCACCTTCTCAGAACACTTTAACGCATGGATACCTTTACCCCTCACTTTGTACTTACGAGACTCACTAGTTAAATATCTCATTCATGATTAGAGGAAGAATTTATTCATTTCCTATAGTATCATCATGGAAAATGTACAGACGCATAAGGATCAAACGTTATGAAGAGGAAGTGTGCTCAATTTATGAGGTAGTACCTATTGAAGCAGAAGCAAGAGTCAGGGAATCGGGTGAATCCTACCTCATCTTAGCTCCAGAATTATCAGGTCGGCTACTATTTGAAGTTCTTTTAACGTATCCTTTCTTCTGCGTAGGGAATATCTAGGTGACAAGTTTTCGTATGATTCCAGAGCCATCCTCTTTTCACATAATTCTTGTAGGATCCATCTGCTGGACAAAAATGTTTACCAGTTGGCGGATCATTGTTTGGGCTTGAGGAGATTGATCCGCCAGTCGCTTCTCATTTTACTTTCATTTTCTAAGAGTCGATGACACCGCGAATCTATGCACATTATTATCTCTTTTGCATACACATTTCAATTTTGGTTGGTGTTCAATAGTGCAAGGATTCATCACCAAATTTACGACTACTTTCTCATCTAACACATGTTTGACATATGTTTGAAGTTGTCTTAACCAACTCTTTGTATGCGCAGATTAGAGACATCTAATTTTGGTAACTGGAATTTCAGTAGCTCTTTTGCTAGTATGTGATTTTCTGTGTAAAAACCTGCCATAGATTTATTCGTTGTTTTTTTAGTTTCGTGGCACTTTCTCAGAGGGACTTTTTTCCGTTAGAACTAAAACGCTCATTTGTCTCCTGTTGTACAATGCTAACACCATTCTATGAATAGCGTTATGAACAATCTTTAATCTATTATCATCAGCCGTACGATGGACAACTGTAGATAAACCGCACAGAAAAACTGGTTCGGTAAATGTTTCTGATGTTATTGCTGGAGTATTAATCGATAACACTCCCAATCTATGAATAGGCCTAAGTTTCACTAGCTGCTTTCTGGCGTTTATAATATCTAGTTTTATATTATCATCGGCTAGGCCTTTATCATTCATTATGGAGCCAAGGTAGGCAAAAGAGCTCATTTGATTGACTTTGTGATCATTTATTTAGAGGGATGATTAATCCACGCCTGCACCGACTTACAGCCAGACTATTTCACCATTTGTCATTTCCATCACGTATTCGTCAAGGATCGTTTTAGGCCTTAAAAAAGAAGAAGATGTTCAGTTTGGGGTGATAAGGCACAAGTCATCTGTCTATTCAGGATATCCCAACGACCATTCGAGTCTTGCAGAACTTTATACTCAGCTTTTCAAATCCTCACAGATTGCAAAAACTTCATCTAATAGAAATTGATATGCTATATTAAATAGTAGGAGACCTTCTTTAGATCTCCGTCTAACTTTATTTTATGGTTTCTTCCCATTATTATCGAAATAACCTTCAATCTTTAAATTGTTTAAGTTAACTAATATGAATTACGCCATACTGTTCATAGTTCGAGTTGAACCGAAATAGGTTTTCGCCATAAAAACGATTGTTTGTGTTTTCCCTTCTTTTTTGCTAGGATATCGGCTTGTAGACGGTAAAATGTTATTTCAACAATAATGGAAAGAAACCATAAAACAAGGTATTAATTTTGTCAAGGGAAAATATTTCGTAATTATTAATATTTATACAATTGCTTTGGCACTACGCTTCGTAAACAGTAATGGATACATTAAATCAATCATCATCTTACAGACTGATTTCTGTCACCCACCAGATTGTAGATATCTCTGCTTTAACGTATTCCTCTTTTTTCTTCATTCCTCTTTATCTTGCTTTAAAAGTAATTTTTTCAACATGATTTAAAATTCAAACAACTTCTGTGTTCTAATGAAGAGCACTTAGTAGCCAGATGTATAAACACTAAGAGAGTACTGAACTGGAAATCCGTAAGCTTTAACATGATACTGCCAATTAAACCAGTATTTGAAAGTTCTGCATAAAAATACCAAATACCTGGAATATCTCCAAATTTCCAACAATTATTTACCAAACATTATTTGCATAGTAAGCATTTCATACATTCCGTTGGCAGAAATGATTAAATTGAAAGTATTCACAAAGATATTCACAACTCCGTTAAAATAAAAAAGCAATGAATACTTATATTTTACATTAGATATTTAAGCAATGTGGTCAATAATTTGAAGACTGAGTGATGGCGGAGGGCTTGAAGTGAGAACGAAGTAACCTAAGATAAGAATCAGCACTTAATGCCAAAGTTAGTTAAAACAATAGAAAAAGGGATAAAATGAAAAAATTTCTTACATCAAAGCTGGGCATGGCGTCGCCTTAAGGATTTCGAAAAATATAAATCATGTACTGTACGATTCAAATATCAGATCAATCCGCAAGTGGCAAAATAAGTTAAGCAATCCAGCATTTTTTAGTGGCCATGACATTTAAGGTAATGCTTCAATTACTACTTCATAAATGTCACCGAATTTATTTAATGGCTTAATTTTGCAATAAATTAGATACGAAAAATCTGACGGCGAAAGCACAGAAAAAGAAATTGAAGAGAAAAACAGAAACTACTTTCTGGAGATTTTATAAAAATTATTAGAGATATTTATTGTAAATTAAGAAATAACGTAACATTGAACGGTCTTAATGGTGAAAATAATTACAACAAGCTTGATAAAACACAAGTACTGGAAGGTTATTCCAATTACATCCAATTTATATATAAATTAAGACCTGTTTCTCAAATCGAATGCCGCAGAAATTTCACTGATTCCATCTGTAATACCTTTTTACAAATTTCGCTAATTGATTTCTTTTGCATATCCTTTCCCCTTAGGTGCCCTACAATCATTTTTACACTGCAATATCTATTGGTGGTATACTGAAGTCATACTGCTCTAATTTGGCCTGTCAATGTGTTTTATTTGCGTAAATGGTAACGTCTATTCGGAATACAGTCATTCGACTTCTACAAGGGGAAAATGTTAACAAAATTTCTTTACGCGAAATTCGCTAGCTTTAAAATAGGGTTTCTTGCAGACTTAGATCAGTAGGTGCTATATCTACCCTATCGGGAATTAGGTGCAAAGAGAACACATCTTTGATAAATCATATTTCAGCATATTGCGTGAATTGCTACTGCTTAGGTGAACAAAAGAAACTCCCTGGATGGCAAGAAGTTAACCATGCTCAAGTAGCCGTACCTCAAAAAGAGTTTACCATGTGGTCATCCGCTGAGAGCCTGGATACTATACCATTGACCAAACAGATCAGACCAATGTTAAAAAAATTTTAGGTTATGATTGCAATTTTTTCTAGACTCTTAACTATCCGTTGGCATTGTTAAAATTATTTGTTGATAATCGACAGATCTGCAAGTTGGAATTATGACCCGACTGAAGGTAAACAAGCCGTTTAGGAGTTTTCTTAGCTAGATTACCAGTTTGATCTGCGATATGAACCTCTAATGTGTACCTTGGGGTGACTGGAGATTAAGCGAACCATCCAGTGCACACGTTCTACGGCACGATCTGTGGGTGTTTCTTGTTCTTCTTACACCAAGACCCCACTTTCACTTAGGGACTATAACCGAACTACTCAACTACCATACTTCCCACTACCCATACTTCGTTTCTCATGGCTTCTAATTTTTTAGAAGTGCGATAGTTTAGTTTGACCCTTCGAGCCTAGACAACAGGTCTTCTGGTTGCTCTTCTCTTTTATAGTGCCACATTAAGAGAGGAAGCCGTCGTGAGCATATAAAGTGAATAGAGCGCAAGTGGTACACTTATCCACTGCATTAAAAGGGTTTTCATGTCAGACTCTTCATATAATCTTGGAGCCGTGTTTGGATATAAGTACATTTATGCATCTAAATCATTAAAGGTTGTCCTATCAACTTGTTTATCATATAAACTGAATCCAATGCTTCTCAAAAGACCAAAAGTTGACATGATACTGACATTTGGATAAACATTCATGATTGCGAGTAAGTGGCCAGAATCTCACAATGTTTATAGCATATTATGGATCCAGTACTTAATCAATTGGTAGAATTTTAGAGAAATTTCTGTATTCCTTTATTTAAGCACTCAGTTTAATTAAATTCTTTTTGAAACCCCATATTTTTATGGGAAATTTGTCGAATAACTTACAACAATATCTAGTAGACATACATCTGCAAGTTATAAAGGATTATTTGGATTGGATATCATGGAGATTAGTAACTTTACATAACGAAGTAACCTCTAGGGTATTTCGCAGCTGCTAATGCTATTAACAGTTCCAGGCGTGGATCTAAACGTTATAACAATAAAGATGAATAAAATGAGAGCAAATGGCTGTCCTAGGGATTACTTCCAGCAAACAAATTAGATCAATCATAAAACAGTTAGTACAATAAAATTGGGTTAATGTGTTTATCCAATTTTACTTTACCACTGTTGTATGTCTATTAGTGAAAATGACTAAAGGTTATCTCCATAATGACTATGGAGTGAGAATATTTTCCATTTTATATCTACTGTATGCATTAGCTATTTGTAATTTTGGAGGCCTCGCATTTGTGAAATTGATAAACATGTGATACATAAAGTCAATTTAAAAAAGTGGTTGTGCACGAAAATAAAATGACTATCAATAATCATTTACAGTGTAGTGATAATGACGAGAGTTAGATGTTTCAGCCATATAAAAGAAAGGCTTCTGTAGAACGAGGTCGAGATTGGAATATTTTATTTATGTTTTAAAGTACTCGATGGCACCATGCTCCCCTGGTGGTTGATTAGGTAAAAATTATGCCGGATTTTTGTTGTTAATTTCCGAAGTGTTAATAGGTAATGTGTATACGTAGTCGAACATTACGCAAATAAAAAAAAGGCTTAAACCTAGAACTGCTCGAGTATATAGGGTTGGATGAAGGCGCGACGGAGGGGTAAAACGAAGTGATCTTGTGATAGTAAGTTTTTTAGATTTTTTTCTACAACAGTGCGCATTGTGAATGCACCTTTTATATGCCTCTATTCGCGATAGTGGGATTAATTTGAGTCACCAGTGGACGTCGTAGCTACAAATTAAAGTGACGCAGTGCATTCAACCGGTCATTTCCCATCACCACTACACTAAATAAGTAAGGCCATACCGATGCACACTTGGTGCAAATATACAATATTGTAAAAAATAATATATGGTAGGCAAAATCCTAATAACGTATTAAATTACCCGATTAAACTATACAAATTAACAGTGAATGTAAATTACAAATAAGATGGTAGACAATAATACATTTTGTATATGGATAAGCATATATATGTCAAAAATATTGCGGAAAATAAAGAACGAAAAACCAATCAAATGAAAGAGGTGGAAGTTCAAACTGAGAAAGAGCAATTGGTGTATTGGTACAAACTTTACGAATTGATTAATAAGGTTAATGAAGAATTTTCAAACTTGAATCGAGGTTCCCTGCAGTTTCAGGAGGCAAATTGTCCAGAAATACGAAATAATTATATATTGTAATTCTAATTTCCCCAAGAGGATATAACAGAACAGACTTGAAGTCGATACGGCAAAAGGATCACAAAAATTACCTCTTCATCGGCCAGTGTTAACCGTGGGTTGGGTCTTTATATTCACAGTGTCAACAGCTTGACCTCTCCACTCCGATCTTGAGATAGTAAAATTTTTTAAATTCAGTCACACTGATGTGCATGCTGTAAAAATATACCCTTTTTGTGTTTTTATCTCCAAAAATGGGATTCATCACAGAATTTCATATCTGCTAATGAAAGTGATACCAAGGCACCGCGAATGTGGCAATACCGACCCGATGCACATATGCAATTCATTTTCGTTGAGGTGGAGGAAAGGCAAAAGTTTTATATCCTCTTAAGTAGCTTTTAACACTGCCTAATAATTTATAGGTTCACAATTTTCCAAAAGCAAGTGAGAGTATTGGAGCAAAACTGCTTTTAATGGCTAACAATGAACAAACACTGTTCCCAAGTCGGAATGCAAAGTGTTGTGAGTGAAGTGAAGTAGAATGGAGAAACATGATAAATATTTGTGAGGGAGAAGTAAATAAACAGACGAAGATTGAAACAGAGAGAGGGCCTGAGACCTGTAGGAGGCGTGAACTGTGTGGTTATGTGAATACAGATGTACTTTTATATAAAACGGTGCAAATTAGCACGTCTTGACATGTCGGTTGGGAGGACTTTGAATTGGAGACATAAAGACGTCACTAAAAATGTGCGGTTGAAAAACCAACGTACCATTAGTGGCCTGTTTGGGGGGCCGCCATGATGAGCCAAAGCGGTTTATGTTTATGATCTCACCAGCCAATCAGAATGGCTGTATTACTTAACAACGCAATCATGTTCTACCCATTTTATGAGTACTTCTCTCTGCATGGAAGAAAAACTAACCAGTATCCGAGGTTCAGCGGGCACTATCCATTAGCTTAAATGAATGACCAACGACACGCGAACTACGTGGAACTTATTGTATACTCGTGGTCCCTTCTCTCCCCCGAGATTTACGTCCAGACACTTATATTCCATTAAACTGGGTGCTTTTTCTTTAACAAACTCCTAGTCTACTAAAGCCAATCACAGTATTTTTGTTGAAAATGAAATTCGTGAGTAACTTTTCGAAATATATAGGGAGCAATGTTTCATGTGGATAATAAATGAGCTAGATCTGGATGTACTAGACATCATCAAAAATTGGATTTCAGGCGTCTCAATATTAACTGGTCGGTAAGAACATAAACGCTCTTATTTATTCATATCCAACTTCGTGTATGTGATGGTGGCCAGATATCTCATCACCTATCATCTCTATCATCAGTCATCTCAAATTCCTGTGTCCGGGCTAGAGGAATAAGAGGGTTCGGCAGACTGTCATTATGTCAATATCAATAGACCAAATAAGAGAGATAAAATTGGAGGAAAAATGAATAAAAAACTAGTTTTGGGTGAAGAAAAATCACTTTGAAGGTTTGAATAATGTTGCAAAGGCGTTTGGTCATTATGATTACTGCATACAGATCGATAAATCACTATACTATGACCACTGAATTCAGAGCTATGCAGGTTTAGCCGCTACATCCGCGTTCCACGAGTAAAAGCAAGCATTTATAATCAGAAAATATTGAAACATTTACCGTTAATCAAAATGCTAAATGACTCCATGACTGGGTAATTAAAATGACTAAATGCAATGCTAAAATATCTACCATCATGGGAAGATAATTGCTTCATACGATGCGTCCCATTTCATCAAAATATCAAATCTCATCCAAAACGCAGATAATAATCATGGTTCCTGCCGAAAACGAAAGGAAAGTCGGTCGTTTAGGTATATTTGGCTTTTATCATTTACTGACATTTCGAGTAGTTCCCTTGTTTCATTTCAAATAGAAACATGATATACCTTTGATTGTCAAAATATATTTTTCGTCCGTTTCTTTGAGACCGGGAAAAGATATCATTAAATTGAACTGTTGCACTGAAAATCTAATTTAATCTAATTTATAACTGGCAAGACGCAAGTAAAGGACTAAATGGTCACCCTCTGATAGCAAAATCACTTCTGTCTATCCAAACAATCGTAACCTGTAATGTTCCAAGAAGTGATCTAGCCAGGCTTGATATCCTAGATCTTTTTTCACAATACATTACCGACACAATTCCGACTGAACCACGGATTCGATTTATTTTCCCCAGATGTGAAAAAGCTTTCGCGTCCTATATATTTTCCCTATATTCAGTAAAATGAGCATAAATACTAACTCAATCGAAGTTCATACTAAAATGCTATTCAGTCACCGTTTCATAAATTGTAAAATTTGACCCTATTCCTGGTCATTCATTTTGCTTGAAAAAAAATTGATTCATAAATTTCTTAAATCTAAATTTTTATAATAATAGTTCCTTAGTTTGCTTGTCCATTCTATGAGAACGCAAATTTGTTTATGTCATTCTTTGAATGAGTGTTTAGCCACATTTGACAAGCAGAAGTAAACGGAGGCATCAGCAGTAAACGTAAATTCAATCATGATTATGAAAAAACGAACAATAAACATCCGCTACTATGCACACAGCTAGAATTTGCAAAATCTTGGCCATAATATCTTCCCCTTCTATTTCAACCGATCACATGGGGTAATATCCAAGAAAAAAGACAGAAAAAATGAGGTGAATCGAAATTAAAGGGAGGGGTGGGAAAATACAACTGCGTTTTTCACTATATTGGGGAAGGGGCGTCAGTTGAGTAGATTTTGATGGGACATTTTAGCCAACCAATGGGAGAGGAGAATTAGACAAAACCAATCAATTTTCCTCTTCGTCATTCACAAACAGAGAGGGAATAATTAATAGCTTGGATCTAATGGGCTAGTTTACGCATTTTTAAACACTTCGAAATCTTTATCTTTTAATGATTAGTTTTTCTTAAAGCAGAAATACCGAAGATAAAAGTAAAATTATAACTGTTTTTTTTGTCGTAAAAATAATAATAAAATAACTAAGAAACTATTTCTTTTGAAAAAGGATTGGTGATTTTCTAGATTAAAAACTAGTCAAAGTGAATATTTGGCATTTATCTAACGTATGAAGTGTAGTAGCTTAACGATATCACTTCTAATAGACAAACATTTTCCCCGCTAACACATGCCACAGGGCTCATTAAGTGACCTTAGTCGAGGCAGTAGCAATGCAAAATGTCTTTACATAGGTTAATTATGAGACAGCATCTGAACAAATAGGAAAATAAAGCGAAATAGCAAAACAGTTCAGTGGGGGGTGAAAACGGTAGGCTGACAGGAGTGGATAACTATTATTGGATGTCAATAGTCTTCCTTTGTTTGAATTTTGAAATAATTGAATTGTTCACTTTCTCATAAGAGGTATAATAAACTTTGTTTTATCTGACTGTTTTCATGGTTTGATCTTGAATTTTCTGGGTGACTTCAAGTCCACAATACTCAGACGAGATTTAATACTTGGTTATGCCACCCTGTTTTATCTGTTTCTTCTTATTGTTGAGAAATAGGCAAATTAGACTAGTGATGGTATTTAGAGCACAGCAGAGCTCTGATGAGCTCTGGTGTATGAACTTTTAAGGCCATTCTATTGCCCCATTTGACGCCTTCAGTAAATAGCATTGTAAAAATGCGTATTTAGTAACCAGTATCATAGGAATCAACCTTTCTGCTTTCCTGAAAGACGATCTAACCCTATCATTTAAATAAAATTTTGATTATTTTATATTATTTTAGCATTTTGCCCATCGAGATGGAAAAGAAATTAGTCCATTGCATATTCTCACCTTTATAGCACAATATGTTCCTATCTGTCATTTTTAATGATCAACCCTTAAGAGGTCTACATTTCAATCATTCTTGTATAGGCCTTTCAAATTTAAGTGTTTAGTACCTTGGTGTGTGTAATTTTCAAGGAATATTCTACTCTTGGCTTATTGAACGCAGACAGTTTAATAGAAATTCTAAGTTTTATTATCATCATCCACTGTAATACGAAAAGAATGTTTTTTACAACGTGGGATTACATCCGAACCCAGGAATGAAACTGTATAATAATGCAAATTTTCTTTCTTCATTTGCATTCTGACCACATTCCTCAAATCGCAATATCTAGGAATTCAAAATCCAATTTTTTAAGGGTTGACCCCTGGGTTTAGAGGTGAGCTCACGACCATCACATTCATTGCTAGTTGGTCAATTGTTTTTGTTTAGTGGTTAATTACAGTCCTGGGCAGGCAGACGATAACAACAAAGACATTTTAAGTTCAAATTTTCTTTCAATTCAGAACAATTACGAATGCGATAATGAGGAGCTCCGTTTGGAAGCCTTTGCCGAAATATCTATTCGTTATTCCATTTTCATTGTGACCAATTTGTCAAAACCAAATAAAAATACCCTTGAGAACACGACCTTTCTTCGATTTAAGGTTTCCGGGGGTAACTTACGAAAGGGATAATATATTAGCGGAAATGCTCGAATTATTGAACTAATTTGGGATCCGCAAGAAATAGCTCTGATTAATTTGTATCGTACTTAAAATCATAATATCTTTTCGGTCATAGCACATGGCAGGATAAACATTGGAATTTTCTTCATCATGTGAATAGAGAACGGTAATCGTAGTTAAGGACAGTATTATAACTGTTATTGACTAGCTAACAACTGAGAGGTGGAGACAAGTCTTAATTTGAGGGGCAAGACTTTAAGCGTGAAAAATCACACAAATATTAAAATTCTCAAAGAGTATCGGGCTGCGAAGGTAATAGTCTGAGCCTGATCGATAGTCATATAGTGTTAGTGCGAAGACGAGGGAGAGAATTAGGTCTTAGAGTTTAGGAAAGAGGAAGAGAGGGAAACACATCGTTCACTAATTGAAGCCCATATCAGTGCTCCACAGGAAGGGGACCAAGAAGGAGGGCTTCAGAAGTGTCTTAATAGATTTGATCTTTGGATTCAGGTTCTACGTATTTTACTCCTCAGAGAAGTTCCTCTGCTTCAAGTAAAATTCTCAGCATGCACTCTCCGTTACTCAAACGAATGGATGCTGTCAGCATCCAATACTTATTATCCAGTTTATTAATTTAAAATATTGGTCAAATGTTTCAGATTATTAAACTACTGTACTTATCGTATTTCTGTCTTGATCGGAAAACAGGAAATAAATAACAGTGAATAAGATGCTGTATGATTTCAGATTTGGCATATTTAAATCGTGTTCGATGCCTAGAAGCGAACCTTAAAATAATATCATACTCTATTAGCTACATCATTATTTTAAATACGATCGGCAAGCTAACTGCCAGCGAATTTTTTGGAGATTGATAAAAAGGTGAAATTTTATTATTATTACTAAAACATTAAATAAATTTTAATCTGTATGAAGCCATTGGCTTGATGTATTTTTATTCAAGGTGGGGAATTTTATTAAAAAGACTTGGTTTTCATTTATAAGACTCTAATTTAGTATGAAGAAGGTTATCCTGGATATTCAGAGGAAGGAATATTTTGACAGCTTTCCTCAATTACCGAATTCTTTTGCGTGTGCATTCTTTTGTGTTATTTTTCACTAAATCTTTATTGAAGAACTATATATACAAACAAAAAATTGTTTTTAAAATAGGCGTTGGTGTGAAATATGTTTCTTTCCTGAAGTGAATTATTATTAATTCTTGGTGAAAAAAGTTGTGTATGTCGAAATTGTGGGTGCATTGGCTCTAGCTTGGAAAAATCAATGTATAACAGAGAGACTGAACCCCTTCCTAACTGTGCGAACTCAGCAATCAAGAAACGGGAATGAAATAGTATTCCTTAATAAACAATAGTAATCAATAGATCGAAAAGGTGAGAAAAATGGAAGAGCAAAGGTCAAAACGTAGGTTTATATGGCAGGGAAAATCCAGAAACTACCTAGTGTCCGGGGGATGAGTCCTACCAGTTAAAAAGGTCAATAAACTAGATAAATAGATATACAGACCACGATAACAAATAATGTTATTGAGGAGTAAAGTCGCTACATATTTCCTTCATCTACTTATGCTACGGAATAGTCTATAGTGGCCAAAAAGAGTAATTTTTTTCAAAATTTCCTTTCCCCATATGTGGCGATGGACTGCCTGCCATTGTACTGTACTGCCGTTGATCTTCTGTCAGGAATGCACCAGCCCCGACTCTCTTGCCTTTTCTCTTTCTCCATCTATTTTTGTCGTAGTGAATATTGGTAGAAGATAGAAGGTAGAGCCCGTAGAATAGCTAGGGAAAAATCAGACACCTTAGCTGCTAAGTTTCACCGTCCATAAGTTCGTAGAAACTTAGTAAACGAAACAACTGAACTGGTTAAAATAAACAAGGGTAGTTTCTTAACGACGTTTTGAAATTACACTGCCTATTTTCAGGGGTTAAGTTATAAACTTTACGTTTAAGGGGCATGTTTGTGCATTTTAAAGGGTTCAATATTAGTTAAAAATGTGTCGATAGTGCAGTGGTTGAAATGCTTGCCTGTGAAGTCAGACGTCACGGGTTTGATGCCCATCGGCGCAAACCCAGTAAATGGAACGGTCAACCGCATTGGTTAAATGGGGCTAGAGGGAGGTGGAATTTGAGTTTCTCACCAGGGAGGTTCTATGGTACTGTCCCTCTGCCCAAGATGAGCATTGGAAACACTTTCCTAAATGGGCTGGAGAATTATATGCATATATAATATTATCTTAAATTTCTTATTGGTAAACCAACGCCCAATACGTCCCAACTTTTAACAAAGCATCGTTCAAATGGGGAAAAGTCATGCACTACGATGTTCTGTTGGAATTATTCCCCATCTAAGATGGAGTGGATCTTTGAAACTGCAAGAACGTATGAATAAAAGTAATTTATCTCAAGATGTCTGCAGAACTATTGTTTCTTAAAGCAGCGGAGGATAAAAGCAACTTATTTTGCATGCCGGTGAGAATACTGACATTGTTCCTTTCCGATTTCGAGGGTGTCTCATAATGAGCTGTTGATTAATGGAAAACTAATATTAATCCGATCTAATTTTGTCCCACAATGCGGTAGTTCTACTCAATTTAAATGATGCTTAAAATAATCTATAGATATAATTAAGGAGAAGCTCACTTAAGTATAAAGATATATATCGCATATTTTAGGAAAAACCGAAAAGTCCTTGAAAACAAAATAATACAAAGTGCGAAAGGCATCTATGGACACCTTACACACTTTTAGTAAAACAGTAAATGAAAATTTTAATGATTGAAACTTACCATTTCTTACAAAAGCACAAATGAGCATAATACTAACCGAGGTTTAATTCACCATATCCTCCCTCGACTTCTGTCACCGACTCAGTTCAAGCCCGAAACCAACTGACTGCAAGCTTCGATCAAGTGGCCTTTATTGATGTTCTCCTATTCTCGGGCTCTTGCTTCCATCAGAGAGGATTTGGTGCCATGAAAATGCTTATTAACTTTCTCTCCAACCACGCTCCGCCCCGCCCTGCTCCAAACGTAATAATGCAAAGGATTAAGGTCTGGTGAGTTAGGAGGCGCCAGTACTTAGGCGTCCATAAGTTTGGTATGATATGATGATGAAAATTCTCGGCCATCCATCCAATCCTGGGTTTTGAGAGCTTTATGAGATGGATCCGCATCTTGTTGGAAGACATAGGGTCCTCCTCCGTTGGCTACGCTGTCTATCCAAGGCGGCTTAATAATGGTTTGAAGAGTCTCCACATAGGCATCTGCATCTGCATTGACTCTAAGGTCCTGTGGAAAAATGGAGGAGTCATGATGCGCCCCTCTTTCACTGCTAACAACACCGAAAACCATCACTGTTATAGGAAACTTATAGGAAACCTCTGTGGGGTCCGCCCAAATATAGTTACCTATCATTTATTGAATTAACTTTTTCATCCTGGTGGAAGTTACTTTCGTGGGAGAAAAACCAAAGACACTCCTCTTCTACTGGGTGTTTCAGTTTCTTTTAGAGTCGTTTCGCACACATTAAACGATTCTCTTGAGTTGTTTTTGTCCACATAAACTGACTTTGACTAAGAACTTATGAGATTTGTATCCGAGGTCTTGATGAAAACATTTCTTGTCCTTCCTTCAGACACCTAAAAATCTTTGGCAAGATGTCGCATATTGACTTCTTAGGAATTTCGTCCATCATGCCATGCCATGCACTCTTCTGACAAACTCAGGTGTTCTGAGTGAGTCAGCAGAGCGTTGACAATGCTGTTTTCTC
>CAADRB010000030.1:1343308-1362192 GCA_900708905.1 Hymenolepis diminuta
AAACTCAGGTGTTCTGAGTGAGTCAGCAGAGCGTTGACAATGCTGTTTTCTCTTCGTCGTGGCGACCAATTCATCTGCATTGTCTTCATTCAGCTCCTTCCTAATTTCGCAGACGAAAGATCTGACGACTTTCAGAAATCTTGTATTTTCTAAATTGCTGCATTTCACTTTTACAGACACTATTACAGTGCATGTATTCATTTCATTCGTTAGAGTAGTATTTACCATGGGATCTTCTGATATGAAAAATGCATTAATTATTATCGGATTAGTTTAAGATGCAAAAATAAAAGTGTCCTCAAATATCTTTCACGTCCTGTATAATCTGGACTGCTCACTGGAGTATATTAGAGCCATGGACGCAGAAGAAATGAGAGAGAAGACTTTTAGCTCAGAGCACGATTCTCTTCACTTCATTAAGAAAGTCCAGCTTTTCAACGTTATCTGCATAGCAGTGAGAAGACTTCATTTCCAAGTGTTGGCATCCGAGGTCGAAAACTGGAAAATCTTGTGCCTGAGGCACAAGTTCTGCTCACAGAATTCTAAGAATTCTATTCAAAACACCGACCATATTTGAATCTGTTTCCAGTCGGTAGGGTGTTTTTGTATTTGTATTTGTTACTTTCTTTATTTACAAACGTTAACTAATCAACGTGTTTCGAACAAACATCATTTCACATTTCTCCCTGTTGGTTTTGTAAATGGAAAGGAAGCGTTACAAATCTAACGAGAAGAATATCTTACAGATACCTACGTTACAACTTAAAATTCCAAAAAGTTTATAACTAGTTAATTTTTTAGAGAGATGAAACATGGAATGGGCATACAAAATTAGAAGTTTTATTTGAAATTCGCATTTTGCAGGAACACAATTTCATAAACCGCTCGTGACGCTATTAAATAACTTGAGTGTTGCATGTGAATCCCTTGATTATATTTGTCCACAGATTTGCAAAAAATTGTAATTTTGATTTAAGAGGGAACAACTGAAATCGGTTAGCAGTAAATCCAACAAAATGGTAAAGGGGAGAAGATCAAAAGATGCTGAGAGCAACGTCAAGGTATGAAGGAGTGTAACTACATTTGAATTGTGGTTTCGGGTTGTATAATACTTAATTAATAGGCAGTTAATAGGCAGTATGATCAGTTTAATATTACAATTGTAAAGTAGTACTCCGGTAAAGGCCATTCAAAATGACCTGCTTAACTTTTAATCCAAGTGATCATATCCCACTCTTCCCATCTGTGTCATAGTGTATTAATTTCCAAAATACAAAATGAGAATGACCACAGCGTAGGGTTTGTTAGAATATTATCCAACAGCTTCAACTCTAATACGTAAATGTAAAATTTAATAAATATTTTAGATAGGCTGAGAAGATACAAATGAATCAAAGTGGCCCGACAAATCAAGTCCTGAATATCGCAATCGATAACTCGCTCCAAAGCCCAGGAAATAAATAATGAAAACTGAATTTTGAAACATTCCTAAATTAAAAGGTGGACCATAATCTTACTAAAAAAGTGGAAAATACAGTGTTTCCAGAATTAATATGAAGTTTGACTTTTGATGTCCTGATTTCATGGTAAACCCCCTTCCGGTGTGATCCATAACTGGACTATTTAGCTATTTCCTGTGTTCAGTTACTGTATTATGGTTACAACTTGCAAAAGTGTTTTTAACTTTCTAGGCAAAGTCATATATCTTGGGAAGCCTTTGCCTAATGTTTATCTCTAATGCCTTGTTAGGCCTTTTTAGCCCATATTCTTAAGTTAATGTGTAACGAAATGCGTCCAAATTCCCTTGAAGGAAACACTAAGCGAAGGTTGAGTTAGAAAAGGAATAAAGTTGGTTCTTATTCAGAGGAAAAAATAATGGTCATGTATTAAACAGGATGTTTCTCACATGACTTTGTTTTTATGTAAACATTCAGATGAGAGTTGCCGGGGGGGAGGAAAATAGTTTGTGACAAGATTCTCTGGCCCCTGTTTAATTAAACAGAGAACACATTCGGCAATCACTACCGATAAATAAGAAAATATGAAAAACGCAATCTTTCTCAAGTATAAAGTTGTTGAAAATTGAGAATGCTTTTATACGAGCACACAACCGAGTAAAGTTAAGCATCTGGCATTAAAAATTAACATTACCGACATGTAAGAATTTGTGAGATTTAAGTGGTCCACCTAATTATTATCTTAACTTTAATAATCACATTATAGACGGTATTCTTGGAAAAACTGAAGACAAACAAAATCTCCTATTATAGAGAAACTTATTTTTCCATCTTTTCAGGCCCATCAGGAGGATTGTTCACAGTACTCGACTTGAAGAACGAGAAGATTACCTGGAGCCGCTCTTACGAGAAACTCATAATCCATCACTCCTTCTGTTGGTCATAATTAATCAGGGTGGTTGGTCACCTTCACAGCTGGATGTAAACCACTGGGCATTGATCTAGTGACCTACAATTTGGCAGAAGTGCACTTGACCAATGCACAAGAGGAGCATTTATTCCTCCATTTTATTTTTATTACCCATGGCAGTACAATAAAATTTCTCAAGTTTTCATAATGGAATAGAATCTGAAAACCTAAAGTAATAAAAAAGGAATTATTAAAAAAGGCATGTGACGAGCGTCGAGTGATAATATATGATCAAGTTAGGGCATCAAAAATGTTACTTTAATCGAATTCTGGAAGCATTTAGTTGTTTACTTTCTCCGCTTTATAATATCCAAATGTTCCAATGCTTAATTTTCAAGTTACGATCCCTAGATTACCTGGGTTGATTCATGTCCGCGATATTCAGACCCTATTAATTACTTCAATCGTGTCTTTATGTGTACATGGGCAGGTAAATGAGACTAGCAGATGTTTTTAACAAAGGAGAGGTCGGTAAAATAAAATAAAATTGAAATATACAATAGTATAATAACTGAATTTAATTAAACTGGTTATTAAACCGATTCACAAAAAATGCATATTCAAATTGATGACCACAGTTTTGCAGCCGAATCACTCCCACATTCTTCTGTAAAAATATCCTGACATTTTTAGTTTATGTTATATCCCAGACAGACTATGTTCTCCTCAAAATTAACAGAAATTTCTTCTTCAGAAAAAATACCTAAATGCACTGTGGACCGTAGTTAGCATAATCAGTTCTTAAAGCATTAAAAGGTTTAAAAATTGTAAGAGAGAATTCAAGTATCATAGAGAATTGTACTAGTGTCTATTATTTTCTTTACTTCTCATGAGTGAACAAAAAAGGTACTTAGTTTGTTATGGGAAGCATCTTAATGCTGGAGAAGTGAAGGTTGAGTGGAATATGAGAGCCATACTAACAGATTGGCCAAAAGCATAAAGTTGTCCTTTTCGTACTGAATAGGTATAGTTAACGCGTTCTATGATAGGGTTCCAAAGTTTAAATGTACGTAGCGGCACTGACGACTACTCGAACATCGGTGAGTCCTTTTAGCTGAAAATCCACCTGACGAATGCAACCAGTGTGCAAAGAAGAAATTAGCCATGTAACCCCTTTTCTTATGTTTTTGGGCTCATGGGTGCTTACTTTAATCTAATTATTCAAAACTTAACGCTAGTTAACGAAATAAAGAAGAGACGTTGCCATGAATATAAATTTACCCATTTAATGTTGCAATTCAAACCCAGAAAAAGATATTACAATGTGGAAAAGGTAAACACGAAGATTTACAGAGTTCTCCCTTCTATGTGGTATTTTTTGAAGGTCATACAGCCCATTGTTATTATTATAAATACTAGGTATCCGAGCATATTCACATACGGGATTTCCATATCTTATTGATAAGATGAGTAGATTTATTCTGTTCTGGTATTCAAGCGTGAGTAATTGATAATATCAAGAACTTTCTCAGGTTTACTTAGTATTGATTTAAGTTTCAAGGTAGAAATTTATTAAGTCATTTACTATACCATTCCAAAAATTTAATGTAAACCAATGCAACTGTAAGTCATAAGAACTCTTAAATATATTAATTTATCTTAGATTTAATACAGTTTAGTCTAGACTGATATTTATATTACTGTCAGGAAATACCCACTATTTATTTCAATTTGAATTAATTTTGGATTCTTTCCCTCCAATATTTTGCCATAGTTTCAAATGGTTATACAAAACAAAGCTCGGGTTTTACAATACATATTTATATATAAAAGCGAGATGAGAAATAACCACAAATCCAAAGATGATCTGTTAACCGGTAGACTGTTTTGTCCAGTAGAAAAGTGTTACTGGAATTGTGTGAAAGAATGGTTTCAAAATCAAATTGAAGCTTTTCATCCCAATTTTTCCTATGAAAAACAAGGTAATGAAAATAAAGAATAAATCTTTTCGAACTCTAAATTGAAAAAACAGTTAACTTGATTATCCTGGGGCCATGATGAAGTGAGTTTCTCCTGACTCTCTGGCTCTCACTTCTAGTGTCTAAACACTCCCTCCTAAAAGTGAGCAAACAGTTTTCTCTTTCTACTTGTTTGGATGTTTCCCCTTTATTGAAGGTTTTTTACTCAGCCATGGGGAATATATGTATATATATATATATATTCGTAATTAATTTTATAGGCGCTAGATTATCACTTCGCATATTTTCTTAAAATTCTCCATTTTGCAAAATATAATTGGTTCTATCATATATTAATTTATGAAAATCACCATTTGAGGTAGGAAAGCTGCAATGAATACATGAGATGATCAACCATACATTAATATTATCTTAAAGGGGAAATTGTAAATTCCTCTTTCTCCTAAGGGCAAAAATTAACTACCGAATTTGGCCTGTTTACCCAATAGATGTCCACTAAACGGGTTGACCACACACTGTCCCAATTCCACTTTACTCCCAACTAATTTCAGTATCATACAGTGCCAAACAATTCGCTACCACCCACCAACATGAGACAACGCAAAGAGAGTATATCAGAAGGCATAAACGTAATTGCATTTATTGTTCGCAAATGTTATTAATCAACAACCCTATTTGAATGATGGGTTTGGTATTATTCATTAACAGAATAGCTGCAAAAGGATGAAAAGGGCGCTTGAGAGTGTGTCGAAAATAAAAAGAAAGAACAATGGAAATTAACGAAGTTCGAACCAAAATAAGCGTGCGTGTACAATATTTGTGTAATTGTTGTGAAAACAGAGAAGTGGGGGAAAGCACAAGCAACGGGATTGGGACAATCAGGACAAGCTCCCTTCAGAGAAGAAGAAGATATCGAATCTAGAATCATAATTAATGCTAAACCAAAGAAAAGCGCTTATTTCTGCATCAGTGATTAAATGGGGAGACGTTCTTATAAATGTAGATAAACACAAACAGGCTACTTCGGGGTGGAGAAGAGGTCAGGAATATGAAGACGTCTTCATCTGTTTATCGCCTCCTTCGAAGGCATCCGCAAATGCTTAAACCGAACGACCACCGAGATCCCCCTGTGTGGTTTAGATTTCGCTTTCCATCAATCTCTGTTCGGCCTGAAATGAAACACAGATCAAAATTCGATTTTTTTAAAAAAATGTAATTTATTTTTTAGGTGGCATAGGTTGATTTAAGCAAAATAAAGCCTAGCGAGTATTTCGCCTGGTGAATCATCCTTGGAAATTTTGATTTAAAATAATTTCCTAATTTCGAGAGTATTTGTTTCGAAAGCCCTTAGTCGAAAAAAATTGCCCTTTCACATCTTTGATCAATTTACCATTCACTTTTTTCCTCTATTTGCATATCTCCTAAATAAGACATAGATGCTTGCAAGAACTATTGGATAATTTATTTGAGGAAGCCGCGTCTTAATTAGCGGATTTTCTCGTTTGCTACTTCCGATTTTCGGTTGATATAACAACCCTTACCTAAAAAAATTCATCAAACAGGGAAAAAGAATGGCTACTCCTTAACGTTAATTATTATATATATTTATTATATTTCCACAGAAATTAAAGTCGAGACTATTATTCTTCTGGTATTAAAGAATTAGATAAAAACGAGTTTTATAAATTCAAAATATTTCAACTTGACTTCCTTTTAAAAAACGAACTACTTTTTATCTAGAATATTAACGAATAAAAACAATTTTAAAATAACTTTCAGAAAAGATTTCCGATGCTATTTTTATAAAAAGTTCTTAATACAAAGAATTAAGTACGCCATCTAAAAATCCAACCTATTTGATTTAAATTTATATATACCACTGCAATAACATTTATTTTAAGAACGGTAATGGCGAGTTTAATCATTTATAATAAAACAAATTTTATGAACTCTCATAAAGAATCACAGCATAATATCATTTGGTTTTATATTCTCTAATTTACTTAAGAAATAATCTGGTTCATCATCTGGAAACCAAAATAACATAAATATTTATGCAATCCACAATCAATTCCTATCTATTTATTCCCATTGAAATATGTTTTTTAATAAAAGGAAACTATGGACATAATATGTTTATTTTTAATGTCCTATATTATATGAAAAGGGCTATTAAATAAAGAATTAAAAGTAATTAAAGCTGTGTACAGTTTCGACCTTGACTTAAAATAAATAATTTACAATCTGTCTGATTCATCAGGGCTATGTAACAAGGAACATAAAAAACCTAGCAAAAATCCCTTAATTGCTCTCTAAAAATGCAATGTAAAGAGAAAGAAAATCAATTAAAGTAACTGCATACCAGCGTGGAGAGATGTCTCATCCATTTTGGCTAAATGCTCCGATCTAATTAAATCCCTCCTTTCACTGGAATAATCCGACTCACTGCTAGAATCATTATCCACCACTACTACACTTCGATACTTCTTTGGAACGAAGGCGTCATCGTCCATAAAGGGAACATCGTACCGACTTCCCTCTCCATCATTTGAAGCACTGGTATCGTCCTCGCTTAGAGTCTTCTCAACTTTAGAAGGCGTAACAGAATCTGGGAAGAGATGATCGTCATTCACAGTGGGTTTCGGTTGAAGTCTACGTCGTGTGAGCCTTGGAGCTCCCAGAGTTGCAGACTTTGCCCGCATTCCATTTAACGAGGCATCCCAAAGAGGTGAACTAGTTTGACGATTGTCTAAAGTTCCTCCCTTTCGAAAAGTGACCTTCTTCTTATTTGCAGGCAGATAGTAAATCTCATGACCAGGCAGGACTTTGCCAACAAACAGAGCATATCTGGTATCAAAATCCAATTCATCATCGGAAATATTAGGTTCCTTTCCATTCATTTCACCATTTGTATTCACGGGAATCGCATTCTCCTTGCCCTCTTCAATTGAAGGCGCTTTCCCGTTGAGTGATTCATCCTTTGATGTTATCTGAGATTGATCAATGTGACTCACAGGTTCTGACTCGCCATTTTGTATGCTGAGGGGATCCACCACTTCTGTAATCTTTCTTTTCTCAACTTCAGTTTCCGGAACCGATTTAGTGATTTCCATAGGCGGGAGTCTAACTACTTCTAACTCTGCAGCTTTTTCATTTACCATTGTTGGTTGAGCTTCAACCACCTCAACGACCTGTTCTTTCCCTATCTCCTCTTTTACAATCGGTTCTGATAATTCGAATCTTTCAGTTTCCATAACAATTTCTTGTTCAGGTACTTCAGCAGATACAGCTATTGCAGTTTCTAGCTCAATTTCCGGCTTGGGAGTGATACACTCCACAATCTGATGTCCAATATCACCTTCATGTATTTTAATCTCCACAGGTTCCGAATAAATTTCAATAGTCTGAAGTTCCATTGTGTGCTTAGTGGCTTTAGCTTCATTCATGTCCACTGATTCTGCTTCATATTCTTCGCAGGAAGCGGAATGTAGAGGCTCACAAGTTTCATGGACCCGAGAGTAGGCCTTGGATAACGTCTGTTCTTCCATACTCACATTAGGTGTTTCTAGAAAAATTTCTGGATTTTCATTTGTTGTCTCCAGCGGTTTTATACTCTCTTCAAGATTCAATGCGTTCTCAGTTCCTATTTGTACATCCTTCGGTTCATTAGATTCCACTAGAGAGTTTTCAACTGCAATATTCTCCTCAGATTCTTCTTTATTGTGTGATTCCGTTTCTTCTACAGTTATTTCTGGAATTTCTTTTATTTCGGTGCTTTCCTCGATTACTTCCGATACCTCTTCATTCGGATTAATTGATACGGTATCAAGGGATCCGCTGTCAGAGAATTTAAGTGATTCGTCAGATGGTAGAGATACATCAGTTTGTTGTGGCGCTGTAAAATGTTCTTCCACATTTGATTCCACAAACTGGGTATCAAATTCATGGATTTCATCATCGGTAAGTTTCTGGTGTTCTACATCTGTTGGAACCGATTCAGCCTCTTTGTGTTCCTCTGGAGTATTCTTTATTTCAGGAGACAATTGATCCATTCGTTCACTCGAATAATGTTCTGGAATCTCAGAATCGTGATCCATCTGATCCTCTTGAGCTTCACTTATGACATTTTCAGTTTCTGGTTCTTCATTCCCATGATCTTCATCTCCTTCTTCACTTTTCGAAATTTTTTCTGCCTCTTGATGTTCTGCATGTTGTAGTGCAACGTTCACAATTTCCATTTCTGAAGAACTTTGTTCTAATTGCTTACCTGAATTCGAATGTTCTTGTTTCTGTTCAACATAATCTTCAGAAACTTCATGTAGACCATGTTCAGCTAAATCCCTACGTTCAACGCCATCATTTCCGTGATTTTCCGTATCATCTTCTGAAGGTTCAGGCACATCATGAGTAGTCTGTTCGTGGATATCTTCCGACGCAGAAGATTTATCTTCGAGTTTTGTTTCTCCTGGAGTTTCAGAATCAAAAACGACATAGTCATTTCCAGGGGATTCAATGTGTTCATTCATTTTGTTCAAATTTTCATACGAAAGACCTTGTTCCGATCCAGTATTCCTATCAGCAGCAATATCCTCCTTTAGGTCAGGATCCACGCGTTCTTCATGTGATTGATCTATAGCTTTAGTATTCTTCATAATCATTTCTTGTGAACCATTAAGCGAGTGTGGGGTTTCTGAAAGTCCAGGAGAAATTACAGTATTATCAACCTTAGGGCCGAAGATTCCAGAATTCTCACCTGACTCATCCCTATGTTTATCAACGTCCACATTAGGCTCCTCCATTTCAGGAGGATTATGTTCAGCCTTCCCATCAAAATGATCCGAAACGGGGGATGATTTGCCGTTGGCTAAATCTAAGAGTATTTCCTCATTCATAGGAGGAGCGATTTCATAATCTTCTACAGGTTTGTCTATATCATCCATTAGAGATAGATATTATTTAGGAGAGTAGAATCGAAGGCAAAGAAAAAAGTAGAGACCAATGTAATGTGAGTTCCGGACAGGAGACGCAATCAATACTCAATTTTGCGCACAGTTGAATTATCGTGTCATGGGGAATTTGGCTAGTAGCCATTCTCACTGACACTCGTTTACACGAATTGCGCTAACCAATCACAGCGCTGCCTCGAGCTCACGACTATCACTACTGACCAATCCATGAAGTGAATTGGCAGTGAAATGATTGGTGAATGGGTACGCGTGTGTACAACTTCACGATTACGTTAACTATCGTTTGGGTCTTGGTCAGAATAAAAAACAATTTTACTGTTTAGAAATGTAAATAACGAAAGTTTAAAACCCTCTTTCAAAAGGAAAATTGATATAATTCAGTTATAAACGGTGAATTAAATGTGGTATGTATAAGAAAACTATTTAGTATCAAATAAACCGAAATTGATTATTTTCCATTTATATTTACTCAGGAGCTATGGGTGGTTGGAGTAAATTCAGCATTATTTTCTTTTATTCGCAGGTATGTTTAACTACTTTCGGTTAATAAATGTGCTTAAATTAATACAGTCTGTGATATCCGGCCTCTCCGTGTCGAAGCGCGTGATAAAACACTCTGGGAACAGAGTGATTTAGACATGATTGACTTTTCCTGTCTTCAAGTGTCTCTACTTTGTCTACCTAGTCACTTATAATTGACTCAACATAAGTTGAGATGAGATTAGATCTCCCCGGATCTTCTGCGGATTTGTACATAATCCCCAATAAATTTGACAAACGAACCTCAATTTTAATTAACTTGTATATATAATCATCTTTTTTTCCAATAAGGTATATTAGAGCTTGTAGCATTCTGTCGGATGGGTACGATAACTCATAGCTGTTCTTTCCTAACTGTCAGATGAAGACTTTTATTAGTTGGTCACCAGAAGAACAAAGAACTCAAAAGTGTCAACTCAACTTCATATGCCTTAAATTGGCCTCCTTATTACTCTGAACTGATACTTAATCAACTCCTTCTTCCTACTTCTCTCTCTTCCCTTATTTCCTGTTGATGTTCAATATACCCCTAGTCTCTTCCAACTCATTTTATTTCCTGTTAATCCTTATTTATACGAAGGCATACCTCAAAGCCAAATTTGGTCATACTCCAAAAAGTAATTCATCTGACTGGATTAAATACCCCATTAAACTTTAATCTCACCCACTTACGTATGCGTTTTTTCACTCAAATCCTTTCAAGATTTCCTATTACTGAAATTTTCCCTACATATTTTATCCGGTTATTTTTATTTCAAGTGACCAGAGTACACTATTTTATAGTTGATTTCGATACCTTAACTTATTTTGTTTGCCAAGCAAACATGCATTCATTATATATCAGTGTACGACCAGAAACATTACGATCAGTTAAATACACAATAACTTTACTGAATTAAATTTTAAAAAGAATTTTCTCTTCCAATGTTTAAATACGGAAATAAAATTTAAGCACATGGATGAGATCATCATTTAACCACATTTCCTTGCGCAGTTATAACAAAGCTAAAGTGGATTGAAAACAACTTTTTTTATCGCACGTGGAATATTGCTTATTTGATTAGTATACCTCCAAATGTCATACCTATGTAATAAAATGGTGGTAGATAAACAACATGGAGGTTGAAATAACTCATTTATTATGCGGAAAATACTATTTAAATGTGATTGAGGATATTCTCCAATAATTATGCCTCCAACGAATCGGAATTGATTGCTTGTGGTGAATAGAATAGAAAAGATGAATAAACCAACTAGGCTAATGAACCCTTCAAAAACAGGAATAACACGAGTGGGTGATTGAATGTTTTATTAGGGAAGAACAGATATAAGGCATTAAACTAGAATTGTGATCAAGCGGGAGGAGAACAACTTTACCAGTAGGTGGAAATCGATAAACTAATTAAGGATTGTGGAGTCAGTGAGTTGAAGAAAGTAATAAAATAAATAAAACTCTATAAGTAAATTGCGATAACAGACAACGTAAATATAGAATAAAATCGTTACAGAAGCGAATGACAGTCACATTTGGGATTAAATATCAAATTGAAAATTAAATCGGATTCTCTTATAAGGCTAATAGGAAATACATGAATGCATAAGCATTCATTCAACTGGATAATTTAAGTAAACGGCAAAAACATTGAAGCATATTGGGCAAATACAGCGAAAGTTCTAGAATGCGATACTGTAAACTAAATAATAATTGATTTGAATACATCAATAGAAAGCTGAATAATTCCTGTTGCCTTTACTAATTATCGCCCTGCCAAAGTTCCCCTTTGAAGTTAATTTAGTAAAATTACGAATTACGTCGATATTCTAAAAACATAAAATTTGGATTACAGCTCCCTGAATTTTACCGATCTCAAATTCCAGTCTTTAGATTCTTTCCAGTTCAAGCTTGGTCTACTAGCGCCAAATAATTGGAATAATTTTATAAATAAAATATTTCATTCTCTTACCGCATAAGATGATATAATCCCATCAAAACATAAAAACAAGAATGTCAAAGTCGGGTTCGAGACGTGAGAAAACTAGTTATCGGACTGATTCCTTCTTTTCCCATTCCACATTAACCTACCAAATATTTCCTGGTATTTAAAGAATTTTGATTATTTGTAAAATAAATGACATTGCAATACAAGCGTATGCATCTTTTTAAGCAGAATCCATGCATGAGTAATTTACAAAAATCCCATTTATCAGCAGGCTTCATCTCATTAAAGTTTGCGCGCTTATTTCGAAGTCAAGTGTAATAAAACTGCAACCACAACCTAGTTGTGATCCTATGGTTCATTTTTGAAAAAAATTTGTGTATCCCTGAATAAAATTCATATGATGATCCATTTGGTTATAATCCAAATTATTAAATCCCACAACTGACAAGTTAATTACACTCGTTTTATCCCGTAAAAGCAGTTCTGTGAAAACATACCATGCTTGCGACGAATGAATGTGGTATGAAACGTTTTTAACTAAGAAATTTATTGAGTCAAAATAGAGTAAACAATGAAAAATACTTTGTTAGTAGAGTTTTTAGAAACTGAATAGAATTAGATATTCTAGTGTCGGCTTGAGACATCACTCTCCTAACTTTTAATGATCTTTGCCATAATCAAGATATGTAAAATTTAATATGTAAGAATACCAGCGATGAACTCATCACTACCAATACTTGTCGGCCTGTCAGTCAATAATTTATCACATACCTAGTCCTATATAAGTAAATACATTTTTATTATAATAAGCTAAAAGTAGTCTTCCTTATTATGGCAGCCAAACACTATTGAAGACAGACGTTTACAATTTCAGCGATAGTGACCTTTCTCCTAATCTCTCTGCATCTTGACTGGCCTCCGAACTTAATCTCTCTTACCTCATTTCCAAACAGGTATGTTGCCTCATCGTTATTGGGCTAATAACCTATGTGTGTGTTCACACAAAACCCTATTTAGTTATCCTAAATAGTTACATCGGTTTTAGAAAGCTATGTTGCATAAAAATAATGTGCTACTGTGCAGACATATTCTCCTAGATTTTCTGATTCTACTACTATAGTCTCCAAAATGCACATAATTATTTAGGGTTATTTATTAATTTTCTATCTCCTCTTCGTTTTGCGTAAGGATCTCACCGATTTTCAATGCCATTCTATTCCTTTACGTTGAAGGATGAATCCTCAAGCGTTCCCTAAATTTTCATCTGTCGTAACTAATTCCTGAGACCTAATTAGCTCGACTTCACAGTGTGCTTGAAGTGATTGACCCTACCGTGACCTCAAGCACCTTGTGGATAACCATCGTGTGTCTCCAGGTGGTTTATTTTAACTATCGGAATAAGCTAATTAAGGGGTCCTTGAATGAGCGTTGCAAGGATTCAGCTTCACCGCGGCAATATCCAGAACCATTCCACCTGTGCATACTATTCCTCCTATATGGGATTATATAAGGCCTTTTTACATATGCGCGCACGCAGGCTTGGCAATTACGGGCTCCTATGCTTCCCTCTCATCTCCTCTGTCCCTCATCTCTCTTACCTTCATGAACCCTCCATCGTGGTTTGTTCAATACATTTTGATTTAGTCAACTCTTGGCGTTCTCCTCTGCAACTGTTGTTAGCCTTTATGCCCAGCAACAATATGAACATAATGCTACTACTTATAAACATTTTGCCTCTACTGGTTACAAGACTATATTCCTATCTCTATTATCATTCAATTTAAATATTCTGCCACCATCTGCCTCCTTATCTTGTATTAATAAAATTCATATATCGAAAAATGGGCAATATCAAGTGTATTCTGTCTTGTGTCTCTCTTGTGCTTACTAATACTAGACAAAGAGAAGCAGCTGAATTGGTATTTCTAGGTCAGAGAAACCTTGGACTGTTTATCTCTGTCGACTGGCGACTACAACATTTAAAGTGCGATATTATTTACAAACCATATTCATGGAGAACAAAAACAATTATATTTGACTTTATTGATGAATGGGTAATTTGCTGGAGTTAAGATGAAAATTAAAGGTTGGCAGCTAACAACTTCCAATAGCAACAACAGTCACTAATTCGTAGCTATTTGAGTAAGAGCTAACAATTGGGAAGCTGAACACCAAGAGTTGACTTGGGCAAAATGTGTTCGAGGAAGTCACAACGAGGATTGAAGTGGGTAAGAGAGAGAGACGGGAGAGTGCTGAGGAAGAGAGGAGATGAGAGGGAAATGTAGGGGCCGATAACTGACAAGCGCGCGTTTTGTCTAGAGTGGAAGAACAAAGACAGTCACTTGTGTAAGGCCGCGCGAGGGCAAATGTACTTTTAAGTGGAACGAGGCTATTATAGAAAAGAAGGGATCGATAGGCATGTTTAGACATGACAGATGGGGGTTTTACGTCATAGAGGCATGAAAGACGTCACTGCTGCTGCGTGGACGAAAAAAAAATCAAAGTATTGTCATAGAGAATGCGAATAAAGAGTAATTATGGAAATAATATAAAGAGTCATCCAAATTTATAAGATATAAATATATATATAAATATATATATATGGGAAAATAATTATCGATCAATGGTAAGACTAGTCCAGATGGTTCGAGTTAAAAATAAGGTCATAAGGGATTAAAAGCGATGAACTAAGAAAAGGAACTCCTCGAAGCCTAAAAGAATCTAATTCTAGGACATTTCATTCATGATAAAATAGCAGAAGCCCACATCAAGTGCCCGATTAGACATGTCTGAGTCGATATATGAGTAACTAATTAAATAATAATTAATCTTTGGATTTAAAATTACGGCAGCTTATCGTCTCCAGGGGAAAACATATTGTTTGCTATGAAAGAATTTGCTTGAAAGGTGGGATTTGCTTCGTTAAAATAATCACCTTCTGGTCTTGGTTCCAAGAAGATAAAAATAAATTGAGGTGGCATGATCAATTCGATCGAATCGGTTACTAAGCTAGGAATATTTTAGACGTAATCTCACCGGGAGTCAATTCATAAAATTTGAGAGACTCTAGGCTCACTGACTTCATTACTTACTTCTTCCTGACCCCCTCCTCCACTTTTAGCCCTGTTGGATTCGTTTGATTCCCATGATTAAAATTTACAAAAGCTTTTATATATCTGCAATTGCAGTATCAATTACGAGCACAAAAAGCGCAAGTCATCCTCTCTTCCTTTAAGATTCTGAGCGTGCAGTTACCCTATACAATACATTTAATTATCTGCGCATTAGATAACTATCACTATAAATGACAAATCTCTTCATCCGCATCAGCAGAAGAAAGCTTTTAGTTATATTAAGCAAAAAAAGGGAAAAATTTACCGAACTTGACAAAAGATTATTGAGGAAAGATAACTTAAGTTTGATAAATGAAAATGAAAAGAACATGCTGTCATTTATTTTCGTATTTGTTCATTAAAGATGATAAAAGCTAACATAAAGAGATAATTGTTCTTTAAAATAAAGAATATAGCATTACGATTTTCCCAATTATAAAGGAAAAATAGCCACCCCAGTATCAATATTTTAATATATGATTTGGTTAATAAAATAATAATATTGATGTAATAAATAAAATATATTAATTCGCCGGAAATTTGATAGCCTCCGTCCATTCTGAAAAATTTTTTCCTATAGTAAACAATTTTGAAATAAAAAATGCGTGTAAAAGGAAATTTTTTCAGGAACAATTCTTCAAATTTATAGGGACCCTCAGTATTAAGTGCCAATCTCCTCAACTATGAAGATGGGATGAGTAGCGTCACGAAATTGCTAAGAAATCATAACGCAGAGAAAACTTGATAATCTATTGTTGTTAAAGCCTTACAAACTTTACTACCTCGAGATTGAAAGAAGATAAAGACAGTGGCAGAATGTTGGCATTACGAAAGAAAAAAAAGGGGATCTTGATCATCCATTTAAAAACTGAAAATACGGTTAGTTGGTTGAGTAAAGCTCACAATGCATGGGTTGAACAAGGATAAATCTGTTTAAAGTCAGGGAATAAGTTTTGTAACGCTCAGATAACCTTTGAAAACTGCTGCAGTTCAGACTCTGAGAAGATAAGAAAAAAGAAGGAAGAAAAAAAACCTGTAGCTTTTATTAAGAAAATAAAAATGGTTATGTAATTGAATATGTAATAAACGACTGGCTGACCTGTCGACCAGTTTTGGCAGCGATTGGTCCCTCACCGGTGGTCTTAGGTGTCCAAGTGCGAGCGTGGATATTTAATAATCCATAGTTAAGGGCATGGAGGATGAACCATGAGTGTACTGATTATATTCGTTGTGTACTGGCTCGAGTGCGCCGAAAATAGGCGTCCTGACAATAAGGCATATTCACACAAACTGGTTGAGATTGATAAGAAATCGTGAATAATTCTCATGAATGGATACAAATGTATGATTTATTTTAATATCAAACCGAGCAGAACTGAAATCGAATTGAAGTAACATAATTCTTCAATTATGAAAACTAAAAATAGGTCAGTATTCCTCTCAACATTCATACTAATCCCAATCTAACGACAATGGTGTTCAATCACAGCTTACTATCAGGAAAAGACTTTCCTTTCTAATATTTTGAAATCTGGCAATGCCTTTACGAACTCAATCTTCACTACGTAATCTAACGGAATATGTTGATTAAATGAACTTAGCAATTTTAATATCAGACATACAAAATCTCTAAATCAAAATGTGCATGGTTGAGGATTTTTGAAAATTTCCTTAAATCGTCCGGCATCGGAGAACATATTGCAATCGGTGTAGATTGATAAAAATTTCATTCAAAAAACAAGCTCAGAAAGTCGCCCATTGAAAAATTAATTCACAGGTGTCATTGAAAATACCTCTGGAAAGTATTGTTTCTAGGTCACTCCGCTGTATTCTAATGGGAAAAATGGCATTTCACTTAAATATTAATAGACATGAATATTATATATATATTTAATATTCAGATTCAAATATATTTATATAGTATATAATATAATATACTCAATGCAAAGAAAATTATAATTAACCATGGCAAGGTAAAAAATATAACAATTTTTAATCATTAAAAAACCGTCGCGAACACAGAAAAAAACAGTCAGATGTGGGTTAAGGGAAGAGAATCAAGTAGAAGCAGAAATTTAGATCTGATCATCAAAAGAGTTTTACACAATCAGATCATTGGACTCAGGTTGTACGCTTTGTCACTTCTCGGATATTTTATTAATGCTCAAATAAACAGTAATGTTCAGTAAATCGATTCTAAGGCCTGAAGATAATAAAATGAATTCTCAATCAAAATACAAATCCCATTTAGCACCAATTTAACGAATCTATATTGGCAACTAGTATATCCTGCTTCCTAACCCGTAAATGTATTTCTAGATATTTTTTCTTAAAACTACCGATCCTCACCACCAAACAAGATTGAGAAGGAAATAGACCGATGAACAGAGTTTATTAGAAGAGAACCAGGGATCAAGAGAGGAAGAGAGTGCAGGTAACGAATGGAGTTTGTATTTACGAATGATATATATATATATATATATATATATAGGCAGAGCGTCCAGAGTCGTTGTGGGTCTTCGACAGATGATCAAGGTAATTGTGACAGTAGGGAGTCCGAGTTCATGTAGGGTCTCGGAGGGTGATAACAATAAATCAGTAAACATTTGTTATACACAATTGATCAAACTTTCTTTAAACTATCTAAAAACCTCATTTTTTATCTCAATTAAAACATAACTGCGTTTAAATTAATACGAAGATTATGTTGCGCCCTTGTTATGGCAGAATAAGATTTTAATTCTAACACCAATTAACTGGACATTTCTCAAAACAATAGGGTGCACGTAAGTTAATTAAAATGTTATCTTTCATAGTTAAAGTAGTTTAAACTTTTACTAACTCACATTTTCAAAAAGCAAACGTTTTTGGGGTTAGACTGGAATAGGAAGAAGGTATTTTAAATTTGAAGAATGCAATATTAAAAATCAAATATTTCTTTTGAAATCAAGTAGATTTTTCGGATCGAAATACTTTATTCTTTTAAGTATGATTACAGGTTTCAATTAGAAATTAGTTGAGTTTATATTTGTATGGACAGCATTTCGTTTCCATAGGTACTTTTTCTGAACCACGTGTTTTAATAATCGGTTTCAATACACTGGACAGCGTACAGCTAAATTGTGAAGTTGAGCTTCACTTTTTCCTGGAATTTTACTCTTTCCTTTTCTTCCATATATTAAACAAAAAACATTGTTCGTTATAAATAGGGCTGCAATCATTTTTATTACTCAGAGTAACACAAAAAAATCTTATTTGTGAGAGGCAGTGGAACTCGGTTAACAGAAAGTCTAACGAATGATAATTAGAAGGAGATCGACACCATGCTGAGGGCATCGTCAAGAAAGTAAAAAGAATCGATTCACTTTATTTTCTGGATTCGGGTTGTAGTATATTTACTAAGTGGGTAGTTCACATTCCAGAATTCAAATTTCATGATTCATCTCCTAAACTGTGGCTAATGCTTGTGTTTGGTGTACGGTGTCCGTTGACCCGTTTTTACCACGACCGTCACTCCCAACTCTTTTAATGTTTTTCTCTACTGATTGAGAAGGCAAATTAATCTTTCATTATATTTAGCACTTTACAGCCTTAACATTTTGTGACAGCAGAGCTCCGTAAGCTGTGTTTACTCAAGTTAAATAAATTCACAAAGCGATTTACAAATATATATAATTTAATGTTTTATGTTATTTGAACTCTGATTTTTTCTATAAGTTCAAAAAGCCCGAGTCACAAGGGCTGCAAGAATAATTCTATCTCCTAACAAAAACATTTTATTGAATTTTGAAATTTCTGAAAATGTCATCAATCGCCATATATGCCCGATAACGAAAATGAAAATTTGTGTTTTCTAATTTTACAGTCCGAAAATATATCATAACACATTGGCTGAAAAGTCCCGGGCCTAACAAAGAAAACATAGTTTTTTGTTCAAAATTAGCTTTATTCATCAACGTAATCTCCATCAAGAGCAAC